>OY978219.1:39213559-39374037 GCA_963854785.1 Vaccinium vitis-idaea
ATGGGCTTTCATCTTTTGGTTGGCTTTTCAACATAGACTGAATACTAAGGACAGACTTGCTAGTTGGGGAGTGATTGTAGATGTGAATTGCTCCTTATGTGCTATGGCGACAGAATCTCACCACCATCTATTCTTTGAGTGCCAATTCTCTAGATCTGTTTGGCTTAAAATTTGGAGCAAATTATCTAGTTTAGGAGGACAGCCTAAGCTTTCTGAAATCATGGATTGGTTTACCCAACATGTGACTGGCAATGATTTGCGATGTAGGGCGATGAAAGGATCTTTAGTTGCTACTATCTATTTTATATGGATGGAAAGGAATTCTAGGATATTCCAGCAAAAAACTGGTTCGGTTGATCAGGTGGCTCAATTGACCATTGATTCAATTCGAGCCTTTTTAAGCTCGGCAACAAGGATGAAACCCTCTTTGGTTAACAAGCGACTCTGTGAAGCTTGGGGGTTGTCTGAGAGAGCGGTGTTGCTTGGATAGTTTTTCTTCTGTATCGTTTTGCTAGTTTTCTTTGTTCATGCTTGAGCTGTATAATGTAGTTGCTTTGTCTTGCATTCAGTTGTAATACCAGGGCTATCTCCTTGGTTTGTTTTGTTGATTGTTTGGGCTTTATAAAAGTGAAGTACTTATCAAAAAAAAAAAAAAATAGTAACACTTGCAACAAGTTCTACGTACTTTCAGTATTTTGTTAGACCATAAATTTCAATGTCCCTAACATTATTCTCTTTTTTTCTTTCTTAATTAGTTTAAGAAATGTACAATTTTAGATCGAAGACCCTAATGTAATATACAAAATTGAGTTTTAAATGGTCTCCAAATGAAGCTATGGTTTAGAGTTGATCTGCAGCTCCCTAATTTTTGGGTATATAAGGAAACAAATTCCCACAGAATTATTCTTCTCTATGGAATAGGGCCTAAAATTGACATATCGTCTTACATACCAAAATGCAAAAACATCCATACATAAAACGGAAGCTTAATACAAATGGGAGAAACAATTTGTAAACAAGGGACATGAGATAAACGTGATGCTTGATCTAAAACTTTTTAGAATCAAAGCATTGATACAATGTCAGTGAGCAATCATCTCAAAAAGCTTAAGTTGTCAAAAATGAGCAAACAATACCTACGCAAAACTATTAAGCAATTTGTTCCCCTAACAGCGCCTAAAACTGATCTAACGACTTTAGAGTTTAAAGGAAACCAATTCCTGTTTGAAGAAGTCTTTCCCATTGAATAAGGCCTAAAACTGATCCAACAAACTGAAAAATGATTTTCCATTCTTTTCTCTCTTATCGTTCATTCATTCATTCACACCTATAAATCTTATTGCAACGTAATGGAAACTCCTTTGACCCCAATATCACTTGTCCTCCTCCATTACTTTCGAATCTGCAACGGGTACATGAATCTCGACTCTACTCCTTTGCCGAGGCTTTAGGTTGTTCTTGAAATTAGAATCAATCGTTATTGTTCAAGCTTATCAAGGATGATGCAATTCATTAGTAATAGACTAGCTTGCTTCTAGAAGAACGAAAAATACAATGAATCCCAATAAATGTCTCTTCCTCTTGTTTTTTTATGCAAAACTAGGACTCTCTCTTCTGTTTTGTAGCAAAATCTAGTTCTTGCTACAGGGCATTTATTCTTTTACACGTATATTGTGCTTCTAGCATCCATGTTTGACGACAAGATCTTATGGCTTTTTGTTCCTATCACGCTTTACACACTGCTCTGGCATCACACCAAGAAATGAAGCTCGATTTACTCGAAAGGTGACAAAACCACTCTCCATTTTATATATCAAAATCCTGAATAAGTTTTTTTTTCGTAAATTGCATGTTTAATAATTATTGTATCTTCCCTCAAATTAAAATTCAGTTCCTTAGATAACAATGTGCATGTCTATTTGATATATATAACGCTTTTCCAACCATCTCGTGAAGACCACCCACATCCGCCGGCGTCCACTTTTCCGTTAGAACCTTTTGGAATACCTCAGGAATTAAAATTCGGATAGACTCAGAATCCAATTTTTATTGTGTATGTGGATATATGCGTATTAAATATTGGGAACTTTCTATGTGTGTGTGTGTTAATTTACATTTGCTTGTCGCATGTTTAGAATAATTTTTTATATTCGTGAACCTTGAAAATTTTGAAATTTTAATATTTATTTTGTGGCCCCCTCGCATATAAAATTCTGATTCAGTCCAAGAACGCATAGACAATATTGCAGCCATGGCACACCCTGATCAACCGTCCGAGGTGGTGCCAAGCATGGACGGTATGGGAGATTGGCCTGGTAATTCTGTTCAGTCTCCTCATTTACAAATTGGTGACCGTAACAATACTCTTTTACGTATCTGTTTTTTTTTTAGATTTGATACGATGAACCCGAAAAATGACAATATAAAATTCCCCCTTGGACCAGTTTTAGTAGGTTACACATCAGAGGGAAAAAAAATCCTTGGACCTAACAAGGATTTCTTGATGAACGCTATGTTGGTCCTGCCCGTTTTTTGTTGTATGGAAATTACGAGTGTTGGGAGATTTCAGCCCTATCAATGTGCTCATGATGAGCTCGTTCTAGAAAACCAATACCTAAGGAGTTGGGGAAACTGCAGAGGCGAACAAGAGACCGAAGCTGATTTGAAGATATATATACTCAGTTGAGGAGTTCAAGTACGTTTGAAAGGGATTAGAAAGGTCGAAGTTGCTAAGATCTAAGTCTAGAGTCAAACGAGAAAACTGATCCGAAATTGATAGGGTGTATGTTCTACTCAACGAGGGTAACACCTATTTGGGTCCTGCATATTGGGATACAATAATGATAGGTACACAACAGAAAGGCCACTACATATGGCCACAACGGCCCAAAACGACGTTGTTTTGGGCCCTTCCCCATTAAAAAAAGAAGAAGCAAACAAACGTTTCTCCAGGTCGGGGCTCCCAACACCATTTTGAACGGAGGAAAAGAGAGCTTTGAGACGAAGAAGAAGCAGACGGGCGGCGACCACCATCATCGACCACCACCACCGTCGAGAGAGAAACAGATGGGCTCTCCTCGAACGCCCACGACCTTCGAACTGCCATCACCAAAGGCTCTCTCACACCGACGGTGATCGAACCAAACACAACGAAGGTCTCTCTCTCTCTCTCTCTCTCCTTGTTTCCACAAAGGTTTCCTTTTTCCACAGAAATTTGGGTTTCAATTTGAGAAACCCTATACTGAGTTGCTGGGTTCCGAAAATCACTGCGTAATTGAAAAACCCCTACTTTGAGAAACCCTAATTTGATAATCCAATTTGCTTACCCTAAATTGGCGTTGCAAGTGAGTTTTTCATTCTCTGCTGTGGTGATGGGAGAAAACGATTTTCACAATTTGGGTCCGATGGGTTCTTGAATGGTGAATTGAGTTTGGATTTTGGATGAAGATCAAATGGTTAAGTACTGACTGCCCCTATTGAAACAATGAGAAATGATATAAACTAGATTTGGCTTTGAAAAGTTTGATATTAGATGAAGTTTTTGTAGGTACTAGCTGCTTTGGATATACTTTATGCCTTATGGGTTCTGAACCGCATAACCCCTTTTCACGATTGTTTCAGAAGTTTCAGAAAACATTTACCTACCGGGAATTGTGTGACTGGATATTTTGGTTTAAAATTGATTGCACTGGTGATTGGTCAGTAGAAGGTATTACTAGATTGGCATATCAGAAAATTCTTCCAAAAGGGATAGAAGAGATCAAATGTGCAGAAAATTGATAGGAGAAAATTCTTTACTAGACGGTATAGCAGAAAATTCTTCCAAAAGGGAATCAGATTTCAACATTCCTGTATTGTATGTTCAGTGAGATATAAAACCTGAATAAGTGCATATTTTGTGGTTCATCTTTGCTTATTGTCCCTATTTGTGGCTGTTGTTGCTTCTTCTCCCACTTCCATCATCTTTGCTTAATACCTTTACATTTTCACTTCCATTTCCAGAATTATCTTATCATTCTATGTATTGGTGTCTCAGGTCTTGGAGGCATCCAACAAGCTGTGCAACGGGCACCCTTCTATTTTGACTTCTGAGTCCCATAATGTGAAAGCGCTGGTTTGTGAGGCACGGTTGGATGACAGCAAGTTGTAATATAGAAGACTTGGGGCACCGTGCATCTTCATCATATTCAATGATTCGTTTAAAAGATAGAAGCAAGTTGTAATATATCGTTGTAATATTAAATGATTGGGATGTCAAATTATAATATGATGAAGTTGTAATATACAATTCATTAGTTCGGAATATCAAGTTGTAACATCAAATTTGGAACTTCAAGTTTGGAATTTGAAGTTATTATTTGTTGGAATACGAAGTTCTAGTGTTGAATGTTCTCATTGTTAGTTTCATTGAATATTGACCCGCTGTTTGCTTTGTTGTCATTGTCAATTGAGATGCTGCGACGTCGGACTAGACCGAAAACAAAGGAAACTCTGCTGAATTTTTCAAAAAATAGGATACATCTTTCAAGACATGATACAAACAGACACGACTGAATATGTTTGCCTGCCATAGGACCTGAATTGGTTTTCAAGGGTGCAATTAGTATCCATATCCCGTGTCCGTATCGTATACGTATCCTGTGTCTGAATAAGTGCTAACCGGCAAGCCCTATGTTCTGCATGTTTAAAAAGTAAGTAGGTCTGAAAAAAAAATTGACAGCATCTCCCCTATTTTCTTGCTCAGCCCGACATCTCAGCGTCTCATCAGACAGTCAATAACAAGAGTTTTGAACAAATGCAAGTGCTGGTATACGTATGAACTCCATGTATAAAATATTCAAGGCACATGGTAAAAGTTCTTTGTTATAAGTGAGAGAGAGAGAGAGAGAGAGGGAGAAGTGTATAGGGTGTTAACTAACCCTAACACAAGAGTACTTTATTTATATTATCGTGAGAGTGTTACATTACTTAACTTGGCCAATGTGGGACAAACACTAACTATTCTAACACTCCCCCTCAAGCTAGAGAATAAACATCACAAAATCCCAGCTTGTTACATAAAAACTCGAAACGTGGTTTAAACAATGACTTAGTAAAAATATATGCAATCTGAGCTCCCGTGGATACAAAAGGGGTAGCCAAAATACCGCTGTCAATCTTCTCTCGAACGATATGACAATCTACCTCCATATGTTTGGTTCTTTCATGAAACACCGGGTTTGAGGCAATATGGATCGCTGCCTGATTATCACAATACATAGGAATGGGTAACTGCACTTGAAATCCAAGCTCCTCAAGAAAGGATCTCAACCAAACAACCTCACATGTAGTATGAGCCATAGCAGGATACTCTGCATCTGCACTAGACCTTGCAACAACGGTTTGCTTCTTACTCTTCCAGGTAACTAGGTGCCACCAACAAAAGTACAATAACCAGTTGTTGAACGTCTATCAGAAGGTGACCCTGCCCAATCTGCATCAGTAAATGCCTCAACACGCAAATGACCATTAGAATGATAAAATAAGCCACGTCCAGGGTGAGCCTTAAGATACTTCACAATGCGCGAATGCAAGCCTCCCAATGTGGAAGACGAGGAGCAGACATAAACTGACTCACCAGACTAACAACAAATGAGATATCAGGACGCGTATTGGTAAGATAAATCAATTTACCAACTAAGCGACGATACTGATCTGGATGAGGAAATACCTCCCCCTGATCAATGCAACGTTTGACATTAGGATCCATTGGAGTCTCCACAGGTTTAGCTCCCAATAAACCTGTCTCTTCTAGAATATCCAACACATATTTTCTCTGCGACAAACTAATCCCATCCTTGGATCTTGCCACCTCAATACCCAAGAAATATCGTAGCTTACCCAAATCTTTAGTGTGGAATTGACTGTGTAAGAATTGTTTCAACTCATCAATCCCTCTCTGATCATCTCCAGTAATAATAAAGTCATCAACATAAACAATGAGTAACACTTTCCCTCGAGCCGACATGAGGGAGACTGACTTCGACACATGCCAAACCTCATAATAGCATCACTAAACTTGCCAAACCATGCTATGGGAGATTGTTTAAGTCCATAAAGTGTTTTACGAAGACGACACACCTTATGAGGCTCCCCATGAGCAACAAACCCAGGTGGTTGCTCCATGTAGACTTCCTCCTAAAGATCACCATGGAGAAAAGCATTTTTAACATCAAGCTGAAACAACGGCCAACCAAGATTGGCGGCGAGGGAAAGAAGAATTCGCACAGAACCAAGCTTGGCAAGGGGAGAGAAGGTTTCAGAGTAATCAACGCCATAAGTCTGTGTGTAGCCTTTGGCAACCAGGCGGGCTTTATGACGCTCAACAGTACCATCAGGAAGATACTTGATGGTATAAACCCAACGACAGCCGACAGTGGTTTTACCAGCAGGAAGAGTAACCAACTCCCATGTGCCATTATTATGAAGAGCAGACATTTCATCTGCCATAGCTGTCCGCCACTTAGACCGGGATAATGCCTCCTGAACAGTGTTAGGAACAAAGATGGAGGAAACAGTAGTAGTGAAAGCACAAAGAGATGGAGAGAGATGATCATAAGAGATAAACTGAGAAATAGGATGAGAAGTACTCGAGATATTAGAAAAACCATATTTTACCGGTGGGTGACGATTCTCACGAGTAGGATATCGACGAGCAGGCGGATCTGGTGACAAGGGGGAAGATGGAGGTGTGGGCAAAGACGGCGCAGAGGATGGTTCGGGAGGCTGAATTGGTGTCGGGTGCTGGTATGGTGCTGATGCTGGTGCTGGTGCGGGAGAACGATGAACATATACCTGCAAAGGTTTGTGGGTAACAGTACCAGTAGGGACAACCATAGGTAACACAGACTCAAGTGTAACAAGGTTGTTGTGAAATTTTATAGTACTCGCAAGCGCACGAATCGTATTGAAGTATAGCAATGCAAGTGCGAGGTCGAACCCATAGGGACTTGTGTATTTTTATAGGAAACTAAATAAATTTAAATTGATAAAACTCTAACCTAGTTCCAAAAAGTTGTGAATTGGTTTGACTAAAATTAAACTAAAAAGGACAAAAGAAAACAATTAAAATTTAACAGAAAAGAATGTGAAGATTACTGGTTGGGAAAGATAACTAGAGTTTCGGAATCCACACCCATGTATTCATAAGGATTTTTTAACAAACTCTGATTTATTTTTCTCTAATTTTCTTCACAGTAATTTGGTGGCTAAACTCTATTACTGCGGAAAATATTTTCGTTAAGCTCGTTTTGAAAGAAATCAATTTATGTACGCTCTTCCTCGCCTAAAGGTTCAAGACATGAAAAATCCGATGTATCCGTTAACAAACAAATCACAACGGATATCCAATACTTGAAATCAAAATCTAATTACCGGGCAAAATATTTAACTTGTAGTTTCAAATCATGGAAAAAACATGATTGAATCCATATCCAAAACAACTAAATTAAATTAAATGGAGGTAAGAACGATTATCCAATGAGATTATGGATTAAGAAAAATAAACCAAGAGTTTGTTTTTAATCACTACTAGACATGAGGTTTCATCCTCCACCCTAGTTTAATGACTAGCCGCTCATGGAGTACGTGAACATATTCAAATAATAATAAAACTCCATTACAGAATAACTTTAGAGCTTACAACGAATAAAAGATTTATGCCCAAAGCTCCTGCAGCTCCAGCCGTGTTCTCTATTTTTTTTCTCTGCCGTGGGATAAGTGAAACGC
The DNA here is from genome assembly GCA_963854785.1 of Vaccinium vitis-idaea. Taxonomy (NCBI): domain Eukaryota; kingdom Viridiplantae; phylum Streptophyta; class Magnoliopsida; order Ericales; family Ericaceae; genus Vaccinium; species Vaccinium vitis-idaea. The sequence continues at coordinate 39,221,327 of OY978219.1, forward strand.
TACTGCTGCTGCCTTTGTTTTGTTTCCCGTCCGTGATATCTCCAGCCGAAGTCCCCTCCCATTTCTTATATATCCACATTGCCCAACATACCTTGTGTAAATACTTCCTTTCTAAATCAATTGCTCTATCTTTTTTTTCCTTTCTAAAATAATCATACTTTAGATACAGCAAATCAACCCATCGGGAAAGTATAATCCTTTTCCAATAAAATCAACTTCTCCTTTGGCAGTATATTACCATATAACCCTTCCTCGGAAATTCTTCCAATTTCATTTCCAAACTAGTGGAACTCTTGCTCAATACTTTCCATATTGCTTTGCACGTGAATATCCTTTTCAAGATTGACTCCGGATTTTGCTTCCACACCAAGTAAAATAATATTGAGCCTCCAAAAACATGCGCTAGCCGGACCCGCCTCTTTTAATTGAAGTCGAATATTAGCGAATCCAACGGCCGAAGCATAAGGCATTATCACATTTTTTTCCTGCAAATTAATAATTAAATGTAAACAATAAAAAAGATAACAATAATATCTAATTAAGCACAATAAAGAACTAACAATACGTGTTATAGGGATTTCTAAATGTCTATATTTTGGGCTCATCAAAGGTCGTTGGTAGTAACAGGATCTGAGTAATATGGCAATGACTCATTGAACATGACATTGGCACAAACAAAGTGACGACGTAAAGTAGGAGAGTAACAGCAATACCCTTTCTGAGTGTGGGAGTATCCCAGAAAGATACACTTAAAAGACCGAGGATCGAGTTTACTCCTATCAGGGTCAAGGACGTGGACATAACAAGTGCACCCAAAAACCTGAGGGGGTAATGAATGGAGAGGCCGACTAGGGAACAAGACCTTATGGGGAACCTGACCACCTAAGACCGTAGAGGGCATATGGTTGATTAAATAACAGGCAGTGAGAACAGCATCACTCCAATATGACTTAGGAACCTGCATGTGAAATAATAAAGCACCCATAACCTCAGACTAGTGTCGAATCTTGCGCTCAGCAACTCCATTTTGTTGTGGAGACCGAGCGCATGATGATTGGTGAATAATGCCATGATCATCAAGAAATTGAGAAAGGAGACTGTGAAAATATTCACGGGCATTATCTGAACGAAATATTTTAATGCAGGTATCAAATTGATTCTTAACTTCCATGTAAAAAGATTTAAACACAGATTTCAATTCAGACCTCTCTTTCATTAGATAAAGATATGTGATACGAGAAAAATCATCCACAAAAATAACATAATACTGAAAACCAGAAACACTAGGCACATGAATAGGCCCCCAAATGTCTGAATGAACCAACTGAAAAGGACGCGATGCACGACGCTCAACCCTAGGATAAAAAGAGACTCTTCGGTTTTTACTAAACTCACAAACTTCACACACCAACTTATTGAGGGAACGACATGAGGGTACAAGATATGCTTCAAACTCTAGAGAGATGGATGGCCAAGACGACAATGTTGTTGGTACGGTGACTCTGATGTTTGAAGGGCAACAGGCTGAGGAACTGTCAGGTAATATAGGCCGCCTCGCTCAATGCCCCCACCAATCTTCCTCCCCGTCTTGAGATCCTGAAAAATACAGCCATGAGGAAGAAATGTGACGGAACAATTTAAAGATTTAGTAAGGCGATTCACAGATATAAGGTTAAATGGAAAAAGAGGAACATGTAATACAGAAGTCAAAGTAAGAGAGGAAGTGACAGGAACGGAGCCCAAACTAGTAATAGCGCACGGTAACGAACGGTTCGGATGCAAAGGTGCTGAGGTGAAATCTAGGCCGTCCATCCAAGCAACGGACGGCTCGGATGGTGCACAGCAGCTGCTGTGTGGTGGCTGCACAGTAGCCACCCCATGTCTCAAAATACCCCTTCAAAAAACTACAAACCACTAGCCTAACCAAACAAGAAAAAACACGCTGCTTTGAGCCTTCTCATTGTATATGTTACAAAAGGATGCCTTTATCCAGAAAATGAACACGAACCAACAGCCACTAAACCTCTCGTGCCTCCAAATCTCAAGCCTCTAAAACAAAACAATGACTACATTCCCACCCCAATCTGGAGACACTTTCACTTACGAACCCCTTTCGATGGACAGAATTTCTTCGCCCACCGTTGTCCACTGGCCACTACCCAGAATCTCCTAATGCCGCTTCTACCTTCCACAAGGTAAGCCATTTCCTAAATGCCTAAATACAATACTGAGTTCTAGATCACCGTAGATTGCTAACGTAATTGGTTGTAGAAAAATTGGTGAATTGCTTCTCTAGGCTTATTGCACTTAAGGTGTTTGATGGATTGCTAATGTAATTGGTTGTAGAGAAAAATTGTTGCACTCGAAGTGTTTGACGAATTGCCCTCTCTCGACATTGAGTATAATCCAACATGTTTCACTCACTGTGTATTTTCCTTTTCTTCTTATCGATTGTAAATTATGCTGCAAGTTTTGTACGCTCATTAACTTCAAGGACTCGAGCCGAAGCAAGCGCAAGTTGTGTTAGGCAATCTGTATATAACTACAGAACTACCCACAAAATTATCAAACGAAAAATTAAACTCACAAGTTTCAGAATTCATGTTAATGAAGTTTTTGAAATCTGAAACTTGAAATCCGGAACTCGAAACAAACCATTAACAAGAAATTGATCGAGGTTTGTGTTTGACACAATGTCCTTAAGACAAATTTCACCCTCGCTAAGGTGCTACGAGTTTAACAACACTCGTCTCCCACGATACTTGCAACAATCTCGCCTTGTAGAAGCATCACTACAATATACAAGTCTGTAGAACCAAACTTGACTATTGAACTCCCACGATCCATGAATTTTGTTTTCCCTTTTCTTTTACAACAAATGAACTTTGTTGAATTTGTCCCAGATAAGGGCTGCCGATTGGTAAGTGGTGATCTCAATCTCTTGCAAGAGGCCGAAGTCGAGAAATTTATTTTTGAGCGGACATGGATATAGTGTTTTAACAAGAAAAAGAGTGATACAATAGGGAGGATGAGAGAAGGTCCAGCTCAAGAAAAATTAGGGGCCTAAAGCATCTATCTAAAGCATGCCTTCTGAATAAGTTAATATTATTAAAAGTAGTCTATTTAAAAATCATTTTTCTATCTTTTTTAGATGCAAAATTAATTAGATTGTCGCAGCCAAGTTTTTTGGGTTTTTTTTTATTTTTGAACAGCAGAATAATTTGATTTTGTTTCTCATGGCAATAGCTTCAGATAAGTTTGAGAAGATATGCTCTTCCGTTATGTTTCTTATTTTGGGTCTACTTAATTGTGTTTACAATTCTTGCTAATGGGAGCGGTTCTGTTAACACAACTAATATCACAATATTTGACACAATTTTTTTTTTGTGAACCCCACGCGAATGATCGGAGCCGTTCAATTTATTTAACTTATATTTTTAAGATTACTTGTAAAAAATCAACTCATTTGAATATCGGTAAGGGCTTGATCAGTTCGTTTAGTTGATTCCTGTCAAATTTTACAGGATAAATTTAAATGAACCGGTCAAGCCTTTACCAATATCCAAATGAGTTGATTTTTTATAGGTGATCTTGAAAACATGTCTTAAACAACTTGAACGGCTCCGATTGTAAGCGTGGGGCTCTGATTATCGTTGTGTCAAATGTTGTGTTATTCGTTGTGTCCATAGAACCGTCCCGTTTTCTAGTACTATTACTATTAAATTGTTGTTTCCACAAGTGCATAAATATAATGCCAAGCACATGATTCATTGGCCTAATAGACAAGCCGCCCCCGGGTAAGAGTTGAGCGTTTAAAATGCTTATGACAAAACGATAGTCGTCCCTTGCGCACTGTTAAATGATACTTGTAGATATCGTTGGGATTTATTTTTCAAGAGGGTAGGCGCACTTTGCATTCTTCTTTTGTGTAAAATTTTCAGGCTGTAAAAAGAACCCACGAATCGTGAATCTGAACCGAACCGAACAAAACTAGACCGTAGGTTTTGGATTGGGTATCTAGATTAATGATCTGGACACGGATAGAAAATTAGAAAACCGTGACTTGCAGTTCGATCCACGGATTTTTATTATGAAATTGTGGATAACCGGACCATGAGAATTTTATGACAAAAATATATAATTTTTGGTAAAATAATTATAATTTGACATCGTTATCCACAAGTGTAAATAAGAAACCAAGGTTCTATATACCGTGTTGGCTCTGGTACCAATTTTTCTATTGGTAGGGTACGATACCGGTATCAGTCGATAGTGGGTACTGTATCGGATTTACTGCAAGGGAGAGCATTCTTTACACCGGCGGTGTAAACCAAAGTTTCCTCCAAATCTATTACATTGCGCCACGTGTCCAAACAGTGGTCCCAAAAGATAGAAAATGGACACATGACACAATGCAATCAATTTGGAGAAAACTTTGGTTTACACCGCCAGTGTAAAGAATGTTTTTTCTTACTGCAACTCTACACACACACACATATACAAGGGAGGGTTCAAGAGACACAAATTTGCCACAAAATATTACATTTTCAATCCCATTTTCTTCAAATCAAGGTACCCCTTAAACCCACTTAATCTATGTATATTTTATTCCATACTTGTTTGATTTGATGTTTGGTTTTGATAGAATTTGAACTCATGCATCACAAACCCTTGTTCAAGAAAATACCCTGTTTTTTTATAATCTGCCAGTTCAGAAATCATGGTTTTTTGGTCATACCGAGACCGAATTAGAAAAATTGTATAACTACAATGTTGCAGATCTTGAAATTCTCTTAAATTTTGATATATAACTTGCCTCAATTGGAGTTCGGAGTAAAAATTTAATCACCTAGAAAGAAAAAAAGCCAACTCCATTTGCTAGCAACCCAATTCACCTGGAAAGAAAAAACACCAAACAGACCTACAAACTGTGTCTAGAAAAATTGATAGAAAGGGGCATGAAGTCCAAATAATGGTGTAAACAAGCAGGGCCAAAAAGAAAGTTAATCAATCTTGGATTATCAAATTGAGCTTTCTAGTGTGTGATTGGGCTTGGGTTCTTTACCATTCGAGTCAATCTTAAATCAAAATTTAACAACTCAAACTCAAATATTTGTTTCATTTAGTACCCCTGACCCAAAAAAAACTAAAAAATTAATATTTGAGCAACCCGATTCACCAAGAAAGGACAAAAGCACACCTCGTGATTGGGCTTGGCTTGTTTATCATTGAGTCAATCTCAAATAAAAATTTAACTTAAACTGGAATAATTGTTTCATCGAGCACCCCAGGCACAAACAAATAAAAACTCAATGAAAATCCACTACCACCCATTGAACACGTGTACTGGCTTTCACAGAAATAGTGTTACTGTTCACAGAATCCACCAAAAATATGAAATAATAAAAAATTCACTTTACACGTCAGTGTTCATGGAAATCCATCAAAAACTATGGAACAATCACCAAAATCATGCGTAACGTACAAATACCAAAAAAATACGTAATGGACTTACATGGGCCAAATATTCCATAAAAGATTTTCAAATTACCGTGAAAAGAAGTACGATTAGTGCAAATATTTGGAGTTGTGCAAGCCCAAGCGCTCCCGACACCCCTTGTGTCCACCAGTGTTACAGTTACTCCCATGTTGAGGGTTTTCTATCAATGATTAAAGCATTTCTAAACCCCCATATTGTACACAACACAGCAAACGGAGAGACTTCCCATCGAGTTTTCTTTGACTTCTTAAAATTCCATTGATCCTTAAATATAACCTGCATAGTATTTAGCTCAAACAATTGAAGGGTTGATGAAAGATGATGGCAACCTGCATAGTATAGTATATATATGGCATTCAAACATTTCCTTTTCCTTTCCTCTGACGCGTTAATCATAGATAGATGCCCGTTAAATACAGAGGAAAAAGCATCGACCCCATTTGAGTGCAATACTTCCATCCACATGATTAGATTTTTATTGTGCTGTTTTTATCCTTCGAGTATAACAACAAAGTTAAAAGTGCTGGAACTCGATCATGAATGGTCTTTCCACCCCTCCTAGCGATCCATGAATAGTTTATCTCGTGATTCTCCACTATGTTAGCAAACATTAGGTAAGGTTCAACGTGAATTGGTTATTCATGATGTTTTATTGGCCACATAAGAATAAACTGGATACAGGGAAGGAGCCAGGATTTTTCCTTAGTGGGGGCGGACTATATATGTGGAGGAGTGGCGGGGTTATATAATTTAATGATACATATATTTATTCAATCTAATGGTAGGGTGTTTTCAAATTGTAGCAGGGGTAATATCTCCTACTAGCCATCTCTTCGCTCCATCCTTGGCTCCACATAAGTATTCCATGGAAGACTTCATGAGGTGTCTAGCAGGATCAGAGTTTAAAGCCTAGGTTTTTCATCTTAACTGGTTTTTCTTGTTTTTCTTTTGTAGTTGGTGGTTAAACATACGATCCCCTTAGCCATAGGTACCAAATTGTTTGGGATGTATGTTCTAAGTGTGATACTTCTTCAACCCGTTTCGATTCATCCTTTCTTTGAGATGTATGTTCTAAGTGTGATTCTTCTTCAACCCTTTTCGATTTACCCTTTTCAGAGTTTGAAATAACAAAGTTTTCCTTCACCAATAAAAAAAAAGAGATAGTGACGACAGAGACTGTAGTTGCCGGAGTTGGCAATGACCAAAGGCTTTGTTCCACAATTGGTGGCAGAGCAGGCTCTTGGCATGCAGCCGGCAAAATAAGAATGTTATACACATTTACCCAAAAAAAAAATTGTTATACATAATATGTTTGACACCAAAATAAAAAATTAGACAGTGCCGCTCAATTGGGACGTAAGGGTCAGATTGGTTTGATTTGGTTAGTGCCAAAAAATTATTAATTTCAGCACGCTGTCCTCAAAATGCGGTGCATGTGAAAAGAAAAAATAAAAAGGTTGACATGCTAAAAAACCAATCAGATAAGTCGTGTAGAACCTGCACTAGTTGTTGATGATTCCTTAATTATATCATCCGATGATAGTGTTTTTTTTTTTGGGAACTAAAGTTTATTTCACCAAAAAAGCAGGAAGCATACAAAAAAATTACAGGGGCATTGCATGCCAGACTATACATAAAAAGGTTTGAACAGAGACCAAAGAACCCAAAGCCTAACTAGAAAAAAATCCATCCATAATTGTTAACAGCAAAAATTCTAGATTCTAAAAAGCCAGTCATCGCAAAGCTTCTTATTTTGAGCAGAGAATTTAAGAGAGGATCAAGAGCTAACCTTTGCTCAAACCGAATTGAAAATAGTCAAAGCAACCCCATTTACATTCTTAGACTTGCCTTGAAATATCCTCATGTTACGCTCACCCCAAAGGGTATATATAAATGGATGCTGCCAAAGGGAGTTTGTACAGAGAGTCTGGGAAGTTTTTCCCTCCTCTGATGGACTGCCCAATCCAATTCCTGAGCTAAAGGCACAACAAGCCTAGCAATCCCATTCTTAATCAAAAATTGTTTCCAAATTAGAGAAGAAAACATACAATCAAAGAAAAGATGGCTATGGGGCGGTTTCCATATCAGTCAAACAAAAAGTACAATAAGATGGAACCCCCATACATCAACTTACCAACCTATCCTTCGTAGACAGCTGGCCCAAAATAGCAAACCACTCAATGAAGACCCATCTAGGCACTGGCCTGACCAAACCACACCACAGAATGCCATGGTTGGAAGGGATTTCTATGCCCAGAAGCCTCCCAAGCAGACTTGGCTGAAAAGTTACCATCCGAGATTAAAGTCCAAGTAAGCCTGTCAAGAGCAGATGGATTACGGTGGAAATCAGCTGGAGTCTGCCTTATAATTTCCACAATAACCCTATTACGCTGTATAGGTCATTTCCAGCAACCATGGTCAATGATTGATGACACTTTAGCCTTTAAAGCTAGTCCTCTATGTGCCACCACAGAATCCACAAATCGTTGAAATAATGCCCCAAAAGGGTGCCGGTTATCAGCCCAAGAAAGGTGTCATTACCATTACCGATAACAAACGTAACCCAATCTTTACAGAAAAGCTGAACTTTAGTAGATTCCTAATTACCCTAGAAGCTTCATTAGGAATTGGAATCCCCCACATGCTCTGACCTTTGAGAATATAGACATGCACCCATTTTACCCATAAAGTGTTAGCTTTTTTACTGAGAGCCCAGAGATGTTTCATATTGACAACTCGATTCCACTCTATGGATCTAAAGCCCAAGGCCCCCTCATTCTTTGGAACACAAAGGGAGGACCTGCTGACTTTGGCACCATCAAGCTTCATCTGAGTTCCATGCCAAAGAAATGTACACAAAACACTCTTAATTTCCTCAGTGATTTGTTGAGGTAGAATGAAAATGGCACTCCAATAGGTTTGGATATTGAAGACAATAGATTGTCTAATAGTCTGGAACTAATCAAAGGCACCCCGAAATACTTCGCTGGGAGTTGTTCTTTAGGAATTCCCAACAGGTTAGTGAAAGCTTGCTTATCAGAGTTAGACACCAGCAAAGTGAACGACACTTTTAAGCAAGTTACATTGCCATCCCGACTAGCCATAAGGTCTTTAACACAACTTGCAATTGCAGGACCCCAAGTGAGCACTACTTAGAAGGACTAGGTCATCACTCATCACAAAAAAATAACATGAGAAATCGCCGAAGTCTAACATTTAGGATGATACTTGAAGTCTCCAGTTTCACTGTTGCTTTGTAAAATGGATGAAAAAGCCTCCATAACTAAAAGGAACAAGTAAGGGAAATAGGAACCCCCTGCCTAAGGCCTTGAACTCAGGAAAGTACCCTACCAAGCTCCCATTAATCATGACAGAAAACATAGGAGTAGTATTACACTCCTTAATCCAGCCAACAAAAGTAGTTGGAAACTCTATAGCGACCATTGTGTCAAGCATAAAATCCCAATCTACAGAGTCAAATGCCTTCGTGAAACAACTTTTACAGCACATCTAGGGGCCCCATCATTTCTGTGATAGTTCTGAACAAACACATGCATAAACAGAACATTATCCACTATGCTTCTTCCCTTAATAATGCTGACTGAGATTGAATCACTATCACTGGCAGCACCTGTTCCATTCTATTTGCCAAGATTTTGGTAACCACTTTATACATCACATTGCAACAGGCAATGGGTCTATATTCTCTAATGGTAGAAGGAGTGGTGGTCTTGGGAACCAATGTAAGAGCTGTAGAGCTTCATTCTTTAAGAGTATGACCCTTATTGAAAAATAGAAGGATTGAATCCACTAAATCCTGTCCTACAATGTCCCAATTTTGCTGGAAAAAAAACTAGAGCAAATGCCATCCGGCTGTGGAGCTTTATCACGTTTAATGGACTTCAAAGCAATCTTAATCTCATCAACAGAAACTGGTTGAAAAAGGTCCTTTTGCATGGAAGCATACAGGGGTATTCCTCCTTACCTGCAAATAGCCCTTCGCATCTTGTTTATTATGAAATTTGGTCCCAAGCAAACCCTTGATTTCTTGCTGCGCTTCTTCCGTCTGGTGGAGATATGCCTTGAATTCAAGACGTTCGAAGAAAGGTAAAATTTTTGGTGCGAAAATGTCAGTTTCAGCATCTCTGGACCGGACCAACCAATCTGGGACGTTTTGGGAGCTTGCAGCATCCCTCGTCCGGATGAGGAATTTTCTTGGTCTGGACGAAGGGTACCGGTTGGTGTAGTTTTGCTCCAGCATCTCGGGTCCGGACCAGGTAAGCTTGGTCCGGTCAAATGGGGTTGCGGCTACACATTTTAATGTGTTTTTTGACCTAAATTTTTATACTTTCTTATAAATAGGAGCCTTGTGGCCTCCTAGGGTTTGGTCTTGACTTGGGATTTGAGATATCTAGGGTTTGGAGTCGTCTTTTTCGTGTATGTGAGACTTTGATGCTCTGTTAGGGTTTCTAATAGAGATTTATTCCTAGATATCTATTGGATGCTTCAAGTAGAGTTACGGGTATAGCCGGCTCTTTGTGATTTCACCCCATTGATAGTGAATCCTCTTGCTCTTTTCCCGTGGACGTACCTCTAGAGCTTCGTGCTTGGGAGGGAACCACGTAAATCCTTGTCTCTTGTTTTCTTGTTGGTTTGGTTATATTCTCTACTTCGAGTTTTGGCACAACAACTGGTATCAAAGCTCCGGGTTCAAACCGAGGCTTGTGCTTTTCTGCTGCATTTGTGCATTCGGGGTCGTTTTCAATGGCGACTCACTTCGATGTTGAGAAGTTTATGGGCATAGCACTTCTTTCTGTTTATGCCGTATCAAGATGAAGTCTTTACTGGTTCAACAAGGAACAAGCAAGGCTTTGTTGGGGGTGTTGAAGAAACCTGCTGATATGCAGGATAGTGTGTTTGAGGATCTTGATGCGAAGGCACTCAGTTCAATACAATTATGTCTAGCCGATGATGTGCTTCGCGAGGTTGGGGAGGAAGATTCGGTAGCCAGGATTTGGTTGAAGTTGGAGAGCATCTATATGACAAAATCGTTAACCAACCGGTTGTACTTGAAGCAACGACTTTATACTTTTCGTATGAAGGAAGGTACGCCCATAAAAGACCATTTAGATGAGTTGAACCGAATAATAATGGATTTAAAAAATATAGATGTTTCGATTGATGATGAAGATCAAGCCCTAATTGTTTTGTGTTTTTTACCTCCATCGTATGAACATTTTGTGACTACCTTGTTATATGGGAAGGATACTATTTCCATGGAGGATGTGAAATCTAGGTTATATTCTAAAGAATTTAAGAAAGAAAGTATCCGGGGAGAGTAATGTTCATGATGATCAAGCATTGGTGGTGCGAGGAAAGACTAGTGGGAGGGCTTCGGGCAGTAGGGGGATTTCTGGCTCTAAAACCACATATTTGGATGGAGTACAGTGTTTTTACTGTAAGAAATTTGGGCACATGGTGAAAAATTGTCCGAAAAATAGGGACAAGTCTGTAGAGAAGGATGGTTCAGTTGTTGCTGGTATTGCTGCAGAAGATTCTGATGGTTCAGATTTTGCTCTTTCGGTGGGGGTCAATGATGTCCGTTTGGATGCCACGTGGATTCTGGATTCTGGTTGTTCTTACCACATGTGTCCGCGCAGAGATCGGTTTGACGCATATGAGGCGGTTCACGGTGGTACAGTTCTTATGGGGAATAACACTCCCTGTAGAATTGTTGGGATTGGAACTGTTAGAGTCAGAATGCATGATGGATTTGTGAGGACTTTATTTGGTGTTCGGCATGTACCAGAATTGAAGAAGAACCTCATCTCATTGGGTGCTCTTGACTCTGTGGGTTGGAAGTATGCTTGTGAAGGTGGAGTCTTGAGTGCGTCGTTGGGTGCTCAAGTTTTCTTGAAGGGTCAGAAATTGGGTAACCTCTATGTGCTAGATGGTAGCACGATTGTGGGTGTTTCATCTTTGGGGTCATCATCTGTTCTAAATTCTAGTTCAACTATTGGGAGTATGCGAGAGGGCATACAAGGCTCCGTGGTGGGGTCATGGGGCTCTGCGGTAGAGTCGGTTAACTCCGTGTGGAGTTTGAGCACGTCTTCTTTGGCATCAGGGATAGATGTATTGGGTCGACAATTGGTGGAAGATGGTTGCTTACTTGGTTTTTTAACTCCGGGAGGAGTTCGAGCGGATCTACATGGGCATTCTTGGAGGGATGCATTGGGTGAGCGGTACCCATTGGAAGATGGAAGGCTCAATTTGGTGGCACGTGCGGTTGGGTTTCTCAGTCGTGTTTGCAAGGTCAAGCAGTGGTGTTTGAGCCTTGCAAGTTGGTGCCGTTGGTGATCGCCCCACATGGGGCTGCCCCGTGAGGGGCATTGGGGGGAAGAGCGAGTGTTGAGAGGATTGCACTATGTTGTTGGCTTGGAAGGGAATTCAAGTCAAGGTGGAGATTGTTGGAGATATGCCTTGAATTCAAGACGTTCGAAGAAAGGTACAATTTTTTGGTGCGAAAATGTCAGTTTCAGCATCTCTGGACCGGACCAAGGGAAACCGGTTTTGGACCAGCCAATCTGGGACGTTTTGGGAGCTTGCAGCATCCCTCGTCCGGACGAGGAATTTTCTTGGTCCGGACAAAGGGTACCGGTTGGTGTAGTTTTGCTCCAGCATCTCGGGTCCGGACCAGGTAAGCTTGGTCCGGTCAAACGGGGCGGCGGCTGCACGTTTTAATGTGTTTTTTGACCTAAATTTTATACTTTCTTATAAATAGGAGCCTTGTGACCTCCTAGGGTTTGGTCTTGACTTGGGATTTGAGATATCTAGGGTTTGGAGTCGTCTTTTTCGTGTATGTGAGACTTTGATGCTCTGTTAGAGTTTCTAATAGAGATTTGTTCATAGATATCTATTGGATGTTTCAAGTATAGTTACGGGTATAGCCGGCTCTTTGTAATTTCACCCCATTGATAGTCAATCCTCTTGCTCTTTTCCCATGGACGTACCTCTAGAGCTTCGTGCTTGGGAGGGAACCACGTAAATCCTTGTCTCTTGTTTTCTTGTTGGTTTGGTTATATTCTCTACTTCGAGTTTTGGCACAACAACTGGTATCAGAGCTCCGGGTTCAAACCCAGGCTTGTGCTTTTCTGCTGCGTTTGTGCATTCGGGGTCGTTTTCAATGGCGACTCACTTCGATGTTGAGAAGTTTATGGGCATAGCGCTTCTTTCAGTTTAGTAGAGCAAATAATTCAGGTTATCCCAAAATAGAATACTAAGCAAATGGCATGGGGGATTATTAATTTGTTATGTGTTTGTATTGGGGTTCGTATCAGGTAACCCCAATTCCATTACACTGGGACACACCCGCATAAGCCATTTTTTTTCTTTGTCATTCGTCATTCCTAATCTATTACATGGGGAGGGGAGAATGAGATTCGATTCCGGAATGTAGTGTTCAATTCCGGAATGTAGTGTGGGGCATCCAACAGCTCTACCGCATGAGCTAGCCACCACTTGCCACCCTCATAAGTTTATTAGTTAAAATTTAACTTGTGGTGAAACATTATATTACAAATCTAATTAATATATACAATAAGGCAATATGAAAAATTTCCTACACAATTAAAACATACCAATAAGGCAATACGACTATTAATAACAAAAAGTATGAAAAAAACTGAAAATGGGAAAACGAGGCTCCATGGAGGTGTGGCTGAAAACACATTAATTCCCCATTTGGTACGGGGATGAGTAAAATCATTTCGGCATTGGAAATCAGGCTGGAATGAGTAACACCCTCCCCGGCCATACGACTATAAGACAATAGGACAGCTAACTGAACGAAGATAAAAAAAATCCAAGAATGGAGGGAGGGATCAAGAGGATCAAATTAAAAAATAATAATAAATACATACTGACTACCAAAGGTTGAGACTTTTGTTTTCCAAGTGGGAATTCTTGTATTCTCAATTGTACAATGGTAATTATTTAATGACTCTATACGTACAATCCCTAAACGTCATGGGCATGTTGGTACGTTTAATTCTCCAATGGTAATTTAGTCAAAAATATTTTCTGTCTCTCCCAATTTGTCTGAAAGGCTAGCAGGGACGGATCTAGGAATTTACCCCAGTGGGGGCACCAATTTCTATTAAGTTTTACAAAAATTTAAAGCGGGGCACAACAATACAAAACTAGTTTTCACCTTATGCAATATTCGCATACTGTATGCATAGTTTTAAATAGCGGTATCCAAGGTTTTAAATACCGGTTTGGCTACACATAACGGTAACAGTTTCGATAGTATCAAACGTTACGTAACGGCCGGGAATCGGGTATAACGGTCGTGAATTTGCTAAAATTATTAGAAACACCTATAAATTCAATGGTACAATTTATATATTTTGCTAGCACTGCCGTCTGCCAACACATCTCCTCAATTTGTTGGCACATCTCCTCAATTTGTTGGCACACTGCCATATCCACTGCCAAAGCACGTGAGTCCTTTTACCCAAGGAACTTTGCCTTTTCATTTGTACTTAATTTATTTCTCTCTCATTTGTACATAGCTCTTTCATCTTCTTCAAAAGAGAGACAACAAAAATGAGAAGGAAAGAAAAGCTTCCAAGAAGTTATAAATGTTATCATCTTTACCCTTATTATGTTTCTATATACTCTTATTCACCATCCACTGGTCTTGACGCCACACGGCTAGTCTGCCCATGCCCTCTACCCTACCTGACACAACGGAATTCACGAGAGAATAGTTAGCGTACTATTCCAAACGATGATAAGTTTTGAATCCACGAGATGTTCTTGAATCCACAAGAAAAAAAGAGAAACTCTATAAATTTTATTGATAATTGAATAAAAGCTAAATATGTCCATAGGCTACATCGTTATTTATACTAGTAGAAGTCCTAGCTAAAAGGAAATTACTTAGAGTGGAGACCAAGCAAAGCATTACTTGGAAACCTAGACTATTCGCTAAAAGGAAATAACACTCTAGAAAATTTGGAAATAGGAAAGTAGAATTGTGCTAAACAGGCAGCACTAAATAAGATTTGCTACTAATATTATTCTCTAAAATTTGCAAGTGGCAGAAAATTAAAATATCGTAAATTAATCTTTTACTAAAATAACGTTTCCATACATTAAAACCCTTCGTATATTGTCCTGCGTCAGTCTCCTTTTCTTCAAAAGAACTCGACCTTGAGTTTTTCATTAGGAATCTGTCATCTTCCATGCCAAATAAATAGATACTTGGAATACTTCAACCCCTTTGTTTCCTTCCAAAACAAAATAGAAAAATATATTTGCGATATCTTCTTTGCGTACTTCAATTGATTGATGAGATCCACTAAATGAATATTCGAAATCCAATCATTTTGCTCCACACCAAGAAAATCAACAACTTCAACTTTATGCTGAAATTGCAAGTTTTTCTGATTTTGATCCATTAGAGGATTGATTGGTACATCGCGTATAGATGTTGTAGTATTAAGAGTACTTGTACCAAATTCCCCACCAAGACCAATCATACCTCCAAGGGGTTCACAAGGCTCAACACTGGGGAATACATCGTATTGTTGAAAAACTATGGGTCTCGATTCAAGACTTTCCTTGCTCTTTGGTGCTTGTACCTGATCAGTTCTTGCAATATTTTCATCTTCACCTCCAATTACCTCATTGGTTGCTCCATCTGAATCAAATTGTTTTCCAAGTACCGGGACACTCAAAAATTCCTCTTTGTTATCAACTTCTTCTTCTTCTTCAAGTTCAACTCGGTCTCCTTCCTTTTCTGCAATCGCATACCCATCATAATATCCAAGATATGAGAGATTTGAAATCGAACGAACTTGATTGATTTCTTGATCTTTGAAACGGCTTGATTGATTCATATTAAATAGCCTCAAAGATGTATCCCTTGAGCTTTCTATACCAGCAAACACATAATAATTATTACTTGGAATGGAACAATGCAATTCAAGATTATCTCGGGGCAATCGCTCGGACTCGAGCTTTCTTTAGTACTCTTGACACAACACCTGACCATGATTTGTTTGAAGAAATTTAATGCTCATCAATTGTCTCATCTTGTGTCATGTCCTAATAGGTTGTTTAAATTCTCATCTTCGGTTGGCCTGCAATTGCTCCCACCATCTGGAAGCATAACCATGTAATTCACGTGCCACATATTTGACCTCCTTCTCTTGCGGAATGCTCGTGTAGAATGCAAAGAATTTGTCGACTTTATGAAACCAATAAATAAAATTCTCAGGATGACAATACGCATTAAAACTAGGAATAATTGATGATTCTTTTACTTCGGCTTCTAATTCATCTTCGATATCCACATGATTAGCTGGGTGTCTCCCAGCTACAATCTGGTTACTGGGTTGGCATTGGGCAAATCCTACCGCGCGTTCCTGAACCTGGTTAAGAGGACGGTGTTGTCCAACTCCCTCCGCGCGATTCTCTACAACCCTCCCTGATCTTAGGTCGAGGTGAAGAGTCAGCAACAGCAGCGATTCACGGATTTTCGTCATGATACTTGTCTGTTGTTCTTCCACCATCTTCCTCGGATCACCAAACCTTTGAGCAACGTCAAAGGGTGTGTCATCTACTTTATTTCGTGACATCGAGCCAGGAAAAACCTGCTCTGATACCACTTGATGCAGTGAAATTCACGAGAGAATAGTTAGCATAGTATTCCAAACGACGATAGGTCTTGAATCCACGAGATGTTCTTGAATCCACAAGAAAAATAGAGAAACTCTATAAATTTTATTGATAATTGAATAAAAGCTAAATATGCCCATAGGCTACATCCTTATTTGTACTAGTAGAAGTCCTAGCTAAAAGGAAATTACTTAGAGTGGAGACCAAGCAAAGTATTACTTGGAAACCTAGACTATTCGCTAAAAGGAAATAACACTCTAGAAAACTAGAAAATAGGAAAGTAGAATTGTGCTAAACATGCAGCACTAAATAAGATTTGCTACTAATATTATTCCCTAAAATTTGCCAAAACAAGTAGCAGAAAATTAAAATATCCTAAATTAACCTTTTACTAAAATAATGTTTCCATACATTAAAACCCTTCGTATATTGTCCTGCATCACTACCTCTCATAGTGTCATCCCAAACCTACAAGAATAGATGAATCTGATATACCTCTTCCATGGAAACTATTATTTCCTCCGTCCTAATTTTGGCCAAGTACACTTTCTTTTAATATAGATTACTTAATACTTGTTCATTTTTAATATCTCCTCAGACCAAAGGGCGTAAAGCCGTAAAGTCCAAAGGGAAACAAATTACCATGGAATTATTCTTTTCCATGGAAGGCCTAATATTGGCATATCGCCTTACATACCAAAATGCAAACATCCATACATAAAAAAGAAGATTAATACAAATGGGAGAAACAAATCGTAAACGAGGGAAAAAACATTGGTACTATGTCAATCAGCAATCATCTGATCAAAAGCATAAGTCATTAGATAATGAGCCTTTACAGTGAACACCACCTGCGCAAAACTAAAAGCAAACTAATAGGGCCTAAAACTGATCTAACGACTTTAGAGTTTAAAGGAAACCAATTCCAGTTTGAAGAAGTCTTTCCCATTGAATAGGGCCTAAATTTGATCTAACACAATGTACAACAATTTTCCATTCTTTTCTCTCTCATCCTTCATTCATTCATTCACACCTATAAATCTTAATGCAACGTAATGGAAACTCCCATGACCCCGATATCACCTCTCCTTTTCTATTGCTTTTGAATCTGCATCGCGTACATGAATTTTGACTTTCCGCCTTCGCCAATGCTTTAGTTTGTTCTTGAATGTAGCATCAATCGTTATTGTTCAAGCTGATCAAGGATGATACAAATTCATCAGCAATTGACTAGCTTGCTTCCCGAAGAACAAAAAATACAACCAAATTCTAGTAAATGTCTCTTCCTCTTTGTTTTGTATACAAAACTAGGGCTCTGTCTTCTATTTTGTAGCAAAATCTAGTTCTTGGTATTGGGTTTTTATTCTTGTATGTATATTATGCTTCTAGCATCTGTGGTCGATAACAAGAGCTTGTGGTTTTTTATTCCTATCACTCTTTACATTTTAGGCTCTGGCATCACACCAAGAAATGAAGCTCGATTGTCCTGGCTGCCAATAACGGTATGACCCAATCAAACATACTGAAAAGCAATTCTCTCTCTCTCTCTCTCTCTCTCTCTCTCTCTCTCTCACACACACACACACACATTCTTGATTCATTTTTTTTATCCAATCCTTGATTAATTGACAATTATAAATCTAACAAACTGATTCTCTAGTTATAAACGACGATCCAAACTCCGATCCCATGACATGAGCATCTCTCTTCTGATTTGTGTCCAAATCTAGTATTTGCTACTGGTGTTTAATATTACATACGCCGACACACGCACATGGAAAAATTAAATAGGCATCCGAAATATTCCCATTACTTACTGTTAAGCCCTATTTACAACCCTACGCGTATGAAGACTTTTGGATATGTTAGAATGGATAGAGTAATAAATGGTCTGATAAAATAGTTTTATATAAGGTAACAAAAAAGGCTTGAATAGCACCATAACAAAACCACTTTCCATTTTATATATCAAAATCCCGAATAAGGATTTTTCACATGTTACATGTTTAAAAATTATTGTTTCTTCCTGAAAATTAAAAATTATTTCGTTCGATAACAATGTGCATGTCTATTTGATATCTACTAGCACGGTTGAACCGCCTAACGGCACTGTACATCTTACGGCTATATATAATCCATCTCAAAAATCCAAACTCAATCATAGAAAACCAGTGTATAACTCTATATTTGAAAACATGCAAACAAATACTCAACAGATTAAAAACATTAAAATCGTTCCATCTGATCAAAATCAATCGAGTTCTTTGTTAGACAATCAATTTGAAAGATAAACGTAAGCCTAACCATAAACAAAATTACTTGGCATGGAATTGCATCTTCCCCTAGAAGATGATTAGTTGCTCATGTCATAGAGAGAATAGAACCAGCAACTTCGTGCGCCTTTGTCCAATTCCTTGTCCATGTTCGGAACCGAAATGGCCGAAGCCTAACATCTCTCGTATAGATAGAGCTAGTAAATATATTTCTTGCAAATTTTTTACAATCCTTTTCAATTTTCTTTTTCACTTTGTTTTATTTTACTTTAGTTTCTCTCATTTTTCACTTTCCAGTATAATTTTGTTTTTAATGAAACGGGCACTTAAATTCTTGACCAGAATTGAGTAACCAAAATAAGATATTCTATTGAGGAGGACGCTACAGTACGCCCCAAAAAGGAATGATTATTTGATTGATTTCATTATTTTTCGTCTATAGAAACGAGTATGCATATTCATTTCCTCCCATCTTGTTTTTTTTTTAGATGTATTTAGATCATGAATCCGAATTGAGCACTTTAGAAAAGGAAACACATACACACAAAAAAGAAAAACTGGATCATGAATCCAAATTTATCCGCTGCCTCCCACATTCTCATTGGAGAAGGCTAGAACAGACATGATATTAAACAAAGAATTTGTTCAAAGGGGAAAGGAGAAAAAAAAAAAAAAAGAACCCAACACAGAAAAGTAAACATGCAAGATCACATAGTTACCATATATCCGAATTGAACACTTCATAAAAGGAATGACATTGTTCATCTCTGCAGCAAAACCTTCAGACCATCTCACCGGAATTTGCTGAAAAAGGACACCATGCATTGGTTAAATTGGTTGAGTATCACATAAGCAACGTGCGAATTCTTTTTGTTCGAGTCTGGTGACTCTTGTCCTTTGGGCTCTTCTCGGGGTTTGAAACACTTGTAGAGCAACACAAAGAAATCCAGGAATAGAATTAATCAACAGGGCCTATAGTATGACAACAAAAGCTTTTAGAGGTTTGGGCATTTCAGAGCTTGCCCTAAGGGCCCCAGTACCCACCAAGAGGAGGTTACCATACAGAAGAAGAAACAGAATGAGAAAGGTCCTTTGGGTTCTTCCCGCTTGCAAATCTTCATGCAAATCTCCAGAAGTCAGTCAGAATAACATGTGTCATATAGATAGGGCTCTGTTGAATTAATTGCACCAAAGGTCCATTGAACTTCATGCAATAACAAATCTAGCCTTCCAAATTTAGAACACTTTGCACTTGAACTTCAAACTTCTTTTAACTCTCTTTTTTAATCCAAGATCTTGGACAATGAGCTCGAAGGTCCTGAAAACACAAAAGAGACTAAGCAAGTATCACATGTTGAATAAATTTCTCTAACAATTCCTTCTTAATTTTATACTTGTGGGACTGTTTGCACACTAATATGACTCCCTTCGTCCCAATTTGTTTGCTTGTTACTAGCATTCTCCCAATTTATTGACTCAAATGCTCTGGGTTGAAAAGTACAAAAATTTCAAGAAAATGCCCTTTAAATTTATACAATTACTTTAAGAGATGTGTTAGAATTTTATTCAAAAACGGTATTATTGGAACTTTGCCCTTTTGGTGGTTCCTGATTATGAAAATTTGCAAACAATTTGGGACAGCTCAAAAAGGAAAGGTGAGCAAACAAAATCAGATGGAAGGACTATTTGATTTTTCATTATTAGTCTTTTTACACTAAGTTTTAATTTATTGCCCCAAAATACTCAAACCAATGGTCCAACACATCAAGTCCCCTTCGAAAACCCACAAGAAAAGCAAACAACCTTATAAAGCACCAAGCTACTTGAAAGAAAACTAAAACCACCTAAACCAAGGCACAAATTGCTTTGTTTGAAAACCGCTCTCCGCTCTCCGTTTACAAAACATTGTTTCTGACACATAACACTGGTTTGAGAACCGCTCTCTGTTTCTGATACACAATATAACATTGGTTATAGATTACCAGTTTCAACCTTTGTTCATATAATCAAATCTGACAATGTATTCTCATAAACATTGTTTGGGAAAAAAAATCTAGCAAGCTTATGTATTACTATATAAAAACGTGGAACAATTTACAACCAGTGTAGTGAAATAAATAGTACATTTACCATTTGTTTATTTATTTATTCTTCAGCAGCTTCCCAGGTTTGGAGTTCTCTAAGTTCTCTACTAACATGCATCCTTGGGAAGGAAATCTCTAGTAAGAGAACTCTAGATTTTTTTTGTCAAAAATATCGATATTTAGAATGTTGGGAAATCCTTTCAATTATCCACATCATAGGTCTGGTACTGGATACGTTACTAGTATGTCAAGGTTGCAAGACCAACCAATGGTACAACAAGATAGGAACTCTGAGATTGCTAGAAAGTTTGGAGAAAGTTGTACCATTGCTATAGATAGGCTTCAAGGGATCCCAGGGCGTAGGCCTTAAGAAACCCAGATACAACTCATGGTTGTTCAATCCTCCTAGGACATTAGACGCCAACCAAAATAAAAATAATCACAAACAGACGAGCCTTCCGATGATCAACCCATTCATTTTCAGCTATCCTGATCCAAGGTGGTGGGGTTTGCTTTTGCGATAGGTAACATTTGCCTTCTGGTTACACTTCTCGTAAAGAAGCTCAGAACCTAAAGTTTGAAGTTCCTGAACTAGTGGGAGGAGGAGATTCACACACAAACAAGCACAATTTTATTGATAAATCACACAAATGATTACAAATTCAGTCTTACACATCTGACCCTCTTTTACTCACGCAAATCCTACATTTGATACAATATCACACTCATAGATATATAGCACCCAAACTCACCAACTAGAAACAGCTACTAAATTCACCGAATAATTTGATTCAACCACACACCACACAATTCTACCTACTTTTCTAACTTTTTTAATAGCCTACAAGTCAGGTTTATTATTTACTACACTTCTTGCTATTTCAGGCCATTTGGGACTTATTAATCAGCCGCCTTGTGATCGTGATTGAGAAGCAACACATATCTGGCCCTGGAATCCTCTTCTTTGTATACCCAATCCGGAGGACCATAGGTTACTTGATGTCCTTCACAACTCTCTTGTTAGTATGGCTATCCTTTCTCCACCCAACTGATGATAAAATGAGAGATGCAAAGAAAGAAACGGATGAGTTAGTAATTACTATAATGAAGCTCCTCTCAATGTCATACCTGGTGTGGTTGCTTAAAATTGTTTGGTTGAAGTCGCTCACAGCTTCAATGTATCGTAAAAACTACTTTGAACCAATAAAGTCAACATTGTTTGAATGGTCTGTCTTCCATACACTAATAGATCCACAGCCAATAGTAAACCAGGTGATGGGGGGACGCTACGGGGTAATTGCATTTCACGGCCTAAAACCAGAAGGCACAAAAATGTTATGGAACATAATCACCTTTGACGACTGATTAGTAATGGATTACGGTCAATGTTAACATATGGAGGTTCTGGAGTCTAGTGAAGATAGTTAGAGAACAATAATTCGATCACTTATTGGATATCACACCACCAGTTGAAATATCATCAACTAAGTGGCTGAGCTTATTTGAGAAGAAAGCTACCGTTCTGGAGCAAAATATTTGCCGGGAGATTTCCAGAGATGATATAAGGTATTTGATTCTGTCTTTTTTGTTTCTCTTAACATATGCTGTTTCATTATTTTTGTAACTCGTGATCTAAAACAATTTATCTCCACAGAGTAAGATTCATGTAAATGATTTTAATTATTTCCTACCCACTGGCATGGCTAAAACACTTTTAAGGGTGATTCAAGAAGGTCTCAGAAGTGACACTGACACCGGAGAAATCGAAAGCATAAGCAAAAGTGACTTCATGTATTGGATGGCACGTATTTGCTACCGTGACATTCCATTTTATCCTTTGTCCATGCGTATATATTCCTTTCAATTGTCTATTTGATAATCGAGTCCATGTTGTAGCACTAAATACGCATCCAAATTCACAAAAAGCACTAAATAGAAACAGCGAGTATCTAGTTTTTGACATGATAGAAGAGGTCAATTGTCTTAGAAAATTTAGGGAAAACTTCATTTGGTGAGTATGGTGCTTTATTTGACACTAATATCTGATTTTGGGAGCCTAGCATGCACCCTGCGTCCCTGATCCTTCCTGATAGGATTGGCAACAGGTCTTGGATCGGGAGTGCTCCTTCCAAATCCGATCCCCAAACTCTACGCTCACCTCTATACCAATACTCATACCCAATTGGGAATATTTAAAAGTCACCAAATTCATATCCATTTGGATAACGGGTGGAACGGGTATTATACAATACCCAATTACACTTTGAAAAATAGGCAAATCACCAATTTTTAAAAAAAAAAAATCTTAAGAGATGAAATAGTCATTAAGTAAATATGCAAATGTATGACAATATTATGTCCAAAATTCCATGCATATTAGTACTATTGTACTAATGCATTAACACAACGGCCAAATAAAAATCCACAACAAAAAACATCATAAAGCAATTTTCATAACGAAATGCAAGTGAATGCAACAAAGATACATAAGTAACTAAGTGACTAATACAAAATAAAATAGGATTATTTGTGAGCGACTAAGGTAAAAAAAATATAATTTTCCAAGAGAGATGTATATATAATGAGGAATGAGTATGATGGGTATGGGTATAATTGCTATCTCTACTCCCTGATCCCAATTGTTGGAGAATAAACTTGATTTGGTCCAAGGAAAAATAATAAATCCCAAAGAAAAATGAAGGTCAAGAAAAAAAAAAGCCCAAGATAAGCCCAATAAGGAAGCCCAAGGTTGAAGATATTTTTTGGAGGAGATAAAAATCTAGTTTCTAGAATCTCTCTAAATATCTATCTTTTAGAAGAGTTCTAGAAAAACCCTAATGAAATACTCCCTCTGTCCCAAAAACAATGTCCACAAAATACTATTCACACTTCTCATAAAATTATCTAGATTTTTTTTATTTATAATGATTTATATAAGACATATGGATCTTGTTTGTTAGATCTCACTTAGTTTTATTAAACAAAATTTTTTAAATCGTAAAAATTATTACTCCCTTTTTCCCAATTTGTTTACTTAATACCGGGAAAACCCCAATTTACTAGGTCAGAGTCAATGGCTTTAAAAGTGCACAGTTTTCCAATCTTACCTTTCAAAGCTTGGATGGGAAATGAATTTAGCACTCCCCTTTCGTAATTCTCCAATGGTATTTGGAGTTGTTATTAAACTTTCTGATGGCTGTTTTTGGTGGGTTATCAAGGCTATTTAAGTCATGGAGTGTTGCTGGAAATAAATGTTGCTGATGATGTTGAGAGTTCTTGAGGAAAGCCAAGGTTGAGGATATATTTACAATCTGGAGTAATGGTTCAGTGTTGTCAAAGATTTGAAACTCCTTTGATACCAATGATGCTTGGTCTATGCATATGCTATCCATATGGGAGTTTTTGCTCCTTCACCTTCCTGGGCAAGAGTCCTTTTGGTCGTTTTTCTTTCTTTTCCCATTTTTTTTTGGCTTTTCATTTAGTCTCTTGTTAGATGTTTGCTTTGCCTTATCCTTGAACTTGTGCTTGGGTTTGGTTTTTTACCTCGATGTACCCTTTGTCGAGTTTTAATAAAATTTTGTTGCCGATCAAAAAAAATTCTCCAATGGTAATTTTGTAATGAGTAATTCTTTATAACTCCAAAATATTTTTTCTATCTCCCAATCTGTTTGTACGGCTAGTCAAAGAAGTTCTAAATGTTATCATCCAAATTTCAGTGATCCGAACTGTTCAATGTTCTTAAAACATGTTTTCCAAGGTCAACGCGAGGAATCACCAAAACAAGATACCTAGAAGGGCTTCATCCGAGCAGTTTTTCATAATAACCGTACATATATAGTTTATCGAAAAATGCTCGGATGAAGCCCTTCCGGGTAATTTTTTTTTTTTTTGATGATTTCTCATAGTGGCCCTTAAAAACATATTTTAAACACATTGAGCAATTCAGATCGTTGAGATTCAACCCCAATCCATGAGGTCCCCACGAAGTCCTTATACTCCATTAAGGTCCTCAATAGATCATCCCCTATATATATATACACACACACATATACATATATCCATTTTCTTTCTTGCCATTCATCCTCATGTTCAGTTTGAGTGACAAAGGTGAATTCAAAAAAAAAAAAAAAAAATGCCAAAGCCATACCCATTATACGCACATTCATATAAGTGTGGAGCCGCACATAGTTATGTGAGTGTGGTTATTAATCCAGAATAAAATATTTTGGTGTTCAAAAAGTGTAGCCGTGTTCGGAAAAGTTTTTGGCCAAGTTTTTTTGGCATTGAAAGTTCCAAGTCCCACCCAGGCCACTTTGACCAGCAATGACTGGGCTAGTAGGCCCCACTCAAATCTTCTTTTTTTTGTTTTCCGAGTAAAAAGTTGTATGTAGTCCCATCTAGTGGACCCCTCTCAAATCCAATGCCTCTCTCTTCTAACGCCTCTGATTTCCTCTGGTGGGTCCCCCTCTGACGCATGACCTCATTTATTAAGGAGGGAAACTGTGAAATTTTACTTTCAACTCCAAAAAAGAATTTTGGAGTTCTTATCCGAACACAGCGTAGTTGTACTTCAAGAAAGAAGATAAAATTTAAAAAATTCATGTATTTGCAAAAGTCTTTATTCTACATCGCTCGCCTAAGTCAACCCAACTTTCTTAATTAAGATGTTATTTCACCTATTTCCAATTGAAATTAAATTTTGTGTTGATAAATGATAAGCCAATTGGTAGTAGTAGATTTCTTGGAGGGTTCCAATCTGGGTGGCTTAGATAAGCAGATATGGGAAAAAGTCGAACAGGCATTAAGTTAAACCCTGAAGAAATTCAACAGACCTCTTTTCAGTATGAAGGAATTGGAACATAGTAACCATCCAAGAAAAAAGATAAAAGATTCTTATTTCTAATTTGAAAAGGGTCGCAATAAAAACCATCGAGATTATTACTGAAAGATCCTTCACGCCATGTATGCAATGAGGTTTGGTAGAAGTATTAAATTAAAGAAGAAAGGCCCTGGCAGACACATAGAGAAACAGAGAAGGTGATGACAGCGACCGCGATTGCCGGAGTGGGCGATGGCCAAAGGCTTCATCCACTACCCGGTCAGACCATTGCAGCCGGCAAAACAGAAAGGTTGTACTTAATGTTTGACACCGAAATTAAAAGTTAGATAGTGGCAAAAAACATGAACTTCAGCAAATTGACCTTTAATTTATAATGTTTGACAACAAAATGTAAAGCGCTAAGAAAGAAAAATAAAAACATGAACTTCAGCTAGTTGTTGATGATTCCTTGTTATATCATCGGATGACGGTCTATGCTTGGAATTCTTCATTACTGTGTTGATCTCAATAGAAATGTCGATCACTTTGCTTGCCGAAAAAGCCACGGCCATATGTTGAATAGATGAGATCCACAAGCAGGGGAAACAGAAGAAAAACGAAATACGTGGCGGGTAAAGATGCTACTGCAGCCACTGGACCAAGTATCCATGTCTTTTTGTGGCCTATCACAAGATATAGTGAAAAACTGAAGGCCACCATCATGGTTGCTATAGAGAGGAACAAGGTGACCAGTCCAATTATTAACCTCTTGGGAAGAATATTGAGAAAATCACCTTCCCCATAACGTGAAGTTAGGATGGACAAGAACGACAACAGAGAAGTGATAGATGTGAATAGAGAAAGTGCATCTGAAATGATAAAAGCAGTGAATGCCTTTTCTTTAGAGAAATTTGGAAGGCCGTTCGACTCATGACTTCCTCCTGGAACAGTAATTATAGATGCGAATACCACAGCGGCAATAAGCACTGCTGAAATGGTGCATGAAGTTGCTGTATCTTTCATCCATTTCCCTCCTTCAACGACTAAGTCCTTATGCTCTCTTGTAAATACCATTGCTGGTGTTTCTTTATCTATGTTTTCCCTCGCTATATCACTGGGTCTGACGAATTTCTGCACTTCCTGCATGATGACCCAGGGTTTGAAAGGATGTAATCTACTTTTTTTGGCACCGTCAAAGAGTGAAAACACAAATATGTCCTTAAAAAATAAAAAGACAAACTGCATGATGAATATTCATCCACTCTACGATGAAAATATTATAACAGAAAAACTGTAATCAACAATGTTTGTCATATGCACGTAAACAATAAAAATATTTTCTATAAAATAATTGCATTTTTTGAAAAACTTGTGTTGGCGGCTGCCACCACTTATCCCCTGGCTCCGTCCTTAATAAGGTTGAAGAGTACACACACATATATTTATACCTGTTTCTTTAGTAAGGTTGAAGAGTACATGTAGAACAAAATTAATTCAAACACATACACACAAGTATATATAGGGGAATTAGAGTTGTCCCCTTGTAAGGCAGCACGATAAAAGTAATTATGTCATTTTTACGTTGAATGTTATGTCATTTCAGTGATCGATGCTAGCTACGAGGCAAACACAAAAAGATAAGTGATCAATTTTCAAAATAGTATTGTGCATGAAGTTGCTGTTGTTGGCTTCTTTTGCAAGGGGGCTGGTGGTGTTGGTGTTGCTGGGTGAGTGTAATTAGAGTTCCAATATCGGATGTTAATGCTGCTCACGGATTTGCGAGAGAAGCCTTGCTTAATATGTAGTACTTGTTGTATATCTAATTGGATACGGCATATATTCAAATAATAATAATAATTATAAAGATTGGTAAATTAATTTTAGAAATAATCCTTCTAATTTATATGAAATTTTAGTAATATTCCCTCTAGTCCGAGCGGTGAGCACAACAAAAGTAATTTGTTGTAATTTCTACAATTAACCATTAGGAAGTGAAGAGAGAGAAAATGTATTACCTTAAACCATTGTAACTCGCGCTGCATTTGTAAAGCTGCACCAGTAATTAAATTGAGTTTCTTCGCAGGTGCCAATTGTCCAGCTAAGTGCAATATAGTGTTCCCGGACTCATCTATATCTGTTATTGCACTGTACCTATGGTAACTCATCTGATATATGAGATTGAAAATATTTTCATGACGCTCTGTCACTGCTCGTTGAAATAGGCTACGATTTTCTGTATCTCGAACCCAAGCTAGTTTTGGAACTGATTGCACGATCTCTTCCACAACCTCGTGAATCCCTAACTTTGTCGCATTAAGAACTGCATCCGTCGCAAGTGAATCATACTGGTTTAAGTCATTTAAAGACAAAATTTGTTTAATCAGGTATCTAACAAGTAGAAGTGCTTGCTGATGCTTCTGTTTTTCGTCTCTAATGTCTTTAACACAGGGCACTGTAATTGCAAAATAAAAAAAGTCGTGAATTTGATAGATTTAAGTTGATTCATTTTATGGACAGGACAAAATAACGTGCACCGAACTAGTGACAGCACAAAGGTGCACCACTTCAGAGCTCAGAGATTTGGTACTGGTATTGCATGTTCATTACCTAATAATAAAGGGCATTTCCAAAGCATGGCGTGCAATTTTTGGCGCATGGCCTGCAGTTTTTGGCTCACTGTATGACATAAAACAAACACACAGGTAACTCGCAGTTTCAATGAGGAACCGTAATTTGACACCAGATTAATGAATGAAAGTGTCTAGATTTAATATCTAAGAGATTTCAAACATTTCTGAAGATAAAATGCAATCTTAGTCCAAGGAAGTTCGATTAAATGCAAACATTTTTGGTCTCGAATGCATTCTTAGTCCATGCTTTAAGCGCCCACTCTCAACTACTATAAGCTATATATATATCCAAATGGCATTGATCCTTATAATGTAATGGTTAAGATAGAACCTGGCAAACCAGAGTTGTTAACTTGATTCCCATTCTCAACTCTACCGGAGTCTGTAGCATAATCCTCCAACTTCACCGGGACATCTTCAATGGAAACAACCAAGGGAATCACAAAAAATACATTTAAGACAACACAAATGGGAAACATTAAAAAAGGAAACAAAAATTGGAGAAGATGTACTTTGCCATACAATCTCAACTAGAATGATTTGACCACTACGAAAGTTGAAACACCTTAGCAAATTAGGAGGGAGCACACTTCAAAATCCTAGTTGTTAGGTGGATACCCTGAAATCCCAACGGGGGCTCCGCTTGAGGTTTTGTAACCTCTCTGCGCAGATTCTGAGCTGGGTTTCTCATGATGCTTTTTGGGTCTCAGCCCAAATTCAAGTCTAAGCGGGCCGGGGCCCAAAAGTGACCATGGAATGACTTTGGTTTTTCCCTTCTTTAATTGAACAACAAATGAACTTGTTGAATTGTCCCAGATATGGGCTGCCGTTTGGGGTGAGGTTTTAATGATGTTTGTATTTTCTTTGTGGTAGGTGGCTTCTATTTAGTGATGATCTCAGAATGATGGAATCAAGAGGTCAAAGACGAGACATTTATATTTTGACAGGGATATAGTACATTTTCGAGCCGAGATTTAGTACGAGAACTTTACATGAAACAGAGTGATGCAATAGGGAGGAGTGTTTATAATACAAATTCCACAACAGTAGTTTCTTCTTCCTTGGGATTTTGCTGTTAACGTAGGCACGCTATAGAGTCTTAAATTCCGTATTAGTCAACTTTTGTCTTCCCTAGTTATAACGACAACGAAAAAAAGATTTTATTTGTAAGGAGTAGTTTTGCTGGTTGGTTAATTGGTCACATTTTCTTTATGAATTTATTTATGAAGTCGTTGGAATTCCCTTGGAGACAACGGTAGGTTTATGCTTGCATTCTTCTTTTGTGTCCAAGTTAATAGTGGGGGTTAATAAAGGAGGGTTAGTAGGAACTTACAATCATAGATAATGCGTTTCCAAAATTTCAACTGTGTGCCACTTGGAAATGCATTCACCTGTCTAGCAATTGCTCCTAAACCACAGTCATCGTCATCAAATGCCTGCGATAGAGCCAACTGGGGATAGCGACGAACCAAATACAAAGCTATATCTGCCAATCAGAAAAATCATTATAAGAAATCATTTTCTTTCATCATGTCAATAGGACCCGTATCTAATAGATCTCACGTGGCCATAAATAGCATGTCATGTTGAAGTTTAGCACCGAAATTTGGATGGAATACTAATAGAAGTCGCTAAATGATAGTAGTATATATATATATGATTGATTAAGGGTGCGAAATTTGTATTTAGCACCCAAATTTGGACGAAATTTGTAATTTTAATCTATGATATAAAAATACAGAACATCGTAAATGAAGGACGGACTATTCATTCACCATAGTATCCGGAAGTTATGACATGAATGAGAAGCTCTGGACCAGACGGTTGATTTTTGGAAGATTCGAAAAAGATAGACTTAGCCTTATCATCTTCCGCCTTATCATCTTCCTCTGTGACCTTCAACAAATAAGAAAGCGTGTCCCTTTTCCCATTAATAGCTGCAAAATGAATCGGCAACCACCCCCGTTTCTCTCTACTACACAACAAACTCCGGTTTTTCTCCACCAAAAGAACCGCCGCCTCCGTATTCCCAACCCACGCGCTGATGTGGAGGGGGGTGTTTCCGGCTGCGTCAACATGCTTCAAGGCCTCTGCGCGGAGGTGGAGGGGGATGTTTTCGGCTATCTCAGCCTCCTTCAAGGCCTCTTCCTCCATCATTTTCAGCAAATTCTCCACGAATTTGATCGCGGTTGGTCCCACTCCAGTGGCCAAAAACAGTGCGGACTCTGATTCTCTGGTGATTGGGGCTGTGATTAAGCCTGTATCTTGTTCGAAGAATGACTGGGCTGCTTCCCAGTCCCCTTTTAGTGCAGCTTTAACTAGTGGTGTGTATTTCCCGTACTCGTCCTCCTTTCCCAGTATATTCTCTCTACCTATGGAGGATTAATAACGCAAAAATTAAAATGAAAGACATTTGGAATGGAATTTGGTGTGTTTGGCCACCTCCAATTTGTATTCAGCATTGTGCACATGCAATTACATTTCGGACGTTTCGCCACGTATTCTGTTAACCAATGAAACCATTTTCCATTGACTTCTATCAAACCCCACAAAACATTTCTTTCGAAAAAAAGTTTTTTCAAATAACATTTTATGTCCAAAACAAACGAAGCCATAGTATTAATTTCCGTCTCTTGTCCTTCCATATCCAAACCCCCATAAATTAGAGATTAGAGCAACTGCATTTGACAGCTAAAAATGTTTGTTACACTACAAAAAGTGACTCAAAAATGGTGTTAGAAAAATTGTTAGATAGAGAATGAAGAAATGGTCCATTTGATATTTTTAGGAGTGATTTTAGTGATTCTTAAAATGTTACATAAGGACACTTTCTGCAACGCTGGATCCCACTCTCCCAGTCATCCACTCTTCTCTCTCTCCTTTCTCTCCCTCTCTCACTCCTTTCTCTCTCTGCTCCTAACATTTTTTGCCACCCTCTCTCTCTTCTTTTTCCAACGGTGGGGTCCCATATACAAGCCTCTGCTGTGGCGTACATTTTACTTCGTACACTAAAGTGAGTCCCTACAAATGAGTCTAAAATGTCAACCGTCTAAAGTTTTGCACTAAAGTTGTCAAAAAGTTTCAATGCGTGGAAACTTTATATTCATCTCAAAATTAATTGACAATGCGTGGAGAGGTCCCAACATATATTAAGTGATCACCCATTCCACTCCTAAGCAATGTGAGACAATATTTCTTAACATCCCCCCTCACGTGCAGCCGCATTTGAGGTCTGTCACGTGTGGCCACTTTTTGGGTCCTATCATCGTGCAGCCTTTTTGCTGGTCTGTCATCGTGGGGTGTGGATTGTGATTTTTTTTTAAAATGTGGAGTGGAATAAGCCCCGCTCTGATACCATGTGAAAATTTTATATCCATCTCAAAACCAATTGGCAATGAGTGGAGAGGTACCAACATATATTAAGTGATCACCCATTCCACTCATAAACAATGTGGGACAATATTTCTTAACACAATGTAGATTCTCTAATATGGGTACAAATATGAGGAACATTAATGTGGAGAATGGATATAGCATTCGTACCTTTTTTTCTCCTTTGATCTGTTGTGTCAGCCATAATCTGCCTTCTATAGAAAGATGAAGAAGCCATGACCACACACTTGAGTGAAAGTACTATATCTCCCTGCTCATGATATCCTCGTTGGGCTGTTTTTAGCTTGTCTACGAATTATCTTCCCATACGTATATATACTCGTAGAGGAAATTTTAGTGTCCAGGAAGGAACGATACCCAGCCATCAAGATAAATATAATAGGGTGGAATACGGTAAAGTAAGAGGAAAACAGTTGTAAAAGCTAGAGAGGAATAAAAACAATACCTTACCTTCAATTACGTTAAAATGCTTTTGGTTAAATTAATGTTAAGAGCTTAATTTTCCAACTAATAGAACCAAAGAGCATAATTTGTTTGGAAAAGTGATTACTTGACAATGAAGAAAATAATTTAAGTTGCCAATAACCAATCTCATTTGATATGCCAGTATGCCACCAATGAAAGTAGAAAAAGAGAAAGAAAACAGTAAAATAAACATATTTTACAGCTCTGCCTCTCACCTTCAAGGATTTGAGAGGATATTGGCTTTCTTTTTTTCATGCTTCTAGCCTCAAAGCATATGTACTTCTTCAGCTCTACCGTAGGGTATTCAGTACCGGTACTCCTAATTATGTATCGGATATGTGAAATTCATGCATGCTGATAATTTTCTTGCCTTTTGTTGTACCCCAAAAATACCCCAATGTACATCAAGCCACACCAACACAAAGTTATTTAGGCATGTCATGTAGCGTTTATTCATTTCAAGAACTGGATATCTTTTGTGATTTGTTTTCGAATGGATACCTATGATTTTTTTGGTCTTGAACATTAAGGCGAGGAAGAGCGTACATAAGTTGTTTCTAAAAGGTCTTAACGATAATATTTTTCATGGTAATGGAGTTTAGACACCAAATTACTGTGAAGAAGAGTAGGAAAATAAATAAGAGTTTGTGAGTAACTGATATGAATACATGAGTGGATTCTGAAACCTCAGTCACTTTTCTCATTATTAGTTTCGTTTCGAAGCCAACTTATTTATTTGTTGTCACAATTGCTTGTTCAATTTTTAGTTTTAAATACCACAGCTCAAATTTTTGTAACTATGTTAAGGTTAAATCAATTTAAGTTTATTTAGTTTTGCTATAAAAAAACACTAGTCCCTGAGGATTCGATCTCGCACTTGCATTTCTATACCATACAGCGGGGTGGCGTTTTTAAGGGTGTTGTTTTGTGGCTAGTTTTGGCCTATTATGGTGAGGCTGTGGAGCCGTTCTCCATTTAGCAACATGGGTCTGTTCCCCGAGATTCTAGTGATGGTGTCGAGCGTACGTCTTGCTATAAGCGGCTGTGGAGGCGGGGCATGCCGTCTGGTTTTTGGGGTCACTTAGGGTTTATTGTGTTCTATTTTTCTATGATTGGGCTTACGCCTATTAGGTGTGAGCCTCGATTGGCTTTTCTTGCCAATTCGGTCTCAGACTAGGCTTTTGATTCTTTGAATTTGATACTTTCTCCTTGCTCCTATTAGTCATTAATTATAATCTTTCAGCAATTTATTAAATATTTTTGCAAGTGGTGGCTAGCTCATGCGATAGAGCTCTTAGATGCCCCACGTTGCATCCCAGGATCGAGTCCCATCCCCCCTTCCCCCATGTAATAGATTAGGATTGATGAATGAAAAAAAAAAAAAAAAAGAAATCTTTTTTGTCGTGAAAAAAAAAGAAAAGAAAGAAGATTAATGCATTCCCAAAAGTTCAGGTGCATTTCACTAATAAATGCATGCAACGGTCTAGCGATTGCTCCCAAACCACAGTCATCGTGTTCGGGTGTCTGCGATAGAGCCAACTGGGGACGGCGACAAACCAAATCTAAAGCTATATCTGCCAATCAGAAAAATAAATATAAGAAAGCTCAGTTGATATTATATTCTAATATAGAAAGGTTGAACATGTAACACCTTGATTTTTGAAACCGTTATGAAAATCGTGTGATATAAAAATATTCATTTCAATAAAGGGTTTACTTTATAAGCAGTGGAATAAATTAACATAAAAAGAAACTAAGTTTGGTACAACAAAAAAAGATACTTGTCGCTAACCTAAATTACATTTACCCAAAACAAAGGTAAAATGGTTAATAGAGCCTTCTATTGTTCTATGTAAAGGTCTCAATCTTCAGCAGATCCAAATTTGTAACCAGTTCCTCAATCTGATAGTACGGCTTGCCATCTCCTTCTTCAATTCCAGGCATGAAATGCCAAGGCACTAACTTTTCCATTACAAATAATCAACAGTTCATGTCAAGGAGTGGATAATTAAATAACAAACATTTGGTTTCTTTATCTTGCCTTTAAGTTAGGTGTTTTCGTAGAATCCCAACCTTGAGAACATCTGACGAAGGACAAGATACTAAGGGTTTTAATTTATGGAATTGTTATTTTAGTAAAAGATTGATTTATGATATTTTAATTTTCTGCCACTTGTTTTGGCTTGTTTTTATTAGGCATTAGTCTTAATTTCCATAAGTAGGTTAAGAAAAATCTTTTATTATTATGATAATATTATTAGTCTTTTTAAGTTTTTCTATTATTGTTTTTCTTGGTTAGTAAGATTTTTTTATTTCCTAGTTGAGTTAGGGTTTAGCTTATAAATAAGGATGTAAGCCTGTGGCATTATTTAATTTTTAATCAAATATAATTCAGACTTTCATCTCTTTCTCTTGTGGATTCAAAAACACTCATGGATTCGAGTAACTATCTCATTTGGACTACTACACCAGGTATGAGATTTAGAGGAGTTTCATTATAGTAATTACGAACTCATCCATTTCTTTCTTTGCATCTATTTTTTTATCATCTGTTGGGTGGGGAAAGGATAGCCATACTAACAATAGAGTTGTGAAGGACAGCAAGTAACCTAAGGTCCTCCGGATTAGGTACACAAAATATAGGATTCTAGGGCCACACGTGTTGCTTCTCAATCACAATCACAAGGCAGGTTATTAATGTGTCCCAAAAAATAAATGGCCTAAAATGGAAGAAGTGTACTAAATTAGAAACCTGATTTGCAGGCTATTAAATAAGTTGGAAAAGTAGGTAGAATTGTGTGGTGTGAGGTTGAATCAAATTATTCGGTGAATTTTTCTAGTAGAGAGAGAGAGAGAGAGAGTTATTTTTCAGCAAGTTTGATTGGGTCATACCGTTATTGGCAGTCAGCGTCAGCATAATCGAGCTTCATTTCTTGGTGTGATGCCAGAGCCTAGAATGTAAAGAGTGATAGGAATTAAAAATGATATTACTGATCAGATCTTGGCTTGCCCTGGCCATTGAAGTGCTTGATACCAAATCAAGTTTGTAGTAGAATTTGTAGTCAAAATAAGAGAAATTCAACTAAAAACCGCTGGTCTTATAAACTATGTTGCAAGCTAATTAACAGTAAATACGAGCAAACACAAACAAGCAAGGTTTTAAATAAGAAATTGATGTTGGCACTCCACAAATTATTAATCACACTCCAAGAAGGGAGTGCCAATATCAATCTAAGAGGGGAAATTGATATGGACTTGAAATTGGCACTCCCTTTTTGGAGTGTCATTAACAATTTCAGGAATGAGAATATAAATTCCCTTGAAATATCAGCTGACTACATAATCGTTTCAGAGCTTTCTGATATTGTTACACCCCGAATTAGTAAGATCAAAAAATCAAGGTTGATTTTGGACTAAATTAATTTTTCATAGAAGACAATAGGAACTGTTTCACATCATTCGTCTCGTATGAATTTTTTTCAACGCCTAATAGTAGGAACTTGTCGATAAGCATCTAGTCAAAATTGAATTTTTATGATTCAGGACTGGGACAACAGATTCTCCTTAGTCCTAACGTACAATTCCCTAATCGTACCCTGATACCATTACTTTTAAAAAATTGGAAACAAGCTAATAAAAAAGGGTCAATTAATATATATACCTGACAAAGATCAACCAATTCCAGTGTATCAAAAACGAAAGAAGCGCAAAGAACCTCCACCACAAAATCCACAGCGGGCCGGCACGCGGACTCCGACTTCTCGACCACAGGCGAGGGCGATTGTAGTGTTGGAGAAGGAGTTGGAGTTTAATGAGGTGAAAAATGAGTCCAAGTTTTCAGAGAGGTGAGGCATCGATTTCAAGCTCTGAGATATGTTCCGTTCCCATGGGCGGAGGAGAAGATTTTATAGAGAGACGGATTACCAAGTGAGAGAGAGAAGGCGGTGAATAGTTGAAGAGAGGAGGCCAGGGGGTGATTTGATTTGAATAAGTTTTTTGTCCTAGTCTTTAGGTGTCTGTTGCTTTACCAAATTTATAGGAGTCTTGGTAGTGGTATCAGTAATGAGTGCAATTGTGTTCAGATTTGTTAAAATATGATTAATTAAGCTAATGAGAGAAAAAAAAAATACGGTACCATCAAGTTTTATACATATTACTAATTGCTAATGATTTTAAAAAATTCATCGCTGAGCCGATTCCCGCGACGTATCGTCGATATATTTCGATACCGATACACCGATATCGCGACCGATATCGAGATTTAAGACTATGGGTGTGCTATTGCCTATTGTGCGGTATGGGGAGGACATGCACACACATATATAGTGGCAAACTGGCAATGGATTATGGATATTGCTCTAGTACATGGCACTTCGATGTTTAAGTTGGCCAGTATCAACTCTAAGAATATAGCTTGTGGCCAGAGGATAATTATGGACTGGAATGATGAAATTCATATTCTATATCGAACTACTGGATAATTATGGACTGGGTTTTGTCTCCCACCCATGTGAGGGAGATGTACGCGTAGTAGGGGATTATTCCCCAGGGTCTCCCGACTCTCCCCATGTTCCTGACACAGGATTTCTCCCTTCTCCCTTTTGTTTTGTATTAGGAAGGAGAGAGGGAGTGGAGTGTGTGGTGTGTGTGCACTGTGACAGAGAGTGAGAGAGAGCGCTGTGAGCTTCCTCCTTCGGGAGGAGCCATGCTCTGGATACTCTGTCGGAGCACGGGGTGAGCGGAGGGGTGAGGTCTGAGCGCACGGGGTACCGGTTTGTGGTCCCCGGGGAGCCGGTAGGTGCTCCGGAGAGAGGTTTTTTCATGTATATTGTGTATTGTGTGAATATATACATATACGGAGTTTTTCCTCAAATCTTTGTGTGGTTTACGTGCATATGGTGACCCGGGACGAACCCCAACAGTCAGGTCCCTTGCAAAGGTACGTTCACAAGCAAAAGTAATTCGGCTAGTGTAGGTGCAGCCCCAATCCCAAAACAGAGAACGCACCATGAAGATGTAAACCAAAAACGCTAGAGAGAGAGCAAGTGGGGTAGCTTTACATTAATTCAAATTCATGCTAGTACATGGACATACATACATACAGACATATATATTTGTGTGTATAATTATTTAATATCTGTTAAAATGTTTGTTATGAAGATTTGCCCACACCAAAAAAAAAAAATGTTTGTTACAGAGTGAGGGAACCAATCAAGTTCAAGAAAGACAATTTTGTTAAAATTGTAACCAAACACCAGAAAATGAAAGTTTGATAAAATTTTTCCACGTAAAATATTTTTTATGAAAACATTTTTCGTTGGAAAATATTTTACATTGAAACAAACAGAGCCTAAACGAAATAGAATAAGCACAAAGAGACTAACTAATGTCTAAATCATAACATGATCAGTCTCACACAATCGGTACTACTAAAATTGGCATAAGTGGAGTCAGAAAGTCGCCTCAGGGTGGCGCAACACCAAACCACCCAAGGGTCCCACTTAATATCTTACTTGGCATCTCTCTCGACTCCCCTTCTCTCTCTTGCATGAAGAGTTTCGAATGACCCAACTACTCACCACTAATTTAGCAACTAACTCACAATGATACGAGAAATGAGGGAACTGAATCACAACAATCCCATTACTAATACCACCAATAAGTCTACTCTCACATGCTCTTGCTCATACCCCATTCTCACACAAACGATGGAAGCCACTCAATTTGTTTAGAGTACTTTTTTAAGGATTCCTGAAAAAAATCAGCTGAGCTAGATATCGGTAAAAGTTTGATAAGTTTGTTAAAGTTTTGGTCCGTTCGATTCAGGAACTGAAACTTGAACGAAATCAATAGAGCCTTTACTGGTATTTGACTGAGTTGATTTTTCCCTAAGACCCTTAAAAAAATATTCTAAACTAATTGAGTAGCTCCTATCATTTGTGTGAGACCCCGAGATAGGTCCCAAACAATAAAATGTGAGCGGGTGTGTGAGCCAAGGGTGTGAACGTAGCAGCGTTGCTGATACAACTACGGTGACACCTTTAAATTTGGTAAAGCAACCGACTCCGAAAGACTTGGACAAACAAACTTATTCAAATCAAATCACTCCCGGCCTTGTCTCTTCAACTACTCACCACCGTCTCTCCCTCACATGGTAATTCTTCTCTCTATAAATATTTCTCCTCTGCCCATGGGAATGGAACCTATCTCAGAGCCTGAAATCGATGCCTAGCTAGCCTCTCCGAAAACTTGGACTCATTTTTCACCTCATTAAGCTCCAACTCTTTCTCCGACGCTACAATCGCCCTCGCTTGCGGCCAAGAAGTCGGAGTCCGCCGCTACATTTTGTCATGTGCCGGCCTGCTATAGATTTCCAGGTGGAGGTGCTTTATGCTTCTTTCGTTTTTTAGACACCGGAATTGATTGATCTTTGTCAGGTATATATATTGACCTTGTTTTATTAGGTTGTTTCCAAGTTTTTAAAATTAATGGTATCAGGGCACGATGAGGGAATTGTACGTTATGACTAAAGAGATTTTGTTGTCTCGGTCGTGAATCAGAAAAATTCAATTTTGACTATATATTTATCAACATGTTCCCACTATTAGGAGTTGAAAAAAATTCATACCAGATGAATGGTGTAATTATGACGAAAAACTTGATTGTAATAGTTCCTATTATCTTTTGACAGTAATCGACTAGCTTGCTTCCCGAAGTACGAAAAATACAACCGAATTCCGGTGAATATTTCTTCCTCTGTTTTTGTATGCAAAACTAGGACTCTCTCTTCTGTTTTAGAGCAAAATCTAGCTTGGTACAGAGGATTTATTCTTGTATATTTATATTGTGCTTCTAGCATCGGTGGCCGACGACATTATCTTATGGTTTTTCATTCCTACTATCACTCTTTATGTTCCAAGCTCTGGCATCACACCAAGAAATGAAGCTCGATCATTCTGACTATCAATAATGGTATGACCCAATCAAATTTACTGACAAACAATTCTTCTCTCTCCCTCCCCCTCTCTCTCTCATCCTTGATTCATTTATATTTTTTTTATCTGATCTTTGATTAATTCACAAGCATATATAAAACCAACTGACTCTCTTGTTATAAACCATGATCCAAACTCCCATGACATGAGCATCTGTCTTCTTATTTGTGGCATATCTGGTACTTGGTACTGGTGTTCAATATTACACTCACAAGGGAAAATTAAATAGGCGACCTAAACATTCCCGTTACTTATTGTTCAAACTGTCCAGCCCTATTTACAACCGTATGCATATGAAGGCTTTTGGATATCTTAGTTTGGGTATTGTAATAAATGGTCAGATAAAACAGTTTTGTATGGGTAACGAAAAGGCTTGAATAGAACCTAAACAAAACCACTCTCCATTTTATATATCAAAATCCCGAATAAGGATTTTTCACATGTTACATGTTTAATTAATAATTAATTATTGTTTCTTCACCCAAATTAAAATTCATTTCATTAGATAACAATGTGCATGTCTATTTGATGAAAATGGCTACAATTCACACCCATTAAATGTGTGTACCATAGGAACCTGATGTATGGTCCAGATTGTACCACCTCATTGGCAATCGTAACATTTTTTATTTTTTCGTAACTTTTGGACAATATGATTCGTAACATTTTCTATGATTCATAATATTTTGGTGTGTCTCATAATTTTTATAAAATAAATCGTAACTTTTATTAAAAAAAATCGTAACTTTTGCAGGGGTGTGTATCATACACACCCAAATAAGAAGTGTGTTTTGTAGCCTTTTTCCCTTTTTTATTTATTTATATATACTAGCACGGTTGAACCACCTAACAGCACTGTACATCTTACGGCTGTAAATAATCCATCTCAGAAATCCAAACTCAATCATAGAAACAATTGTATAACCCTGTATTTGAAAACATGCAAACAAATACTCAATAGATTAAAAGAAATAAAATCGTACCATCTGATCAAAACCAAATGATTTCTTTGTTACACAATCAATTCGAAAGATAAACCTGTGGTCGCTATAATTCGACCTAAGAAACCAGGGAACAAGGGGGAGCTTCGCGAAGAATTAGACAAGGCCTTACTAAAGAATGACAAGTTAAGGTCCGATTTAGAGATCTGTCAAGAGAGCAACAAAGAACTTATGGAGCAAAAAGAGTCCCATGAGAAGGAGATCGAGGATCTGAAGCGGCGGGTCACAGAGCTAATGGAGCAGCAGTTGAAAGAGTCCGCAGAACAACCACTACTACAACAACAGAATGAAACTGTTAGAGAATCAACCTCAGCTTCAGATGGATCTCCTGGTATCACAACTGCTCCAACGGCTTAATAAGAGTTCATATGAATTTTGTTTTCATTTCAAAGTCATTCTGTAATTCAAATGGGTTTTTAAGTTTTATAAGGTTACATGAGAGCGTAAGAGATTTGATTTCCCAGTTATTATTATCGAATAATTGGAAAGTTTTATATGTATAAAAGTTTGAATCGAATAATTGGAAAGTTTTATATGTATAAAAGTTTGAAATTCCATTTGAGAGTTTACAAGATGTCAAAGATTTTTACCCACAAGCACCTTGCTTGTCCTAACTCCAACTCTTGATATAACATCCCGTGCTTCTTCTGTCGGACCGCTTTTCCACCAACTCTCCTAAAACCAATTGGTGGTAGGAAGGGCTTCAATTAAGTCTTTTATGGCATCCGACATCGCACCCGCAAGTCTGTTTTTAGAGTGGTCGCAGGGAGTGGCATTGTGTAACCAAATCCATGGGGGCACTCCGGGCCCAACAATCCCTCCCTCACGATGACGCTCCCGCGACTCGAACTCATGACCTCCTGGCTCTGATACCACTTGTCGGAACGCTTTTCCACCAACTCTCCTAAAACCAATTGGTGGTAGGAAGGGCTTCAATTAAGTCTTTTATGGCATTCGACATCGCACCCGCAAGTCTGTTTTTAGAGTGGTCGCAGAGAGTGGCGTTGTGTAACCAAATCCATGGGGGCACTCCGGGCCCAACATCTTCTTGCATCCATGGAAACCACGAGAGACACCATCTCGATTTCCGCATCGCAACGGCTCTGGATCAACCGGCCAAGTAGACTTGAAGGCACCCAAACCAGACTTATGAGAAAGATTGAATTTCAAAACAAAGTCAATCTAGAGTCAATTCATTGTGAGGAAAGAACTACAATGAACAAAGATGATCAAAGGAACCTTGGATCATCAAGAGAACCTCAGGTTTAAAAAGTAAATAAGGGAGGAGACTCTCTCTCTCTAAAACGAGGGCTGATTTTTTTAGAGGGGTATGTGTTAAATGATAGAAAAATAGCGTATACAGTGCCTTATTTCTTAGGCAACAAGATAGCCTCTTAAATCATGACACATGGCATTTTAAAGGGTTAGTAGACGCTTGTAAACACCAAGGGAACGCTCCGTTAGGATTAAAACGTGTGGCACAAGGACGGCCGTCCAATAGCATTTGTCTACAAACACTTGGTAACGCTTTTAAAAAATCTGAATGGTCAAGATTGAGACACATGTACAAAAATCCCTTTTCCACACCTCCGGGGACGCACAAAAACATAGAACACTAAAAGCTTGATGCCTTGACCAAAATCCTAAGATTCAAGCATGAACTAATGCACTAGCCAAAATTAAAAAAATGTAACTTAAATCATGACATTTGAAAGCCCAAATTAACAAAGATCAATGTACGATTATACCTTCCCGGATAGAACTTCAAAACACTAGGCATGACAACGGCTTGACAATGAAGCTAGAAATATCTTTGAGTGGAGTCTAGACTCAAACCTTAAAACTCTACCTCCCAAACCCAAATGAAATTGAGCTAATTACAGACTCCGAAAGACTTGACATAACTCAGAAAATACCAACAAAACTAACAAAGTATAACAAGCGAACATGTAAAAAGAAAATGCACTATTAGCGACTAACTCTGGCAACGCACTATTTTTTTTGTTGGTAAATGTAAGTTTTTAGCGACGAAAAACCTCACACGTTGGCAAAGTAGCGAAATAGCAATTGGTTTTGGCAACAGAGTATATGGTTGTTGGTAAATGTAAGTTTTTAGCGACGAAAAACCTCACACGTTGGCAAAGTAGCGAAATAGCAGTTGGTTTTGGCAACAGAGTATATGGTTGTTGGTAAATGTAAGTTTTTAGCGACGAAAAACCTCACACGTTGGCAAAGTAGCGAAATAGCAGTTGGTTTTGGCAACAGAGTATATGGTTGTTGGTAAATGTAAGTTTTTAGCAACGAAAAACCTCACACGTTGGCAAAGTAGCGAAATAGCAGTTAGTTTTGGCAACGGAGTATATGGTTGTCGGCAATAGCGTAGAAAGATAAAAATAAAGGCGCCAACTTATTTTGTGGCCGACACACATTATACTAGTATGTGTAGGTGCCACATTCTTTTCTGGCTAGGAGGAGGGAGCATATTGCCGACACACATTTTACTAGTGTAGGTTCTATGCAAAGTTTTTTCTCTTTGTACAATAGGTTTTTGGAGAATAGTCTTTTCATGTTATTAAAAGTAACTCCACCAGAAAAGATAAATTTTTAGAGATAAAAAGATTAGACCATCCCCTAAATTTTGTTTTTGGTGATTTTTTTTAACATTTTGTTTTATTTTTCATTTTTGTCATCGTTCTCATGAAAGATGAATAAAAAGTAAAAAAAAGGCGATGAAAAATAAAAAGATACTACTTAAGATAATTAGACAAAAAAGAATAATGCTGATGAGCTCAATTTCTTGATGCCTATATTCCATCCAAACCACTTAAAAACACACAAACATATCCATCAATTACCAAATTCCAACCAAATCAATTCCAAATGTATCCAAGTACATCCCAAAAGCAACTTAACATTCTGAAAT
The DNA here is from genome assembly GCA_963854785.1 of Vaccinium vitis-idaea. Taxonomy (NCBI): domain Eukaryota; kingdom Viridiplantae; phylum Streptophyta; class Magnoliopsida; order Ericales; family Ericaceae; genus Vaccinium; species Vaccinium vitis-idaea. The sequence goes on from OY978219.1 coordinate 39,264,096, forward strand.
ATGGAAAAAGAAACTATGTGCAAAGCATCTTACTCAAGAGTAATATCAATACCAAGCTTACCATATCCTAATATCTTGACAACGAAGCTAATTAAAAAACAGAGACCTAAAACCAAAAAGCGATTGCGTTGCACTGCCAAACCAATCCATCATCAACCTGTCAATAAATCCACAACACCAATTAGAATATATTTAATATGGTAATTGCGAAAACAATAGTACCTTTTTTGTAAGACCTAATATTTAACGATTGAAATATAGTGCAAGAACTAAGATTCACTTTCCCACACACGTATCAAGTCTTCCCTTGTAATTTTTATGAATGAGCTGATTCTTGCCTAAAGGCATCATACAATTAATCAAGTATAAGTTTTATTAAAAGTTTAGTCAAAGCAAAAAAATTTAAGAGGCACACTGCCTCAGTTTAGTGCTAGAGTTTGTCATAATATCTAAAGAAGATGGCCTTACTTGCCCCAACTCTCGGTTGCACCCTAAGAAAAACAAAAACATCTATCTACCTCATGTATCCGTACATGTGATGGACACACTTAGGTATGTTTTGTTCTTTTTGCTATTTTTTTAGTTGGTAAGTGTGGACACCAATTCTTTGAAATCCAGAAACTGGAGCGAACCGGGAAAGGCATTGGGCGGCGGGTCATTGGTTCAACCGTAATTGAACCAGTGACATCATAAATATATTACTATGTACATAAATTTAGAAGTTAATGGGAAAAATACTTTTCTATAAGAGTTTTTTTTGTCTAATATCTTCCTTCACGTTTAAAAAAAAAACCATTGAAAATGTATTTTCAATCCCTATTTTAGTTGGACCCTAGGCTTAACAAAAATGTCATAATAGTTACAACAATTCCACACAAATAAAATTAACAAGAGAACGAAACTTAAAATACGACCACCAGTAAGCATTAGCCAATGAACCAAATGAACTAATGACGTATAATAAAATATAATGTAGTTCAAAGTCTAAACTCCTAAAGATGATTGTTTACTAATGCATGTAAATAGTTTAATGGAGTACTTTAAAACAGAACAAGGGTTGAGCCGTTGAGCAGCTACCAGCCTACCGCTACTGAAAGTCTGAAACAAAACACCAGATTACATCTAAAAACAAATGGAACAAGAGAGCAAGATTCAAGGCCCTACAAACGTTTCATCTTTCAGATTCAACCTTACCCATCAAAAGGGGAGCAAAAACGGGGTGTTTGGAATCGGATTACTTGCCTGAGTGTGTGGCCAGAGGTCGGTGGGAAAGACGGGACCATCGTGAAGTCGCTTACTGGACTAGAGTCATGGAACTGTGGAAAAGAGACCAGACGGTTCTGGAGTCCACGCGGGTCGCCGGTTCAACTGTCCGACCACTGGTTTGTCCGGTTCTACCCAGTCTTAGCTTAGAATGGTTTTTATGGGTTGTATGGACCGGAGACATCCGACCAGCTAGGCCAAATCAGGTTTTAAAATATTGGTGGACACGTTTATACAATTACAGAATATGGTCTTGATCATGGCCAAATGCCCTTGATTCAACAATTAAAAACAGACATGAGGTGCTATACATGTATTATATAGTATTTGACTATACTTAATTTGGTTAATCGGTTACTCCTATCTCGATCGATACAAATGAGGATCTAGGGAAAATTATTTATTTACCTTTAACTTATCCAATAGAAGTTGCATCAACCTCTTATTCTGATGTGCCTGCCGCAGCATCCTCTTCCCTTGATGTGTTTCCCACATCATCCTCTTCACCTGATGTACCCTCCACAGTATTGTTCCTATCGATTAACTCCTGAACTTCGGATGAATCTATCCCTGCTTTTGCAGCCAACACCTGAAGAAGGCCTTGAACTATTGTCAAGGTCCGAGAATACTTAGTCAAGGTCCTAGCTTGATCGTCAATCTTCTGCTGTAGATCAGCTACCTCAGGATTAGGTGCCTGGGGTTGTTTGGACAATGAAATAGTACTCCTGTGGCTCTCGTATTCCTTCACGTAAACTGACCTCTTTCCAAGCACATCGATGGAAATTTGTTCCTCAGACAAAGGATAAGTGATGTTGACCACTACTGTGGTTGGTGCTGTTAAGATAAGATTACAAAGTTATTTCACTAGTAGTCGACATAATTAGGCGTTCATATAGAATAAGAACTTGCAGTAACTAAATGAAAATGAAATATCATAATGACAAAATGACTGCCTTTAAAAGCGATTTAGGTGATTTACCTTTTAAGTTTCTAACGGGAAAGATTTGCTCAAACATAAGCTAACCTAATCTCATTGTACCGCTCTAACGTGATTGCCATTCTCCATGAGAATCAACTTGACCATTCTCTACAGATTGAATTTGTTCAACTCAATCTGTCCAAACATCAGACATAGGGCACTAACAAGCACACATTTTCTGGTGACAGTTAAATTCATTTGACTTCATCACTGAACAGGTAGCCAAATTTGAGAATATTTCTCACCCACTCTGGTGATTGTTGTACCTGGACTAGGAAGTTGGTGAGGCTGGGTAGACAAGGTGGGGAACTGGGTTGGTTGGCTCGCTGCCTCAGGCATACCTTGTACATGATCAACCAATGGCGTCAAAGCTTGTCTTGGTACACCTTCAGTCTCTCCTGCTTGAATACTCGTATTTGTATAATGTGGTTGTGAATCTCTTGAAATGTGAGTAGCATGGTCACCCTTCTTCTTTCTTGGAGCCCTACAAACCTAACATAGTTCAAACAATGAATTGATTGTACAATTAAGCAACAACTGAAGGGGATAGTTTTGCGATAAAAATTAATGAAATTAACTTGCAATAAAACAGGAAATATTTTAGTACAAACTTCTGAAGTGACTCTTTATTAAAGAACAAGCACAAATATTCTATAGAAATTTGTTACCTTATTCCCCTGCAACCTAGAAGATACAACACCTTCACTGAAAGAACTCATTCCTAGCTCACCCTCGACCGGTTGAATACTCATCATCATTTTCGCTACCCATCTTGCTCTTTTCCAGCTTACTACTTTTCTTCTTGGCCGACAGATTTGAGCCAAATAGTTCATTTGCCAAGCTCTTTATTCCCAAAGATGACAAAAATGCTGCATTCCGCTCTATTTTTTTCTGTCTGAGATTCTCATATCTTGTCTTCTCTTGGGACAAACACCCCAGCTGGACAAACTTCCTACTAAGTTTGGTCATTTTTTGCAACTAAAAGTACCCGGGAGGACAAACCTACATTGTATAACCCCAACAAATTAGCCAAGAATTTAATTGAAGTATTGCAAATTGGTTTTATTTTTACTTTGAATGACTTGAATATAATGCCAACCTTTGAACTGCAATTATAATTACAGAGGAACGTACTAGTAAGCAAAGCCCCTTTTAGTGAGTCGTGTGATCGAGTGAGATAAAGCTAAATACTCTTCTAGCCTAGGGGCAGGGGAAAAAATAAGAGCTCAACAACATAGATATTACCCAATACACTAAAAGTTGAACTATAAGACAATAGTTTTTTCCTTTACCCATTGAAAATCAACATTAAACAATTCCTATATATCACACTCTATGTCAAGATCCCTATCAAAATTGGGTTTTCTGGTAAGTTCATCTTCTTTGTCATCTAGATACTCGGCCAATGTGTCATCTTTTTCGTCATATAGATACTCGGCCAATGTGTCATCTTTTTCGTCATATAGATACTCGGCCAATGTGTCATCTTTTTCGTCATATAGATACTCGGCCAATGAGTCATCCCGAGAGGAAGGGTTCTATTCTAAGATTTCACACCGTTCAATACACAACGTAAACTGAAAGAATTTGTTGTACTAACAAATTACAAAGCACAATAACATGAATGCTGAAAGTGTGATGGTTCCTATGTGTCAACTTCATAAAATACAAAAATAACTAGCAGCCTAGCAGGCAAGAATGAAGAACACTTAAAAATTCAAAAAGGCCAACACCAACAGGGGCGGAGCCAGAAATTTTCATTAGGGTGATCAAATTTACTATGTCCAGAAATTTTCATTAGGGTGGTCAAATTACTATGGGCTAGCTACTCGGCCTCTAGATGAACTATGGACAATTCGTCGAGTCCTAACTCAACCTGGCCTATAGATGAGCTAGGACTCGGCCTGTAGATGAACAAGCTCAAGCTCGACCCTAATTTCCTAGCTCTTTTGCTCAAGGAGTTGAGCTCACGAGTTGAACCATACATGCACAAAAGTAATACTAATGGCTGTCATGTGTCATTGTTTAAGGCAGACACGGTTGACTGCCGTATGTCATTGAAAGCTTCACAACAACTCTTTCTAGTTGTCCCACATCGGAAAACTTCAAGACTGAAATGATAGAAAGCCTACATCCACCCTAAATTTACCCAGGACCAAAATGTCTTCATTTAGATAAGGCAAATTGAGTCTAAAGAGAGGTTAATAGCAACTTAATGATGCAAACTAGATATCATACAACATGATAGCCTTAACATTTCAATTTCCGCATCTACTCCATCTTTAGACACCAGACCAAAAAATGTATGAAAGGTCTAGGGATAACAATACAATACACCCAACTTTCGAGATGGAGTCACCGGTAATCATCGTAAAACTTTATAAGAGAGAGAAACGAATCCGTATTTCATTATCTATCAACAATCTTAACTAACTTGATCGACAAATGAACTATTACAGATTAATTTATACAAACAGACAATGAATTTCACTAGTTTCCTTTCTCAGAGAATTTCACTAGTTTTCCCTTTAATGGAATTTCACTACTTTTGTGAGAAATTCACTAGTTTTCCCTTGTATAAAATTTCACTAGTTTCCTTTCTCACAGAATTTCACTAGTTTTCCCTTTAATGGAATTTCACTAGTTTTCCCTTGTATAAAATTTCACTAGTTTCCTTTCTCACAGAATTTCACTAGTTTTTTCCCTTTAATGGAATTTCGACTATAATATAACTTGACAGTCAATATAATGTTAGGATAGCACACAAGGAAGTTTTCGCATTACAAATTCATAAAAATAACAAGTTAATTTGTCTTTGGCAAATCTTTCAGTATCAGGGAAAAGACCAACAATCCACCAGAACTTATGGTGAGAAAAGGAACTCAAGGGGACAGAAGAGGAACAACTTAAGGGACACTTATCAAAAATCAATGGTGTCTTGGGATACTTATCAAAATCAATGGTGTCTTGGGACACTTATCAAAATCAATGGTGTCTTGGGACAATGAAACGGTGTCGGGCCTTTGTACCATGGACTGTCTGGGTTCATGGTATATATCCCTTGATGTGTCTGAACAGTTACACGCACAATTTTCGTTACACACCGATACATAACGCAAACCAGCTCGTTAACCTGCAATTTTCACCCCTCCCTGCTATATTGGCCTGTAACCGGATCCCAAAATACCGTTACGAACCAGCCGAACCGGTCTGTAACGGCTGGTATTTGACTCTATGCTCATGGGCCACCACACAAAAACCTCCTCCCCTAAATTAAAAATGCCCTCTGCCCAGCCCTTAGATGATTGAATCTCCCTAAAAAATACACCTAAAATACTACCCAAAACCCTTGCATTGAAGCTTCAGATCTTCATCACCACCAAAAAAAACCTTCAAACCACAAAACTACCCTTCACAACCTACCTCACTACTGCGGCCACATTCCCAGTTCGACCCTTCACACCACCACCCGCAGCATCACCCTCGTAGGAGGCACCGGAGAAGCAAAAAAAAGGAAACACGAAGGGAGAGAGAGAGAGAGATACCAGAACAAGGACGACGGCGAGATTGCAAGAGTAGATCGCCGGAGCAGGAGGAGATCGCAGGGGAGCAGGAGAGGAACTAGGGCTTTTTTCTCTTATCTGGGTAAAGATACGGAAATAAGATGGGAGGGAAAACAAAAGAGGGGAGGGAAATACAATATTGGGGACGCGCGTTTTTTCCCTCCGAACAAAATATGGACCAATATCCGGGGTTTTTTTTAAAATGCTGGGAAGTGCGTGCGGGAAATGTCCCTTTTTGTTGTACTGATTTTTTTTTTTTTTTAACAATAAACATAGTGATACATTAAACTGATAAAAAGTTACAAAGGCGACCCCGGGTAAGATTGTGAGCCTCAATCACTTATTGACATGTGGCCTTTATTACACTAACATAACAAAAAGAAGTCGACGTAATATCCAAAACATCACTAGTAACATTCCTAACTAACACATTGGCATTAGAAATATTACACAAAGCATTGACAACCTCCACACTATCTGTCAAAATCCGCAAGCTATGTATGCCGGCTGATTTTGCTCATTTAAGAGCAACAACAGTAGCAGAATGGGTAAAACCCATTTTTGGGTAAAATAGACAATAGAAGGAAGAAAAAGGGTGCTGCAGTAGCTAAGCCAAAACACTGTTTCTCATCCATATATGAACAGTACTAAGGTAAATGTAGCTTGGCACAGTTCACCAGCATCCCATTTTTTTATATTTGTTTCTCTCTCTCTCTCTCTCTCTCTCTCTCTCTCTCTCTCTCTCTCTCTCTCTCTCTCCTACTCGACTGCTGGACCACGATCGACGGCGATGAGGGCGACGATGACAGAGACGAGGGCGGCGGCGACGATCGTAGTGGGTTTCTTCGACTGGAGATGGACGATCGACGGAGTTGGTGACGATCGACGGAGATGGAGATGGAGAACGAGGACGATCGACGGAGACGGAGAACACTATCGACGGAGACAGAGATGGAGATCGACGGACGGCGATGAACGACGGCGATGGGTATGGACTACGGCGAGGTGTATGAACGACGGCGAGGGGTATGGCGATATATATATCTCTGTATATATAAACTTCCGGTCCAAACTCCTGCATTTTATTAAGTTCCGGACCTCCACTTTTCGGACCAAATTTTGATGATCCGAACCGTTAGATGTGTTTAAAACGTGTTTTTAAGGTCCACCGCGAGGATTTGGCAAAAAAAAAAACCCGAAAGGGCTTGATCGGAGCAGTTTTTCATAAAAACACTATAAAAAAACGTTTTAAACACATCTAACGGTTCGGATCATCGAAATTTGGTCCGGAAAGTGAGGTCCGGACGGTAGGTCCGGATTTAGTGGTTTGGATAGGAAGGAGACTCATACACATATATATCTGTCTATATATTTATTTATTTAAAAAAACGAAAAAACAATATTTTAATGAGAGGTAAGGTAAAATATGGATAGATTGTTGGAGTGTTGATGGTGACAGGGTAGCTATATGCACTGTACATAAGGTATTTTGGCCAAATTTTTAGACTAGCTGTTGTTTTTGCTCTAAGGGCCCCCAAACTGCCAATGCCTCCACATTAGTAGAAGATGCCGTGTGAAAACAACAAAATCAAAGGTCTCGACCATATTGATTGTGTCACGGTCACGTGGCCGCTGTACATTTAACTAGAGCACAGGATTTAGTCTACATCCCGATCAAGGACCTTTAGAGTCCCGATTCTACCAGATTTTTACGATATTGATTTAATTAATAGGCACAACAATATCAACAGTCTCGGTCATCTTGATTATGTCACGGTCACGTAGCCACCGTATATTTAACTACAACACAAGATTTAGTTTGTTATCAATTACATTCAATGTATAGATTTTAAAGGTTATTACCCAGTCAATTTTTACACTGGTCGATCTGAACCATTAGAGTTTCGCGTCTTGCTAATATCATCAGTGTCACCAAAATCAAAGATCATCGGATATCGGTGACAGCGTGATCGGATCACATTTAATGCAAACCCAAGGCATTAAAGTCTTATAGTGGATAACCCGAGCTCCACCTAAATTGTTTTGGGTGATTGAAACCGTCTACCTTTTACTTATAACAAGTCCATCATTCATACGGAAAATTAAGTGGATCGCTTATTCATAGCCATTTAATAATTCGAAAAAACAAATGCTCTAGACAGAAAACATTTCATTGATAAAAAAAATCCAAAATAAAAACAATTGACCATTTGAATTTTGGAATTTAAGCCAAAGAGAAAAAAAGAAAAGTTACTCCCTCGATTTGGATTTGTTAATCCATTTTGGGAGTTTGCATCACTTTTCAAATGGTTATATCTTATAATTCATAATATTTTATGTAATTTAAAAACATTGTTTTATAAAACTAATCGGGGTCTATCAAACAAAATCTATATTACACATATAATTACTGATCAATAAATATATGACTAATTTTTTATCCAATTGCAATAGAACGATGGACAAACAAATCCAGAATAAGTATTTAACAATTAGATTCTTGCTAACGGGTGCACCATTGCACTCGTTAAGGGTACAAAAAAGTACACTTGTTAGGTCTCACTTATATTTTAAAGTAAATTTTTAAATTACACTTGTAGTTTAAAGTGTACTTTAAAGTTTAAGTGAGATCCGCAAGTGTATTCTTTTTACCCTTAACGCGGTTAGCATTTCCCTAACAACTAACTTTATATCTAATGTAAACAAGGTATGGTCGGCAAATTCCTTTCATTATTTGAGTAAGATCAAACGAAAAATATATCCCTTTTATAAGTAGTTTGAGAACCTTTTTCTTTCTTTTTGTTTTTGAGGTAGAACTAGGAAACCAAACAGAGACCTATTAACATTGGCGCACCCCAAAAGAAAAAAATACTGCACCGATTCCTGTGAGAGGAAAAAAACCTAGGGAAAGAGAGAAATTTTTTGGCGCTAAACATTGGCGGTCAGATTTTCCCATGGGTTCCCTACTCAACCCACGATCTCCTCCTATCTCGGCCATGAATTCCCTCGTTACTGTCGTCAATCAATCATCAGAGGTTTCTTTTAGGGCTCTCTTGAGAGAAGAGAAGGAAATCAGGTAAAATTTTCTTCTTTTATTTTACTCTCGATGTAGAATTGACATATATTTTGCTACCAATTTGTCTATAGTTATCAGAAATGGCGGAAACGCCACTAGTAGGAGTAATATTTTGGGGGATTTGTAGATATGGAAATTGGCGGGTTCGGTGATGCAGTCGACCATCCCCTTCTTCCCCCAATATGATGTATAATTGTAGTAAATAAATGAGTGAAGTCGGCACTAGACCGATGGGTACCCGGTAATGACTTGAGAAACTGGTCCTTGTATCTACACACACATTCTGGGCAGTTCATTACTTGGCCAAATGCAGACGTGATAGCAGCTTATCTAACCTTGGCACTTCAAGCTAATGACACTAGTGGAATCACAAATTTTAAAGCAAGTTCCATTCCAAGCTTGGGGCAGGATTACACAATACACATTACACAATTAGATCCAAAAATTAGCTACCCAAGTACATTTTCCTCAAGTGCTGAAAATATCTCAAGAACTGAAATTCCAATTAGGGTCTTGCTAACGGGTGCACCATTGCATTCCTTAAGGATACAAAAAAATACACTTGTTAGGTCTCACTTATATTTTAAAGTATACTTTTAAATTACACTTGTAGTTTAAAGTACACTTTTAAGTGTACTTTAAAGTTTAAGTGGGATCCATAATTGTATTTTTTTTTTACCCTTAACGCCGTTAGCATTTCCCTAACAACTAACTTTATATCTAATGTAAACAAGGTATGGTCGGCAAATTCCTTTCATTATTTGAGTAAGATGAAACGAAAAATATATCCCTGTTACAAGTAGTTTGAAAACCTTTTTCTTTTAAAGCATTGAGAAAGCAAAGTTCGTCTGAGTTGGACACATGGACGTGTTTGAGCAACTACTTTAGAATTATGTTCTTAACATAACACAAAAATGAACACTGCTACTTTCCTTTTTTTTTATTTTTAAGGCAACTGGGTATGTTGGTTGAGCATTTATAAGAGAATGATTTCTCTTGTTTTTCAAAACTTAAGTTGGACAACCGTAGGCCAACATTTTAAAGTTTTGGCTAGCCTTATTATTCTGAATTAGTAGGCCATAAGAAAGGTTCATTTTCTATTTGTGATAGGGCTTCAAAAGAGGGAGGCTTCCAACTGGTGCTCTCCTTTTGTAGATTAGAATAGATAGAGAAGTTGATGTTCATAGAAATTAGCTTTGGTATTGGCCTTTTTGAAATTTAAGTGTTCTGCATTCTTGCTTGCTAGTTCTATTTTTTGAATTTGATACGTAGGAACCATCACACTTTTAGCATTAACATGATTGTTTGACGATTGGTTATTTGATCTCGAAGTTGCATGTAACTAGACATGGATAGGAGTTGGATGTTGCTTTCTGATAGATTCAGTCAGCCATACATAGACGGGGTGAAATCTTTTATTGACTTTGCAAAGATGCATTCGGGTGAGGCAATGGAAATTAAGTGTCCATGTATCAATTGCTGCAACTTTTACAAGCAAGAGTACACTACTGTGGAAGCTCATCTGCTTATAAGCGGGATAAAGCAATCCTACACCACTTGGTTACAACATGGGGAACTTCCACAACCCACTGAGCTGGATGAGGACAACGATGAATCTGACGACAATCAAGATGAATTTGATGTATTGATAGAGGACCATCACAAGGGCACTTATATGGGTGATACCCAAGAGAGGGAGGATTTTCGTAACTTCGAGAAATTGTTGGAGTCTTCGCAGCGTGCCTTGTATCCGGGATGCGATAAGTCTGACACCCTATTATCATATGTCATTGAGATGCTACAGGTGAAGGTACAAAATGGGTGGAGCAATAAGTCCTTTAATGATGTTCTAAAGATACAACAGCGAATCATGCCAAAGGGGAATGTGATTCCAGGGTCAATTGATGAGTGCAAGAAGTTATTGTGTGACTTGGGCTTGGGGTATGAGGTCATTCACGCGTGCAAAAATGATTGTGCTCTATTTTGGAAGGAGAATGCTCACTTGGAAAAATGTCCAAGTTGTGATGAGCCTAGATACAAGGTCAATGATGGCAAAGGTAAGAAGATCCCCCACAAAATATTACGTTACTTTCCGTTGGCGCCCAGGTTGCGAAGATTGTACATGTCAAGGAAGACGTCCAAGGACATGCGGTGGCATAGTGATAAACGCGTTGACGATGGACAAATGAGACATCCAGCTGATTGTGAAGAGTGGAAGAATTTCAATCACCAATATCCAGAGTTTGCGAAGGAGATCCGCAATGTTAGATTGGGCTTGGCTACTGATGGTTTCAACCCCTTTGGGAACATGAGTACTTCGTATAGCATGTGGCCTGTCATACTAATGCCCTACAACTTGCCTCCATGGATGTGCATGAAAGAGCCATTTTTCATGATGTCCTTGCTAATTCCAGGACCCAATCAGCCAGGAACTAATATCGACGTGTACTTGAGGCCCTTGGTTGACGAGTTAAAGGAGTTATGGGATAATGGCGTTAAGACGTACGATGCGTTTACTGAAGAGACCTTTCAGATGCATGCGGCTGTAATGTGGACCATAAATGACTTCCCTGCTTATGGTGACTTGTCGGGGTGGAGAACAAAAGGTTATTTGGCTTGTCCCACTTGCAATGATAATTCGATATCGCGGTCATTGATAGATAAGCTTGGTTGGGTGGGTCATCGAGCTTACTTGCCGAAGAACCACCGGTGGAGGAAGGACAAAAAATTTAACGGGTTGCCTGAGCATGACTTGAAATCTTTAGACTTGGCTGTGGAAAAGGTATTGGCTCAGTTGGATAAAGTTCGACAAGTCAAGTTCGGAAAGGATCCTACAAAAAAGAAAAGACCGCGTGACTCTGAAGAATTGAATTGGACAAAGAAAAGCATTTTGTGGGAGCTACCTTATTGGAAGAACTTAAAACTCCGACACAACCTTGATGTGATGCACATTGAGAAGAATATATGCGAAAGTATATATGGAACAATGTTGGCCATAGAGGGTAAGAACAAGGACACATATAAAGCGCGCGATGATTTGAAAAAAATGGGTATAAGGCCTGAATTGCATCTACAAATTAATGAAAATGGATCCTTTTTGAAGCCTCGTGCTATTTACACATTGGGTCCACAACAAATTGATGCTTTTTGTGAATTCTTGAAGTCAATCAGTTACCCTGATGGTTATGCAGCAAACATTTCGAGGTGTGTGACCTCGAAGAAAGGTAACAAGTTATCGGGTATGAAAAGCCATGACTGCCATGTGCTTCTTCAGCGTATACTTCCGATTGGGATGCGTGGTTTTGTGAATAAGGAGATTAGCACAACACTATTTGAGTTAGGTAGTTTCTTTCAAGAACTTTGCTCCAGGACGTTGAGGCAGAGTGTTCTTGAAAAAATGGAGGAACGAATAGTACTTATACTTTGCAAGTTGGAGAGGATCTTTCCTCCAGCTTTCTTCGATGTAATGGTCCATCTTGCTGTTCATTTACCGCGTGAGGCCATGCTTGCTGGACCGGTGCAATATCGATGGATGTATCCTATAGAAAGGTAACCAATAGCATCATTTGTAAATTATTTGGTCTTCAATGCAACTGCCATTAGTAATATTAGACATTATTGCTGCTTTATTGAAGGTTTCTTGGAACTCTAAAAGGTTATGTCAGCAACAAAGCACGCCCAGAGGGTTCAATCGCAGAGGCTTACATTGTTCAAGAGTGTCTTACGTTTTGCTCAATGTACTTGAAAAAAGGGCTTGATAAACCTGAACGTAATGACGATGGTGGTGAACGTGGTTCGGGGATGGAGATTTTCAAGCAAAATGTTCGTCTTTTCTCACCAATTTCTAGGGCTCCCAACCCTTCAAATAACGAACGAGAGTTGGCTCACTGGTTTGTGTTGTTCAACAGCCCCGAGGTGGACCCGTATTTAGAGTATGTGGTTTGGTTTGATAACGTGTGCGTAACAGTATACATAATTATTTTCTACTATTTTGAGTTATTTATGTTTCACATTCCTTCGAGTAGGGAATACAAGAATATTGTTCAAATTCAACAAGGGGGAGACCTAAATGAGATACAACGAGCGGAATTCGCAAAATGGTTTAAAAAACGGGTAAGATGTGTTAAATTTTTTTGAATTCATAAGCACTTACTAACATAGTAACAGGATGTACTTCAAGTGGGCTTAGCATAATTTTTTTGTTCCTGTAGATGAATGATTTGCGATCTGAAGGGTCATCGGAAGCAACTGATGAACTATGGTCTTTAGCAAATGGTCCAGGTTCCATAATTGATCTTTATTCAGGATGCATTTCCAATGGGATCCGGTTCCACACTAAGGACCGTGAAAGTCGTCGAAGGTGCCAGAATAGTGGATTGGTTGTCGAAGGAGACCATAACGGGATGAATATTAACTTTTACGGTTACTTGTGCAAAATATGGGAATTGAGATACCTACACGGGGGAAATGTGGTTTTGTTTCAATGTGAGTGGTATAATACCGGTCGGAAGAGCAGAATATACGTTGATGAGCATGTTACTAGCGTTGATGTTAGTAGACTTTGGTATAAACATGATCCATTTGTTCTGCCCAGTCAAGTGAGGCAAGTTTTTTACGTCAATGATACCAACAAAGGAAAAAATTGGAGAGTCGTTGAATGGGTGAGGCATCGAGGAGTATGGGATGTGCCTGAGCGAGATGACGTGTCTAACATTGCATTTCAGCAGGATGAACCCATTGATTGTATCCCAATCTGTACTGAAGATACCAATATTTTTTACAGCCAGGATGATGTGGATCCTGAGATTGTTGGTGATGGCGAACAAACAGAGGATCATCTAAATGATGAAGATGATGAGGATGACACATTGGCTGAGTATCTAGATGAGGAAGAAGATGAACTTAACAGACGACCCAATTTCGATATGGATCTTGACATAGATTGTGATATATAGGATTTGTTTTTTCATCATTTTTTTTTGTTTGCGTTTGGTAGAATAGAATGGTGTTATTTCAGAGTTTATCTAGAATATATCACGTATAATTGGGATTTTTTCAGCTTAGTGTTTCATTATTTCATGCTTTTTTTCAAGGTTAAAGGAAAAAACTACTGTCGTATAGTTCAACTTTAATTTTAGTTTATCAGGTAATATCTATGTTGTTGAGTTCTTACTTTATCATCTGCCCCTTAGCGCTAGAAGAGTATTTAGCTTTATCTCAAATCTCACTCAGATCACACGATTCACTAAAATGGGCTTTGCTTACTAGTATGTTCTTATGTAATTATAAGTGCAATTCAAAGGTTGGCATTATATTCAAGTCCTTCAAGGTCAAAAAACCATGTTGCAGTACTTCAATTAAATTCTTGGCTAATTTGTTGGGGTTATACAATGCAGGTTTGTGCTTCCGGGTTCTTTTAGTTGCAAAAAATGACCAAATCTAGCAAGAAATTTGTCCAACCAGGGTGTTTGTCCCAAAAGAAGACAAGAATTTTGGATCAAAGGCAAAAAACAATGGATCGTAACGCTGCAATTTTTTCATCTTTGGGATTAAAGGACTTGGCAAACGGGCTATTTGGCTCGAATCAGTCAGCCAAGAAGAAAAGTAGTAAATCGGAAAAGAGCAAGATGGGTTGCGCAAATGATGATGAGGAGTATCAACCGGTCGAGGAGGAGGAAGGAATGAATTCTTCAAGTGAAGGTGTTGTATCTTCTAGGCTGCAGGGGAATAAGGTAACAAATTTCTCTAGAATATTTGGTGTTATTCTTTTTAGCAAAGAGTCATTTTAGGAGTTTATCTATATAGTAAGGAAGCTCAGTATTTGAATTTCCTATATTTTGAACCGTTGGATTTAATTTGCCTTAAACTAATGGTTAAGATTTGTTTTCATCTAAGAGTTAAAGGGGTTTGATTCGGCTGAACTAAAACCAATGGCCAGGATTGTTATAGGCCACTGATTTTTTCCCACCCAACAGCCCGTTTTATAACCCCCTTTCCTAGCATGAATTCCACACAGGATCTCTGCTAGAGAGCATGATTGCTGGAACCGGTAAAACATAAAGAGTTGGTTACGAACACCAGCAGTTTAAATTTAGGGAAAACTAAACGCATGTAGAGTTCATTGGAATTTTACTGATCGAGTCGACATCTACTTACAAGTTTCTCCTGTGGTTTCTGAGTCTCACACTTTGTTGCATGGGTATTCATGTCTTTGATACATTTTTTGCTCTGAATATTTGGAAAATTATTTTTTTCGTTTAGCATTCTGTTTTAGGAGCTGCGGTGGGTTCTATTGGTCCTCTCGTGAAAACTAATCGAGAAACTACCCTTCGAAACTGTGATATTCAGGTTTTGTGTTACTTTTTGTAGTTGTGCTTAATTTCTGTTTTTTGTTCATTATTTTTCAATAAAGTTATACTATGTGTCCTGCGTGTTTTATGATATTTCTCACCATCTTTTAATTCTTCATCTGTTGTTTTGTTTTTGTTGATCGGATCTTGTGTAATTTTGGAAGCAAATGAAATTGGAGACTAAATATATTTTGCAGTGGATGTATTCTGCATGATGAATATGTATAGGTCATACGCTACCTTTGCAACAATTTCAGGATAACATATCGAGTAAATTGTGTCAAAACAGAAAAAAAATTAAATGTCCAATTAGCGATTGCGAATATGAATCTTGAGGGCAATAATGGAAGCATGAAATGTTAAACTGAATTAGAGAACAGAGGATAGAATCACAATTCTTTCCTTGCTTCTTAAATGAAGGATCTTTTAGTATCATACAAAATTGTGGAAAGGCAGACAGGAAATTACAGGAGCAGATTTTCATTTTAGTCTCTCCAATCTTCACCCTTCTCCCTTTTTGCTGTACTTTTTTGTGGTTTAGTTCACTTTCTATTTACTTGTACTAACAATTCATTCTTTCAACTATGTTAGGTTTGTAGGGCTCCAAAAAAGAAGAAGGGTGGCTATGCTACTCACATTTCAAGAGAGACTCAAGTTGTACCACAACAGGCTTCGATGCCATTGGTTGATCATGTACAAAATATACCAGAGGTAGCGACCCAACCAACCCAGATCGCCACCTCGTCTATCCAGCCTCACCAACTTCCTAGTCCAGGTACAAAAATCACCGGAATGGGTGAGAAATAATTTCAAAATTTTGGTTAACTCTCCAGTGATGTACTCTAATGAATTTGGATATCACCTGAAAATGTGCGCTTGTTGGTGCCCTATGTTCATGTTGTTTGGACAGATTGATTCTCATGGAGAATGCCAATCACCTTAGAGTGGTAGAAATAGATTAAGTTAGCTTATATTTGACCAAATCTTTCCTATTAGAAACTTTAAAGGTAAATCACCTGAGTCACTTTTAAAGGCAGTCAGTCATTATGATATTGCATTTTCATTTAGTTATTGCAAGTTCTTATTCTATATGAATGCCTTTCGTCAACTAACAATGAAATAACTTTGTGGTTTTAATATATAGCACCAACCTCACTAGTGGTCAAGAAGGGTGTACGAGGCCCAACTCGAGGGAAGAATATGGACAAGGTCAGGAAAGAACTTGGTAAGCCTATACCCGTTGAAATTGACCGTGTGTCTCGAAAACTAGTGGGGGTGCATTCCACTGCAGTGGCGGCTGCCCTTGGGGAACAAATAAGAGATCATGCACCTGTCCGAGACATTCGTTGGAAATCGATTGATTTTGGGATCAGAGAGTCCATCATCGTTAGAGTTGGGGTAATTTAGTTAAAAGTGTAGTTAATATTCATCTTATTATACATTTTAATCATAAATGTCGCAGAAGCATTGCAATTATATTTTCTAATTGCAGCAAACTTTTGACATTGGGGACTACAAGAATGATATAGAGGTTAAGGAGACCATAGACCTCAAGTGTCAGGATTTATACAAGGAATGGAAGAGCAACTTGTACAGCCACTACCTTGCCATGAAAAAGAAGGTAGCTGACCCAAAGAATCATGCACTATATCCCTGTAAACCAGAGGACTGGATATCAATGATTGATAATGTCTGGGAGACCGATGAGTGGAAGGTAATATATCACTCAACCCATCATTTTTTAACGAAGACAAGTTTAAGGACAATATATAATTTAATGTCTTCTCTTGTGTCTTCTTTTCTACACCCGAATAGCTATACATGATTCATTCAAATAATTAAAACAAACCGCTTGATTCTTCCTTTAATTTGTTGTTGGTATGAAAAAGAATCTAGCTGAACTTTAATTTGTCATTTTGGTGGATTAATCAACTTGATTAGCATTGCAATTGAATTTTTTATATTTATTGTAGGCAAAGTCTGACAGAGGAAAGTATGCTCGATCCAAGGTGAAGTTTAATCATACAAGTGGCTCCAGATCTTTTGCATCGCGAGCGTCTATGATTGTACGTGTTGGCTTGCAATTGTGAGCTTATTACATTTTTTATTATTGAGTTCATACTTACTGGAAAATTTGGTGGACTTGCAGCTTAAAAAAAATGGTAAAAAACAGAACATTGCAGAGAAGTTCGAGATGACGCACAAACGCCATCGACATGGGGGAGAGTGGATAAACGACAAGGCTAAAGAGCGTCATGTACGAATTTATACATGCTTGTATTGATTTTGTGTTAAATCTTTGTAGTTTTCTTTTCCTGAACTAACGGATTTAAAATTGATAGGCTCAATTAGAAGCAAGGCTTAAAGAACAATCACAACCGGATATCACTAATCCTTTGTCCGAGGAACAAATTTCCATCGATGTGCTTGGAAAGAGGTCAGTTTACGTGAAGGAATATGGGAGCCGCAGGAGCACTATTTCATTGTCCAAACCACCCGAGGAGGTGGCTGTTCTACAACAAAAGCTTGATGATCAAGCTAAGACCTTGACTAAGAATTCACGTACCTTGGCTAAGTATTCTCGAACCATGACAGTAGTTCAAGGCCTTCTTCAAGTGTTGGCTGCAAAAGCAGGGATAGATCCAGTCGAAGTTCAGGATTTAATTGATGGGAGCAACGCTGTGGAGGGCACATCAGGTGAAGAGGATGGAGTGGCGAGCACATCAAGTGAAGAGGATGATGCAGCAGGCACATCAGATGAAGAGGATGATGCAACTTCTACTGGATAAGTTAAAGGTAAATAATTTTTCCCCAGATTCTCATTTTGACCCATTGAGATCGGAGTAAAAATTAAGTATAGTCAAATACTGTATAATACATGTACATAGAACCTCATATATCTATTATTAGTTGTTGAATCGGCCATGATCAGGACCATGCTCTGTAGTTGTACGAATGTGTCCACACTTAGCAACCAAAAAAATAGCAAAAAGAACGAAACGTACCAGATTTGAACAATTTGTGTTGTAGAACATGAGATATTTCTGTTGGGCATAAATGGATTAAAAAAAGTTTTGCTTTCTCTTACAATCTGAGTTGTACCCATCAAGATAGGAGTAACCAAATTAAGTAGTCAGACATTATGCACCACTTTTACTTGAACTCATCAAGATTAGAGTGGCTTTTTGGGTCAAAACCAAATGGGGACCACACACTTATTCGGTGGATGATTTCTTATACAATCTGGATAGTATTCTGGCTGCCATTTAGCTTGTGCTCTGATTTGTTATTGGGTTCAGAAGTTATTTCTTTGGTTTGTTCATGGATTCAGTAGTTGCTATTCATTCTTATTGCTCTTAGAAGTTGCTTTGTTGTCTGGGTTCAAAATTGTTATCAGTTACGTGCTAATATGTTGTGATGTTTGTAGTTCTAAGTGTGCCCCTTTCGAAATTCTTTTTTTTTTTTTTTTTCTGGGAGCTTATTTATCGTCTACACCTTGTAATTTGCTTCACCTTTCTTGGTTGACTCCTTGTGAACTACCAATGACTTCGAAACAGATTGTCATGGAGCAGGAAATAGATGATGTTGGCCCTTGGAACTTTTTCTTGTTCTTGTTAATTTTTAATTTGTCCACATGTACTTGCATAATTAGTCACAAACCGACAGAAAGAGTGATTTTTGGATATTTTCTTGACTTGAATCTTAACATTATTTGATACTACTACAGAGTGAGAACTAAGCGTGACATCAATCTATCCAATAGTTTCTTGACTCGAATCTTAGCAGATCTAATTCTTTACATCAGTTCTATTGAATTGTTTTTTATTTTTTGTGGCTGTTGATTATTGTTGATTTATTGGTACTCCTGGGTATAAAGGGGAATATTTGCTAGAGTAGGTTTCAATTCCTAGTTACTGTGAGGGGTTTTGTTTTTTTGTTGAAATTGGGTTTTTGTTGCTTGCATTATCATGTTTTGATTATATTTCTGGACCTGATGCTTTACATAGTTGGACATATACACATTTCTTGATTGTGTAATTGAATTTTCTTTTCTGGGTAGTAGACTACTTTCTCCAACAAACGGCATAGAAAAATGGACAATTATGGCTTCTAGCAATCCACAAAATGGTCAGAATGAATCAAAATGAACACCCATACAGTGGTATATCCAGCAGCTAAGTGATACAATCTGGCTGCAATTTTCCAGCACTAACAACGCGAATTCTGTACATCTGGGCAGCTACCAGTTTGGACCTGACCTTAAACACTTGTAGTCCACATGAAATGCATCTTGTATACATCTGTTAGTTTACTCTGTTCTTGATTATAAATGGGCTTTTTTGTTGTTTTGGTTAATTTATTTTATTGTTTTGGTTTTAGTTCTTCTGTAATCTGTTAGTTTATTTTGTTGTTTTGGTACTTTTTTTTTTCACAATTACCTTATTAAATACTTTTCTATTGATGCTTTTGTGGATTTATTGACAGGCTGACGATGGATTGGTTTGGGAAGGCAATGCACTGCAATCGCTTTATGTTTTTGGGTCTCCGTTTCTTATATTTGCTTTATCGTTAGGATACTAGTATTTGGTAGGATTGGTAAATTACTCTTGGATACCAAAATGCATTGCACGTAGTTCCTTTTTTGAATATTTTAGAATGTTAGTTACTTTTGGGATGTACTTGGATACATTTGGGATCGATTTGCTTGAAATTTAATGGTAGATGGATATATTTGTGTTTTTAATGGGGTTTGGATATATGGAATATAGGCATCAGAATTGGGGGTTGCTACTGGGCAGCCCATGTGGGGCGGCATCCAACCATCGATTTTCACTATGGACAGCTCGGATTGATTGGAACAATGAACGGCTTGGATCTAAAAAAATTTGGATCAAATTTGAGTAGTCCATTGTCGAAATGGACAATTGGATGCCACTCTACACGGCGGCCCAGCAGCATCCGTCAACATATTAAGAAAACTAAGCTCCAAATTACAATTTATAGATATTTTTAAAAACTTTGCCAACGCAATTAACGGTGGGCATGCAAAGGTATCGAACATACAATATAAATTATTTGCCCACCAATTTTTTTTGTCGGCAAAAGAAGTACAGGGAAAAATTGCCAACGAGTAATTTGCATTGGTATAGGTTGCTCTTTGCCCACAAAGAAAGCGGTCGCTAAAATATCTCCTTGTGTGGGCAAAAGTCATACATTGTTCTTATTTTTCTTGACTTTTGCCAACGTACAACAATTACCAACACCACTTGGACATTTTGCCAATGCTAAAAGTTGTTGCTAAAACTCATTTATTACCCACGCGTAGACTTCTCGTTGGAAAAAACTATTCCCGACACACCTTTGGCAACGCCTTAGCGACACACCATATTTTGTGGGTAAAATCCTATGCCAACGAAATTGAACTTTTAGCCACTTTTTTAAAAGCGAAGGCAATACCGCTTTTTCTTGTAGTGTAAAACCAACCAT
Source organism: Vaccinium vitis-idaea (assembly GCA_963854785.1). Lineage (NCBI taxonomy): Eukaryota > Viridiplantae > Streptophyta > Magnoliopsida > Ericales > Ericaceae > Vaccinium > Vaccinium vitis-idaea. Next base: position 39,284,814 of record OY978219.1, read on the forward strand.
GAAAATTACTACATGTAACTTGGGTTTAGGCTTTTTGGACTCCGTTGACAAAAAATGTCAAGCCTCTGCTTACCGCATTTTGGGTTTTCTACTTAAAAACTGGCTCTATATATTACTCTATAAAATAGCACAAATATATGGATTTGTCGCATTTCATTTGGTATCAAACTGAATTAATGCTATAGCCCCTATTCAAGTTGGGCAAAAATAGAATATGTAGATGACGAACCGGAAATGGAGAAGTCTTTCAAAAGTTGAGCCAAAACACTCCAAACGTGCTTCTGCACAATCACTTGAGCTGTGAAATTATGCGGAAGCATTCAATTTACTCTTAGAGGGGGGCTAAATAGGAGTTTTGATAAAAATTACCGGTTTATGAGAAAAATAACTGATTAAAAATCATTAAATTAGAACTGGTTAATTATCTTATTAATTCAAACCAAATCACAAGTAGCAGAGAGAAAATAAAATGAAGACAGGAGACGCACGATTTACATGGGAAAATTTAGGGTCCTAAATAACCCTAAGCCAAAACCACAGCATAACACTACTGCTTTATTCTATTAATCATAAAGAAGTACAGATTGCGAAATAGTAAAAACCTTACCCCAAGCCTTTACCTATTCTCGCCAAACTCTGATGCTCCCAGAGTTTTTTCAAGATTCAATAGATGAACCATAGACTTCACGCCTGATCTCCAGATTCAACAGGCTGAGAATCAATCTCCAAAAGATTCAGCCACAACAGTATACGACACCACAAAACACGAACACCAAATGATATGATATGAAGAGTGTTTGCTTAAAAAAAAACTAAAAACTAAAGCACAATGGAAAATTTATGTTTAGTTTCCTTCCTTTCTGTCGTCCAAAAAATATGTGCTTTTCAAGCATATTTCGTAAAATATCTCTTTCCAAAAAAAAAAAAACAAAGTATCTCTTTGATATCGTTTCTAAAAACAAGTTAAGAGTTCTTTTCCAAAAAATCTTTCCTTTAATCTCTCCAAAAAAAGATCTTCTAGTGTTATTTTTTTAAGGACTCCACTACGTGTACAGAATGTACACGTATAGAAAATGCACAGAGGTATTCGGGGACCCACTTTTGGGTCCCACAAGTATGATCAGAACCATTCATTCATCTTAGAATAATTTTCTGAAGGAACCCACGAGAAATCACCTCTATCCGACGTTCGTAAATGGTTGATCTAATATCTCCCCGTTTCATTCAAATCGTTAAGGTCCGATATGGAGATCTGTCAACAGAGCAACAGAGAACTTATAGAGCAGAAAGAGTCCCGTGAGAAGGAGATAGAGGAGCTGAAGTAGCGGGTCAGAGAGCTAATGGATGAGAAGCTGAAGGCATCAGCTGAAAAACCACTACTACAACAGCAGAATGAAACTGTTAGAGAATCAACTTTAGCTTTTGATTCTGCTGGTATCACAACTGCTTCAACAGCTTAACAAGAGTTTCAAAGTCAGTTTTGTAATTCAGATGGGTTACATGAGAGAATAAGTGATTTGATTTCCCTGTCATTATTATGGAATAATGTGGAAGTTTTATATGCATAAAAATTAGAAATTCTATTAATTCAATTATATTGGAATCAATTATATTCGAATCGGGAGAACATTCTTTACACGACAGTGTAAACTAAGGTTTCCTCCATATCTATTACATTGCACCATGTGTCCAAAAGTGGTCCCAAAAGGTAGAACATGGAGACATGGCAGAATGCAATTTATTTGGAGGAAACTTTGGTTTACACCGCCAGTGTAAAGAATGTTTTCTCATTGGAATTAATTATATTTCCAAAACACCCTCTTTGGGGGTTCTAAACTTGTAATCTTCGGCTAGGGATCATCTGCCCCTCTTTCGTATTCTAGTCTTAAATTGCGAGCAAAGAGTTTCCTTGTGGTGGGTTGCTGTTTCTGTCGGAATTAAGTCCAAAATCCTTTATATGTTTACAAAAGGTTCCTCCTTCAGTCGGGTGCCCGTGCATCAAGATAACCCTATTCTTAGCCAAGAAAAGACATTACAGCCCCTTGGGATGCCTTACTTAGGAGCAAGAGATTATCCTTGATATATAATTGATATTCACATTGCTATTATTGCATTATTATTAATTAATTACAGTATGCATGTTATCATAAAATATACACACTAAACAAAATTTAGGAATAACACAAACTAATCAATATCATTTGCAAACGTTCACGAGCAAAAGCTATTCCATTAATTCAAATTCATGCCTAGTACAAGGACATACATACATACAGACATATATATATATATGTGTGTGTGTGTGTATTATTATTTAATATCTGTTCAAACATTTGTCATGAAGATTTGCCCACACAAAAAAAAAAAAAAAAAAATCAAAAACAAAAATCTTTGTTATGAAGTCAGGGAGACAATCAAGTTCAAGAAAGAGAATTTTGTTAAAATTGTAACCAAACACTAGAAAATGAAAGTTTGGTAAAATTTTTCCAAGTAAAATATTTTTTAAGAAACATTTTTCGTTGGAAAATATTTTACATCGGAACAAACGGAGCCTAAATATGTTTATTCTTTTTTTTATTTATCAGAAGTTCATAATAGCATTGAATAAAAGCCATTCGACACTCAAGATTAATTTTCATCCGAAAACAGAGATAATTAAGGAGCTACAACCAAACCCGAACATAAACGAAATACAATAAGCAGAAAGAGACTAACTAATGTCTAAATCATAACATGATCAGTCTAATACAATCGGCACTAAAATTGGCATAGGTGGAGTCAGAAAGTCGCCTCAGGGTGGCGCAACACCAAATTAAAGGTAGCTATAAAATCGATGGAAAATCCACCCAAGGATCCCACTTAGGCTTAGTTTGGATGGCGCAATCTCGAGGGGGAATGGAAATGTGATGCATTCTTTTCATGATTCCAATGTTTGGAACAAACGGGAATATGAATGTGATTCCATGCTTTTCTGATTCCGGCGTTTGGAACAGTCAGGAACAGAAATGTGATTCCTAATGAAACATTCAACCAGGAATCATATTCTCAAACTGAGTGAGAATCTAATTCATCCCTTACCCCATGGGAATCTCAGATTGCTGGTTCATTCAATAAGAAAAGGAAATATTGATTTCAATAAATTCCAAAATAATTGTTTCCTACGTAAGATTGCTCAATTAATCCAAACACCGTAATGAAATTACTCCAAGTATCAAATTCCTAGAAATTTGATTCCCAGTAATTACATTCCTATTCCTACCCGAGGAAATTCCCAAGAATTTGATTCCCGGTAATCACAATCCTTTTCCTACTCAAGATTTTGGTCATCTAAACATAGCCTTAATATCTTTCTTGGCATCTCTCTCAACTCCCCTTCTCTCTCTTTTCAAATTTGGTATTTTTCCTATTTCATTATTTTAGAAATTGTAGAATATAGTCGCTTTTACTGTGATATTTGTATACCAGCATCAAAGCCGTGCTATGCATGAGACGAATCCAAGTGCACATACTTAATCAAAATTCAAACCAAACAAACTTCGACCTAAGGTGAAAGTTAAATGGTTGAACTCGTCCCGTGCTATGCCAAGAAGGTAATTGGTTTTGTGAAGAAGGAACTAATTAGTTTTGTGAACAACCTTTTGAGCCTCCCCACATAATTAAACTTTTTATGTGAAAAAATTTGGAGACCACAATCTAAATGATTTTCTAGTGGGAAGAAGATTAATATGCATTAACTATTTTCTTAGCAATGATTCTCTTTTCAATATTTTTGTAGTATGTCCAGACTTTCAATCGATTTCCATTTGTTACGACTTAGAATTATAAAAGGCCAGTATGTTTCCTTTATGATGATTCTATTTCCAAGGAAACTTGCTTTAAGCCCCAATTACAAAATTTAGAATGTCCAAAAAAATCGTGTAACTAACTGGAGAGTTTTTTTTTTTTATGGTAGGCTCCCTTGGTTGAACTTGAACATGCATGCCGAGCGCTTTGACATTATCAATACTAATACAAACATTAAGTATAGGGTTGTGGATATTAGTACCTTCACGAATAAGTTTTTTGTTGCGTAGGACCCCTAATCTAACACGGCGTGCTTGTTTGAATGTTTTAGTATCTGTGAGACATATAGATAATGGCCGCTTTTGGCTGCGTCGGGCAATATTAGGATTAACGTTCTCATTATTCATCCTGTAAACGGGAAACAAAAATATGTGTATAAAAACATCGCCAACGAAGACACTTGCCAAAAAAAAAACAAAAAAACGAAGAAGAATAGAATCGTCGGCGTCGGTGTGAAAACCAACTAACCTTAAATTCTTAGAAGCAGCGGCATCGGTGGAAGAATGGCCGTGGAGAGAGGGCGAGAGGGAGGGAAGTGGATGCAGAAGACTAATCAAAACTCATTAAGGAATAGATGTAAAGTAAGGAATAGATATATAAGACTAATAAAAAACCCATTAAGGAATAAATGCATCTATATTAGTAAGATATGTATATAGACTGATATGGTAAACATAAGGAAAGTGTTACGGTTTAATATGATAAACATATAGACTGATATGTATAAATATATAGGTTTAATAAGGTATCAATTATATGTATAGGATGATATTTCCATTTTTTTTTTCTTTTCAATTCGGTATCAAGCATACCTTTAGTTTTGTGTAGGTATAGGATGACATTTCCTAAATTTCGTAAATAATACAAAGGTCATTTCATTTTTTTAATTTGGCATGTAATAGTGTATCAATTAAAATTTACTTCCATAACAAATAAAAGTAGTTCATGATGACATTTCCTAAAATTTGTAAATAATACAAATTATGTCATTTCATTTCATTTTTTTTTTAAAAAAAAAATTAGCATGTGATAGTGTATCAATTAAAATTTACTTCCATAACAAATAAAATTAGTTCAGGATGACAATTCCTAAAATTCGTAATATGATAGTGTATCAATTAAAATTTACTGAGATTTTCGTAAATGATACAAATGTCATTTCATTTCTTTATTTTTTTTTCTAATTTGTTGTGTGATAGTGTATCAAATAAAATTTATTTCCATAACAAATAAAATTAGTTCAGGATGATATTTCCTAAAATTCGTAATGTGATAGTGTATCAATTAAAATTTACTGACATTTCCTAAAATTCGTAATGTGATAGTATATCAATTAAAATTTTACTTCCATACCAAATAAAATTAGTTCAAGATCATTCCATTTTGATAGATTTTTTTATTAGAAATTAAAAAAAATGAAACTAAAATTTCGTAAAATTCGTAATATGATAGTGTATCAATCAAAATTTACTGACATTTTTGTAAATAATACAAATGTCATTTCATTTCTTCTTCTTTTTTCTAATTTGGCATGTGATAGTGTATCAATTAAAAATTATTTCCATAACAAATAAAATAAGTTCAAGATGACATTTCCTAAAATTCGTAATGTGATAGTGTATCAATTAAGTAAAATTTACTTCCATAACAAATAAAATTAGTTCAAGATCATTCCATTTTGATAGATTTTTTTATTAGAAATTAAAAAAAATGAAACTAAAATTTCATAAAATTTGTAATATGATAGTGTATCAATCAAAATTTACTGACATTTTTGTAAATAATACAAATGTCATTTCATTTCTTCTTCTTTTTTCTAATTTGGCATGTGATAGTGTATCAATTAAAATTTATTTCCATTACAAATAAAATTAGTTCAGGATGACATTTCCTAAAATTTCATAAAATTCGTAATGTGATAGTGTATCAATTAAAATTTACTTCCATAACAAATAAAATTAGTTCAAGATCATTCCATTTTGATAGATATTTTATTAGAAATTAGAAAAAAAAATGAAACTAAAATTCTGGATGGACACTTATCGTACTTATGGCGCTCGTAGCGAAAACCCATTCTGCAATACTAATATAGATATTGAAGTATCTGTAATACACAACAAAGCAATCAATTTGTATTTTGTTTATACAGGGGAGACTTCAAACTTGATATTCAATAGGGAAAATTTGAAAAAAATCCCTCAACTATAAACACCTAAACTTTTGTTGATATCAATTAGGCATTTGAACTATACACCCATTTTTAAATTGGGTTCCCGGCCTAATTTACCATCTACTATTTTGTAACGAAAACTGCACTACTGGTTTCATTTATGTTGACGTGGCCAAATATCTAGGGAAAATATCAAAATAGACCTAAACTTTCACATTAATATCTAATAGACATCCAAACTTTCCTAAATTTCAATTTCACTCCTACACTATTGCTTTGTTATTCAATCAGAGACCTATCATTGAAATCTATCAGATTGCTAATAAATTTTTCTGATGCGGACAAGTAGCTATGTTAAGGCTCCGTTTGTTTGGATGTAAAACATTTTCCTGTAACATATTTTACTCGTTTTCTTTTGGTTGGACAAAATTATGCAAAGCATTTTCCTAAGTAAATTTTTTTCCATGAAATGGCGTAAAACCATTTACTTCAATACATCCCGTAAGTCATTTTCCTCGGAGGCGTCAGGTCCCTTGTAAAGGTTCACGAGCAAAAGTTATTCAGCTAGTGTAGGTGCAGCCCCAATCCCAAAACAGAGAGAATGCACCATGAAGATGTAATAAAAAAGCGAGAGAGAGAGCATGTGGGGTACCTTTCCATTAAGTCAAATTCATGCTAGTACAAGGACGTGTGTGTGGGCGCGCGCGCGCTCGTGTGTGTTATTATTTAATACCTGTTATGAAGATTTACCCACAAAAAAAAAAATGTTTGCTGTGAAGTCACGGAGCAGATCAAGTTCAAGAAAGACAATTTTGTTAAAATTGTAACCAAAGACTAGAAAATGAAAGTTTGGTAAATTTTTTCCTATGTAAAATATTTTCTATGAAAACACTTTTCGTTGGAAAATATTTTACATTGAAACAAATGGCGCCTAAATATGTTTATTCTTTTTTTCTTTTATCAGAAGTTCATGCACGCCTGTGCCTAAAGACACGGTTCGAAGAATAGGCGCACACTCAAATAATCAGCACGCCCAAATTAATATTGAATTCACATGCAATATTTCAACCCCCTCTCAAACGATTCCAACCATGCAAAAACCAATATATAGCTAAAGCATATTAATTGATAGTAGACTTTGGTACACAATTTCAAGTGTTTTGTGCAAGGCGTGAGTGCAAAAGCAAAGTTAAATATATACACATAGAAAGTATGTTACATGGCTGAAAAAACTCAAAAATAAATATTGGTTTTAAGAAGCAGATCAACTTAAAATATGCACAAAAACAAATCAGACAATTTTACTTTGTTGCTCATCAGGCCATCAGGTTGGCGTCGGGGGTGCAGGTTGGGGTAAGAGATTAGTCACATAATTCTTCAATAGGGTTTTTTTCACTCTGTACCCAACCTCACTTTACAATTGTGCTCTCAATTCTTCCTCCCGCGAGTTTAGAGCTTTGGGATATTCTTTTAAGTTGCTTTCGCAAATGCGCTCTCGCTCACAAATTATGTGAGTTGGGGTGGGAAAGAAGTCGTACAGAAGCAAAGCAAGAGGGAGGAGTAGGAACCCAGCCACAAACTTGACCTAAGATCACATACTAACAGTGGAAATTATCCACTAAATCACCCATGTAAAAAGATTACCATCCAGTTTTGAAGCAAATTCGATTTTCGGATGAAATCCCCTCATAATCATATGTATTATCTAGAATTGTAGTAGTTACATTTAACAGCCCCTTTTGATTTAGTGATTTGGTGAGAAAAGAAACGAAACGGATTAGAGTCTCTCTCAAAATCACTAATTTCGTTTTTTTTTTTTTGGGTTAATGACCTGGACATCCCCTGTAAGTATACGTTTTCCACCAAACACCCCCTGCAAGAAAAAAACCTATGATAACACCCCCTCTATCTTTCAAACTTTACCCCAAGACCCCTTCCGTTACCCTTTCTTCTAAAATCGTCTAGATCCATCAGTTTTTTTTATGATCCAAACCATTCAATTTGTTTAAAACATGCTTTTAAGTGTACCCATGGAGAAATCGGCTCAAAATATGATCCGGAAGTTCTCGATCCAAACAATTTTTCATGCATGAAAAATTGTTTGGATCAAGCACTTCCCGAACATATTTTGAGCCGATTTCTCGCAAGTACCCTTAAAACCATGTTTTAAACAACTTGAATGGATTGGATCACCAAAACATGACCTGAAACTTTGAGATTCGAGACGGAAAGGTGACGGAAGGGGTCTTGGGGTAAAGTTTGGAAGACAGAGGGGGTGTCGTCGTAGGTTTTTTTCTTGCAGGGGGTGTTTGGTGGAAACGTATACTTACAGGGGGTGTCCAGGTCATTAACCCTTTTTTTTTTTTTTGCTCAGTATCACTCTTCTGGTTTGAATAATTTGATTAACCCCTTCCTTTTCTAACCATTTCTCACCAAAAATAGTGACACTTGGTGTGAAGGTTCTCTCCTTTCTTATTGTATCATAGAGCATGCTATGCCGAAAGACACTGCTTGGAAACTTCAGTCCGATAAGGCTTCAAGTCTCCTTAGCAAGGTGTCAGTAATCAGTTAAAAAAAATAAAAAGTTGTGAGTACAAATAAAATATTAAAAAATTATTTTGAGGCAGAACACATGTGTGAACACCCGAAAATGGTTTGAAAAATACGATTATGATTTTGGAGTCGCCACCCGGGTTTAAGGACCATACCCGAGAAACCGGTTTTTCAAAAATGACTCTTTTGCCCTTACTTTGGAAAAAGCTTTTACCGGTGCATCATTACCAAGATTTCTCGGGTTCGGGAGCTAAGTTACAAGGGGGGAAGGTTTTTAAGGCACCCCCCTCGCCCGGCTATGGAAACCGGTCTTTACTTAGTACTTAAGGGATTTTTAGAAAACACTTGCTTCTTAAACTCAAATCACATGAACAAGATAACAATGTAAAGATCATCACAATTAATCATATGAAAGTGGATGCTTGTGATCATGTAAATGTCATGGCTTGATAGTAGGATGACATGAATATTGATAATAGTAAGTATAAACTGTGAATAAAATGACACAAAAGCTTTTTGGAACCCTTTTTGCAAGATTAAATCAACCCTTTTGTTTTCTTTCAAGCACCTGAAAGAGTGCTTCAGGCGCCTGAAGCTGAGAGGATCAGGCGCCTGAAAAGGGCTTCAGGCACCTGAAGCTACTGCTTCAGGTGCCAAGAGCCAATGCTTTAGGTGCTTGCTCAAACTCATTTTTGCCACTGTTTTGACTTTGAAACTGGTAGCATAAACCACTTGGGACCATTTTTGGAAAATACAATCTAATATTTGAACTTTTCTCCATGCACCTGAAGACATGTTTCAAAACCTGAAGCTGAAAGGATCAGGCGCCTGAACGGAGCTTCAGGCGCCTGAAGCTACTGCTTCAGGTGCTTGATCAAACCAACTTACACCTTTGTTTTGCTACTGGAACAGGTAAAATAATGATGTTAAAACTCTTTTGAGAGGTAAACAAGCTAGAAAGCTTCATCTAACAACTCATTTGAACCATGAAACACCATTTATATCTCATCAAAAGCATGTTTTTCATCCATTCAAATAGCAAAACAGAGGTTTTTCACTCTTTCATGTAAAGAAAATGACTTCCGATAGGGATTTCATGATAAATACTTGATTTTTAACTACATTGAAAGTCATTTTCTTCCTTAAAAAGCTTGATTTTCACCTATTGGGTGAAAAATAGAAAGCAAACAGATTGTTCCTGGAATTTTAACCATCACCATCATAAAAATAGACCAAGAGAAAACATTTTAAGATAGGAAGTGATAAAAATGAACAAGGCCTGAAGCTGTTGCTTCAGGTGCCTGAAGCTGTTGCTCCAGGTGCTTCAGGCGCCTGAAGCTACTGCTTCAGGTGTCGAACAAAAATGTTTTTTTTGATATGTTCAAGTCATTGTAAGCCCATTATTGGTATTAAGAACCAACATGAGCCTACTGACTTCCCTTAATAAGAACTTTTTCACAATGATTTGGTAGAATCACTACCTTTTAGAGCTTGAAATGGATGATTGAACTTTGAGATTGGGTTTTTGGATGGATGGTGGGTGTCTTAGATCAGATTAGAGGTTGGTTTTTGGGTAGTTTCTTGAGAGGAAAATGGTAGAACTTGAGTAAAATGTGTTTTTGGTGGAAGAAGGATGGATTGGAGGTGATGTTTGGTTGGTGTTAATGGTTTCTTAGAGAGAGAAATGGCTGATTTTGGGTATTTTTTCAGAAGAAATCATGGAACCCCTTCAAATGAGGGGTGTGGGGGTATTTATAAGGCTTTCAAAGGTTGTTTTGGCCTCTTAGGGGTCATTTTAGGGGTTCACTTAGGCCATAGACGCTCCTCCCTTGCAGAATCAGCCAAAATCGCATCATAATCATTACACCCACTCAAAATTTAAAACTTTGAAAAATTGCTTCAGGCGCCTGAAGGGGGCCCTTCAGGCGCCTAAAAGGCCCCTTCAGGCGCCTAAAGGGAAGGCTTCAGGTGCAAGAGATGGGTTCAGGCGCCTGAAGGGAGTGCTTCAGGTGCATGACATGGGTTCAGGCGCCTGAAGGGAGGTGCTTCAGGTGCCTTAAGGATGGTTCAGGCGCATGGAATAGCCTTGACGGTTTCTTTTGGTTTTTGGTTTGGAAGTGTTTGGTAGGTTTTGGTTAAATTCCAATCATCCATTTTAAGTTCTAAAAAGTGTTTGAAAGTTCATTTTCATCATCGGGAATGCTACAGATTTTCATAAGCCCAAATTGGGGTGTCTACAACATGCTTAATATCTTAGAGACGAAAGAAATATACTTACTTTTCACAGTTTGTTCCTGAAATGTGCTAAAAGAAATGTTTGATAGTTGTTTGCAACAAAGTTTTCCTTTAGCCATAAGACATTTTTATTCGTCATTGCAAACGCTCATCCATAAGATTTTGTAATCTCCAACTTTGACAACAAAAAAGTCTGAAAAATGAAACTCCACACCGCCATATGAAATAGAGAAAGTGGGGTTCAGCCGTTCAGGTTCTTGGGCGGGAACAGTTGGAGTAGATAATACAATCTTGGCCCTTGTTTTAAAGATAAGCTTGATTTAAACCCTTAGATTTGGAGTGAAACCAATCTCAATTGTTAGTTTTAGACAAATTAAATCCAAGGGCTCAAAATATAGGGAATTCAAATCCAAGGTCATTTTTTATGAGATGACGCAATATGGACCACACAATGGGTGCATATCGTACACCCTAAAAGGGACTTAATATCAAAATCATAACCTAAAATTGATAGAAAATCCACCCAAGGATCCCACTTAATATCTTACTTGGCATCTCTCTCGACTCCCCTTCTCTCTCTTACTCGAAGAGTCTCGAATGACCCAATTACCCAACACTAATTTAGGAACTAACTCACAACTGTACGAGAAAAGAGGGAAGTGAATCAAAACAATCCCATTACTGGTACCACTACCAAGACTCCTACAAATTTGGTAAAGCAACTGACTCCTAAAGACTAGGACAAACAAACGTAGTCAAATCAAATCACCCGCTGGCCTCCTCTCTTCAACAACTCACCGCCTTCTCTCCCTCCCATGGTAATTCTTCTCTCTATAAAATCTTCTCGTCCGCCCATGGGAACGGAACATATCTCAGAGGCTGAAATCGATGCCTCACCTCTCCTAAAATTTGGACTCATTTTTCACCTCATTAAACTCCAACTCCTTCTCCAACGCTACAATCGCCCTCTCCTGCGGTCAAGAAGTCGGAGTCCGCCGCTGCATTTTGTCGCGTGGTGGCCTGCTGTGGATTTCGTGGGGGAGGTGTTTTACGCTTCTTTCGTTTTTGGGACACCAGAATTGGTTAATCTTTGTTAGGTATATATATTGACCCTGTTTTATTAGCTTGTTTCCTAGTTTTTAAAAGTAATGGTATGCACAATGAGGGAATTGTACGTTACAACTGAGGAGAATCTGTTGTGTAGTCGTGAATCATAAAAATTCAATTTTGACTAGGGCTCCATTTGTTTCAGGCTCTGTTTGTTTCAGCGTAAAATATTTTACACACGAATTGTTTTTCATACAAGATATTTTACATGCAAAAAATTTACCAAACTTTCATTTTCTGGTGTTTGCTTACAATTTTAACAAAATTGTCTTTCTTGAACTTGATTGGCTCCCTGACTTCATAACAAACATTTTTTTTTGTGTGTGGGCAAATCTTCATAACAAACATTTTAGTAGGTATTAAATAATAATACACACACATATATGTATGTATGTATGTCCTCGTGCTAGCATGAATTTGAATTAATGGAAAGGTACCCCATGTGCTCTCTCTAGCTTTTTTGGTTTAAAACGAGCAAAATATTTTACAGGAAAATGTTTTACATCCAAACAAACGGAGCCTAGTTGTTTCTCGAATAAAAATTCAATTTTGACTAAATTTTTATTGTGTTTCTAGCATCAGTGGTCGACGACAAGATCTTATGGTTTTTCATTCCTATTATCACTCTTTACATTGTAGGCTCTGGCATCACACCAAGAAATGAAGCTCGATCATTGCCAATAACGGTATGACCCAATCAAACTTGCTGACAAACAACTTTCTCTCTCTTTCTCTCTCTCTCTCTCATCCTTGATTTATTTATTTATTTATTTATTTATTTATTTGATCTTTGATTAATTCACAAGCATATATAAATCTAACCAACTGACTCTCTTGTTATAAGCCATGATCCAAACCCACATGACATGAGCATCTCTCTTCTGATTTGTGGCCAAATCTAGTATTTGGTACTAGTGTTCAATATTATACACCCACACACACACATGGGAAAATTAAGTACACAACCTAAATATTCTCGTTACTTATTGTCCAATACTGTTGATACCATAAGTTGTCCAGCCCTATTTCAACCCTATGCACATGAAGACTTTTGGGTATGTTAGAATGGATAGAGTAATAAATGGTAAGATAAAATAGTTTTATATGAGGTAACAAAAAGAACTTGAATAGAATTATAACGGCCTTGTTCGTTTCCATGTTTAGTTTTAGTTTTAGTTTTGATGACATCATCATTTTCCTCATTTCTCTCTCTATCTCTCTCCACTCATTACACCTGCTGACATCGTCAAAACTAAACTAAACTATCTAACCAAACACAACCAACAAAATCACTCTCCATTTTGTGTATCAAAAACCCGTATAATAATTTTCCACATGTTACATGTTTAATAATTAATTATTTTTTCTTCCCCCAAATTAAAATTCATTTCATTAGATAACAATGTGCATGTCTATTTGATATATACTAGCACGATTGAACCGCCTAACACCACTGTACATCTTACGGCTGTATATAATCCATCTCAGAAATCCAAACTAAATCATAGAAAACCATTGTATAACTCTATATTTGAAAACATGCAAACAAATACTCAATAGATTAAAAACATTAAAATCGTTCCATCCAATCAAAACCAAATGATTTCTTTGTTACACAATCGATTCGAAAGATAAACCTAAACCTAACCATAAACAAAGTTACTTGGCACAGAGTTTTATCTTCCCCTGGAAGATGATCAGTTGCTCATGTCATAGAGAGAGAATAGAAACAGCAACTTCGTGGGCCTTCGTCCAGTTCCTTGTTGTCGTTCAGAACCCAGATTAATTAAATCCCACAGTCAAAGCCTAACATGTCTCATGTAGGTAGGGCTAGTAAATATAAATATTTTTCTTGCAAAATATTTACAAATATTTTCATTTTAATCGAACGCAAAAAGAAAATAAATATTCCTTCCACTTTGTATTACTTTTACTTTACTTTCTCTCATTTTTCACTTTCTAGCATAATTTTCTTTTTAATGAAACGGGCACTTAAACTCTTGACCAGAATTAGGTAAACAAAATAAGGTATTCTATCGAGGAGAATGCTACCATATGCCCCAAAATGAAATGAGTATTTGATGGATTTCATGATTTTTCGTCTATAGAAACGAGTATGCATATTCATTTCCTCCCATCTTGTTTTTTTTTTTTTCTTTCTTTGGATGTTGTATTTAGATCATGAATCCAAATTGAGCAATTTATTAGAATAATAAACACAAACACACAGGAAAGTAAACAGGATCATGAATCCCGAATTTAGCCTCTGCCTCCCGAATTTGGGGAAGGCTAGAACGCACGATATTAAACAAAGAATTTGTTCAAAGGAGAAAAAAGAAAAAGGACCTAACACAGAAAAGTTAACATGCAGGATCACATACCGAATATCTGAATTGAACACTTCAGAAAAGGAACGGCATTGTTCATCTATCCGGCAAAACCTTCAGACCATCTCGCCGGAATTCGCTGAGAAGGACATCACACACTGGTTAACTTGGTTGAATATCACATGCAGTATGTGGATCCTTTTCTTTGGGTTCTTTGAGGGTATGAAACTCGTGTAGGGCGACACAATGAAATCCAGGGACAGAAGCAACAGGGCCTGTAGTATGACAACAAAAGCTTTCAGAGGTTTAGGCATTTCAGGGCTTGCCCGAAGGGCTCCATCACCCACCAAGAGGACGTTACCACAAATAAGAAGAAATAGAATTAAAAAGGTGCATTTTCGGCAAAAAAATTCCTGCCTGCAAATCTTCATGGCTAACTATTCGACTCCAGAAGTCAGTAAGAATAACATGTCTCATATAGATAGGGCTCTGTTGAATTAATTGCACCAAGGGTCCACTGGACTGCATGCAATAACAAATCTAACCTTTTAACTTTAGAACACTTTGCATTTGAACTTCAAACTTCTTTTAACTCTCTGTTTTAAGCCAAGATCTTTGACAATGAGCACGAAGGTCTTAAAAACGCAAAAGAGACTAAACAAGTATCACATGTCGAATAAATTTCTCTAACAAGTATAGTCTGTAGGGCTTAAATATACATATTTCGGCACTTAGCAATAAGATCTTCATTCTTTCTCTTATACTTGTTGGACTGTTTCCACACTAATATTTTTCCCTCCGTCTCAATTTGTTTGCTTGTTACTGGAATTCTCCCAATTTATTGACTCAAATGCTTTGGGTTGAGAAGTACATAAATTTTCAAAAAATTCCCTTCGAAGTTGTACAATTACTTGATGTGTTAGAATTTTATTCCAAAATGGTATAATTGGAACTTTGCCCTTTTGGTGATTTCTGAATATGAACATTTGCTAACAATTTGGGACAGCTCAAAAAGGAAAGATGAACAAACAAAATGGGATGGTGTTTTATTTTCATTATTAGTCCTTTTACAGTAAGTTTAAATTTATTGCACCAAAATAATCAAACCAATGGTCCAATACATCAAGTCCCCTTGGAAAACCGACAAGAAAAGGAACCTTATAAACCACCTAGCTACTTGTAAGAAAAGTAAAACCACCTAAACCAAGGCACAAATTGCTATCAAGCAAAACAAAACAATGTTTTGACACAAAACACTGGTTTGAAAACCGTTCTCTGTTTCTAATACACATTATATGATTTGTTATAATAAAATCTAACACTGTATTCTCATAAACATTTTTTGGGGAAAAAAATCCAGCAAGCTTATGTATTACTGTTTAAAAACGTGGAACAATTTACAACCACAGTAGTGAAATAAATAGTACGTATCCTTGGGAAGGAAATCTCCAGTAAGAGAATTCCAAATTGTTTTGTAAAAAATATCGATATTTAGTATGTCGGGAAATCCTTTCAATTATCCGGATCACAGGTTTGGCACTGGCAGCGTTACTGCCTACTGGTATGTCGAGGTTGCAAGACCAACCAGTGGTACAAGAAGATAGGAACTCTGGGATTGCTAGAAAGTTTGGAGAAAGTTGTACCATTGCCAAAGATAGGCTTAAAGGGATCCAAGGGGCGTAGGCCTTAAGAAACCCAGATACAACTCATGGTTACTCAATCCTCGCAGGACATAGACGCCAACCAGAATAAGAAGAATCACAAACAAGATCGACCCATTTATTTTCAGCTATATATCCTGGTGTGGTTGCTTAAAATTGTTTGGTTAAAGTCGCTCGCAGCTTCAATGCATCGTAAAAACTACTTCGAACAACATTGCATTTCAGAGCCCAAAACCGGAAGGGACAAAAAGATTGTGGAGGATAATCACTTTCGATGACTGGTTAGTAATGGATTATCATAATGTTAACATGGATTATCATAATATTAACATACGGAGGTTCTGGAGTCTAGTGAAGATAGTTAGAGAACAATAATTCGATCTCCAACTGGATATCACACCACCGGCCGTTTGGGTAAACTGAATCTAAAAAGTATAAAATTATTAACCAAATTTTAAGTTTTGTGAATAAAGACGAAGGTGACATCCAAAAAACCGGTTTTTTGGATTATTTTTCGTCTTTATTCACAAAACTTTAAGTTTTGCTAATAATTTTATACTTTTTAGATTCCTCTCGTCGAGACAAGCCAAAAAACCATAAAAAACCGACCGAAAACTAACAAATGCAAAAAAAAATTGAATAAGGACAAAACTAAAAAAATCAAAAAACCAGTTTTTTCAATTTACCCAAACGAAGCCGATCGGATCAACTAATTGGCTGAGCTTATTGGTACTCAACTGTGGGTTTTTACACATGCATGGTTCATGTATGTGTAATGGTACATGGATATAACTCAAGAGTCATTCATGTATATATAGATATTCATGTATGGAGTCCAAGGGTTGTTCATGAACTTATTTATGGTCTAGTTTTGTGTACTTGTCTATATACATCTTAAGTTAATCCTATAAATTGGACAAGTGTTTTTGTCAGTTTGTAAGGTAGTTATTTACATAACATTTCAGTTATTTATAAGAGTGTCTTCAATTCAAGAGCACAATTTCTCTTGCTTGTTTATTTGATCCAACAATACTGGCCTATTATTGTTTGTAATAGACTTATCTATGCTACGTTTATATGGACGAAGGTGTTTCCTACTTTTTCCTTTCCAGAAGTATCCGTGACAATTTATATGGAGGTGTATACAACAAGTGTAACCTTTCAAACGGTGGAGTCTACTCTCTTCTACAAATTGATTTGGTCGGTGGGCACCACTTCGGAATTGTATTCTCTCTTCTAAAGGGGGTACGTGCACCAATTCGAAAGGGATGTACTTCCAGTGCATGTGCCGTTTTGGACTCTAATTTTTTGGTGATTGAATAGGCGCAATATCTCTCACTTTTATTCATGTTCTCCTTAACTCTAGCAATTAGTATTTTATTTTTTTTTCAATTTCCAAAGCAACGTTCCATTTTTATTGAACGGAGAGAGGATAGTGATGCGTACCATTCCACCGTACCGCCCAAGTGACGCGTCATTTCGTTTCAATCTGAACCGAAATGGTTGGCATCAATTCTAGATATCTAAGAAAGAATATCTGACGAACTGCCCAATGTACCTCCTCTATATTCTTGACAGGCCATCTTTATTTAAATAGTCTTTTAATAAGTGGCATGTTTCGCTTAACTTCCTCATTAAATGGGTGACGACACGACTTTTAAACACTTCAAAAATAAATAATCTTTCCAATTGACATCCTCAAAATTATACAAACAATTCAACATAAATTACAACAGCCCTAAAATCCTCAAAATTACAACAATTAACTTCTTCAATATAATCTCTCAAAGCTGATCCTCTACTCCAATTCTTGCCACCACTTGCTTTTCACCTGAAAAATATAAAATGGCCAGGTAGTATGTGCAATATAAGGACAATAAATATTGCTTAAAATAAGGATGTAATCGAAAATAACAAATCAAAGTGGATCATTCTTAAATGAATATTCAATTGTAGCCTTTTTCCTGGCCCATCTCGATAAATGTCAAACACCACCGGGGTCAAACCTATATGCTCCCCTTCGGGCCGTATAAAAGTACACTGGAAATCAATCATATTTCGTTACTCATTCCTTACTCATTTCTATCCGGTGGGCTTGCATTTGTACTAATTTGTTCCATGGCTTTCACCCAAATACCTATGTCTCGATATAAGATGTAACACTAACTGAGCCAATAAACTTAGATATCAAAAGAGTATAAATATATATAAAGAATCAAAGAACTCTCTTTGGAAAGAGATTTAGCTTAGAATGTATTACACACTACCCGGTATCTTAAATTGCATCGTGGCCGTTAAATACATAATTCTGCCACCGTACGTGAGCTACATATCAAATTCCTCTTGATCAACTCCATTTTACCATCAGCTGAATTGGTTCTCTCACTTTAATTCCCTCCTCTAAATTTTCTTCTTCATTCAACAGCCATTCTATTTTTATACTAGTTTTAAAAGTGACTGAATCAACCCTATATGACTAGGTGTTTGACATTTGGCGCTGAGTCACCAGCCACATGTCACTTCAAGTCCACTCCTGTGCATGTGGAGTGGTTTCTCATTATAGATTCCTATGATTATGATTTGAGTCGGTGCTGTACTGATCTTTGTTTCAATGTCCAACTTTTCTTTCCTCCAATCTGTGCATATGGGCCAAGCGACAACATTTACAAAACGAGCAACATATAAAGAATAAGAAAACAAAATGAACAAGATTAATACCCCAATGATGCTAGAAGCGCAATATATGTAGAAAAGTTTAAACAACAGTACCACATGCAACATGGCTATGTACTCTCGTACTTGGTCTCGGTAGTTTGTCAGACTGTAAATTTCAACGTCCCTAACATTATTATCTTACAAAAAAATTTTAAATTAATTTATGAAAGTACAATTTTAGATTAAAGACCCTAATCTGATCTACAAAATCAAGTTTGAAATGGTCTCCAAATGAAGCTACTGTTAAGAGTTGATATGCAGGTCCCTATTTTTTTGGGCATATAGCGGAACAAATTCGCACGAATTATCCTTTCCCATAGAATAGGGCCTAAAATTGACAAATTGACATCTCATCTTACATACCAAAATCCAAACATCCATACATAAAAAGGAAGCTTAATACAAATGGGAGAAATAAATCATAAACAAGGAAAATTAGATACACTGGATACTTGATCGAAAACTTTTTTAGAATAAAGAATTAGTACGATGTCAATCAGCAATCATCTCAAAAAGTATAAGTCATTAGATAATGAGCATTTATAGCCAACAATATCTGCGCAAAAGTATTAAGCTAGCTAATATTGATCTAATGACTTTAGATTTTGAAGGAAACCAATTCTAGTTTGAAGAAGTCTTCCCATTGAATAGCGCCATACTGATCTAATGAACTGTAAAACAATTTTCCATTCTTTTCTCTCTCATCCTTCATTCATTCATTCACACTTATAAATCTTAATGCAACATAATGGAAATCTCCCATGACCCCGATATCACCTCTTCTCCTCCATTGCTTTCAAATTTGCATCGTGTACATGAATCTTGACTCTCCTCCTTCGCTAATTCTTTAGGTTGTTCTTCAACTTAGCATCAATCGTGTACATGAATCTTGACTATCTTGCTTTCCGAAGAACAAAAGTTGCAACCAAATTCCAGTAAACGTTTCTTCCTCTCTGTTTTGGTATGCAAAACTAGGACTCTCTATTCTGTTTTGTAGCAAAATCTAGTTCTTGGTTCTGGGGATTTATTCTTGTTTATGTATATTGTGCTTCTAGCATCAGTGGTCCACGACAAGATCTTATATTTTTTCATTCTTATCACTCTTTACGTTCTAGGCTCTGGCATCACACCAAGAAATGAAACTCGATCATTTTGACTACCAATAAGGTATGACCCAATCAAACTTACTGAAAACTATTCTCTCTCTCTCTCATCCTTGATTCGTTTTTTTCTTCTCTGACCCTTCATTAATTCACAAGCATAAATCTAACCAAATGATTCTCTTATTATAAACCATGGTCCAAACTATCATGACATGAGCATCTTGCTTTTGATTTGTGGCCAAATCTAGTATTTGGTACTCGTGTTCAATATTACACACACTCACATACATACGGGAAAATTAAATCGGCATCCTAAATATTCTCGTTACTTAATTGTACAATACTGTTGATTCAAATTTTTTTTTTTTTTTGTTTTTTTGGATAATTCAGCTTGAAATATAAAAATGGACTAACCGAATATACAGCCTACAAGGAGCACACTCATAGATATATAGCACTGAAACTCACCTACTAGAAAAAGCTACTAAATTCACCGAATAATTTGATTCAACCACACACCACACAATTCTACCTACTTTCCTAACTTATTTAATAGCCTACAAATCAGGTTTATTATTTACTAAACTTCTTGCCATTTCCGGCCAATTTATTTGGGATACATTAATCAGCCGCCATGTTAGTGTGATTGAGAAGCAACACATTTGTGCCCTGGAATCCTATATTTTGTGTACCCAATCCGTAAGACCTTAGTTTACTTGATGTCATTCAAAACTCTCTTTTTAGTATGGCTATCCTTTCTCCACCCAACTGATGATAAAATGACAGATGCAAAGAAAGAAGTGGTGTGGTTGCTTAAATTTGTTTGTTTGAAGCCGCTTGCAGCGTTCAATGTACTGTAAAAACTACTTCGAACCAATAAAGAGAACATTGTTTGAATG
Source organism: Vaccinium vitis-idaea (assembly GCA_963854785.1). Taxonomy (NCBI): domain Eukaryota; kingdom Viridiplantae; phylum Streptophyta; class Magnoliopsida; order Ericales; family Ericaceae; genus Vaccinium; species Vaccinium vitis-idaea. The sequence goes on from OY978219.1 coordinate 39,305,427, forward strand.
GCCTGTCCTCCATACACTAATGGATCCACGACCAATAGTAAACCAGATGATGGAAGACAAGGTAACTGCATTTCACGCCCCCGAAACCACAAGGGACAAAAACGTTTGTGGAACATAATCTAGTAATGGACTACTATATTGTTCACATATGGAGGTTCTGGAGTCTAGTGAAGATAGTTAGAGAACAATAATTCGATCACCTACTGGATATCACACCACCAATTGAAATATGCGAGAAGAAAGAAAGAAACTGTTCTAGTGCAAAATATTCTCCAGGAGATATCCAAAGATGATATAAGGTTTTCGATTCTGTCTTTTTTTGTTTCACCTAACATATGTTGTTTCATAATTTTAGTAAGTCATGATCTAAAACAATTTATCTCCACACAGTGAGATTCGGGTAAATGATCTTAATCAGTTCTGCCCACTTGCATGGCTTAAAAACTTATGAGGATGATTCAAGAAGACCAAAGAAGTGACACTGACATGGGAGAAATCCAAAGCGTCAGAAAAAGAGACTTCATATAGAAGAGTGGAAAAAACCAACCAGTTTATATTGATATCTCTTCCGATGAAGAAGATCAAGTTGTGGAAGAGGAACCGAACAGAAATGTTGCGGATAATTTGGTTGCGGCTGATTTTTGTTGAACAATCTTAAGAAAATGAAAAGGACACTATTGAGGATTATATGGTTTCTAAGGATCATATGGAGGCCTCTGATGAATCGACCAGGACAAAGCTAAATTCGCAAGGCCCAATTTTCCGTGGGTCAGAGGAGTGTGCTCTAAGTCCATTTCGACAAATGAGGACCATGGAAATGGCAAGGAAGAAGCACAATGATGTTCCTCTACATCAGGGGCTGATTATAATTGGCATAGCCCGCAAGAGTGTCAAATTTTCGATAAATTAGTATGAGAATGTAGATTATTTTCTGTGTTATTTGTCTTTTGTATCCACATAGAAATTATTTTATTTGCATTGCTTTATTTTGGAAATTTGTGTTGTGAACTCTCATATACATGGTATAAGATCTGTCTGTCGATAATTTCTTTTCATTAGTAATGATAAAAGTTGAAATCCTTAAGTGTGTATTTGATAATTGTGGTCAGTGCATAAGCATCGTTTTTTTTATGGTAGTTTTTCTAATATTGCTAGTTCTTTTGCGTTCTTAAACATACTGGTAACTAATTTTGAATTACTAATTAGTTGGTATTGTAGTGAGGAAAATCTCATGTCGTTGGATTTAGCGTGACATTGCTTTTTCTCTTGGATAATGACTAAGAACAAGTGGTTTTTTTTTTTTTAAATATAGTTGGTCCATGACATTTATAATGTGAAAGCTTTTTTAAGATGTTCTACGGAGATAGGAGTTCATAATTTTATCTATGGCTTTGTCTAATGAAGTGTTATGCACACTTCTGACTTCTAATGTGAGTGTGTCTGTGTGGCCTATTAAGTCACATGTTATCCAAGGCTTATCGGAGAGGGTAGACAAGGTTTGGAATGATTGATTCCTACTATCTTGTTTTCATATATATAGTTGTTCGAGACCATTATGTCCCACAAGTTCTTGTTCGAGTTTAGAGGGTTAAATTTATAAACTTGAAATGAGTATCCATGGATTAATATGGATACATTAGTGCCTAGTCTATTGAGCGTTGATACCGTAAATAAAGAGTAAGTTTATCTTTTGTGGGGTTTTACTCTCTTGGATTAAAGTGGGTTATTTACAATGAGATAAGGTGACATGGTTTTGTGCAAGATTGTTGGAAATCCGGTCTTCAAAAATGTTGATGGCGTGCGTCGTCTCCATGGAAAAATCTAAAACAATAAATTACATTTGAGGCACGTTGTAAGGACAGTATTTGCCCCCACCAATTCTAGTGAATTTGGTGTGCACCGGGTTAACAACAAATCCGCCTTCAAGATACAACGAAACCGAACTCGAGGTTCTTTTTGACTGTGTTTGCACAAAAGAAGACAGACAAAATATCCGCTATGGGAGAATAAGAGAACCAAGAATTGATATTTTGTTTCTAGAATAAAAGAGTATCAGTGTGGCTAAAAATTTAAGAATAGAGTGTGTAGAGAGAAAGTAATTCGCTAAGGAATTTTAGGTATTTTTTTGTATCCCGAATAACTTTACAAAGTGCCTATTTATAGATTTATAGGTATTAACCCTTTGTGAAAGATCATGTTTTTAGAAGACACCCATTAGAACAATCGTGTAATTTCAATAGACATTCATTAGGAAGGGTCATGCCTCTTGGAGGCACCCCATCTATCATATCCCTTCCTAATAGTCACATTCATTCTAATAAACACAACCCAATTTAAATCGGTTTGATAACCATTTAGTAAAGTCACAACTTTATGTGAAAAGGTGTTGCGCCCTTTCACATAAACCTCTCTTAACATCTTTTCATAAAACTTCCAAACCAAAATTATTTATTATCTTGAAAATCTCCGACACAAATGCCTTTTCTGTCTTGTGGAAATTAAATAAGGAATAAATACCCTGTCACCATTATAATTATAAAGAGGAATAACACTACCAAGAGGTAGGGAAAAAGTAAGAGTATGTCCTGTCAATCTCTACATCTACATTTTAAAGACAGGATGTGACATAATGATATGAGATTTTATAATTTGTTCTCTCTTTTCTTTAACTTTTGGTATTTTATAAGAGAATATATATTGGAGGGTCAACCTATCATATTTTTAGAGATTTAAATCCAAAATAGAAGTTTGGGTCTCCAAATCGGGAAAATTACAAAAGAGCCCCTAAACTTTCTGACAATTTGTAAAAAAACACCCAGACTTCAGTCGTCAACAAAACCACACCCGAACTTTATATTCCGTAAAAAAAAAATCCCTACCGTCCCATTCTGTTAATGTTTTTTATAGCGGGAGTTAACGGTGGTTAAGACTTAGTAGCCCTACCAACCCTACTACCATTTTGTCGCTAACTTGGAAAACTTCAACTCGATCAATCGGATACATATAATTGCTTGATCGAATCGTCCAATTTTTCATTTAGAATTTAAGATCCTATAATCTTAATGAAACCTTATACGATTGGATCGGGCCCTTACATGTATCTGATTGAGTTGTATTTTTCAAGCTTAATTAAAAAATATATTTTCAAAATAATAAACGGTTTGGATCGTTCGTGTGGGATCCCGGAATGGGACCCACACATTCTATGTCCTTGTGGCGATTGCTTTTTTTCCCGTTTCCTGTTCTTTCCAATTACATCCACTTACAAGGCAGTAAATGACCCCCACTCTATTTTCTTTTCTTTCTTTTTTTTTTGGTAAAACTGCTCTGTTTTCTTTTTGACTCGTAACTATTTTTTGGAAGTCAATTGGGTAGAGAGATAGAGAGGATTATCAATTTCAATCACTCTATTTTCTTTTCATAATTGAAATTGATAATCCCCCCTCTCTCTCTCCCAAAAGACTTCCAAAAATTGGTTATGATTCTAAAGGGAGGATTCATAGACTAGACTACATTTTTACAGACTTGATCGGATTTTTTCATTATGTATATATATATTTTTTTGATCGGCAACAAAGATTTTATTAGAACTCGACAAAGGGTACATCGAGGAAACGCCAAATACTAAGCATAAAGCCTAGTATAGGCAGAGAAAGAAAGAAAATTCAGCGAAATACTGAAATAGAAAGGATTACAAGGAAAAACAGTAACAAAATCACATGGGATCTCACAAATAGAACAGAGGATGGGCAAACACATCCGCATCAGCAGCATCCACATAGACAGCCCCCAGATGGATAATTAGCATCAATAGAATCATGAACTATGGAGCAAACACACCACTAATACTAGCAGCAAACAATCAGCAGAGAACAACAGCCATTCAGAAGCTCTTCACCTCAGAAGATGATACCACCCTTAGACCTTAATCTTTCTCAAACCCCCCAAGCACCTCTTGAAGTCCTCAACAGAATAATCCTTGACATTGTATTTCCCTTTGATCCAAAATGCCATCCTAGTCTTTGAAGTGTCAATAATTTCCTCCAACTCCCACACCTTGTTATTGAAAACTGCATCATTCCTAGATGTCCAGATGGTCCACACAGCTGCATAAAAGCTTGCAATCCAGCACCACTTTTCCAGATTTTTGTATTTAAAACTATCCCAAAATAGAAAGAGACTCATTAAATTAGGGGGATATACCCATACCAACTCCCACCAGGAAACAATCGCTGACCATACTCCCCAAGAAATATGGCATTTTGATTGCTATTGTCTAATAAAAAGCAAAAACGGCCGGGTTGTTCTCGTAGTTTTTTTTTATTTTTTTAATACAAACTTTGATGTATACATTTGGATTGTTATATTGATAAAAGCTGGCGGATTTTTGGTCTCTCTTTTTTTCCCCAACATTTTGGAGTCTCTTTTCTTCATCATCCGGAAAGACAAATTTCACACGCTTTGGAACATATTGTTTCTAATATTATTATTGGATAAATGATAACTAACAAAAATTGAGAAGAATGACACTGCACTCCTCCAGATTTGAATGCCCTTTTACTTTACTGCTTTACAAATTGCTTTGCCGCAAATTAAGAAACGATTTCTCCAACGAAACAAACAGAAAGATGAAGACTACTGAAATCTGAAGACAAAAACCTCATTTATGTAGTTAAAAAAAATTGAGCCTTATTAATTGAAGTATTCTTGAATCAAAGCCAAAGATGTATTTCAGTTTGTGATTTTCTAGTGAAAGTCTTGATCGATGTCTAGCGGAGCAAAAGATTTATTTCAGTTTGTGATTTTCTAGTGAAAGTCTTGATCGATGTCTAGCGGAGTAAGATCCAATGAAATTTGAAGTTTACGGAATTAGTTAAGGTTCCAAGTTTTTCTTTTTTTTCTAGGAATTTTTTGTTATTTTTTTTGAATTGATTGGGTGCTCTTTTTTTTTTTATTGGAGAGAGAGAGGGAGGGAGTGCTCATTGGTTTTTGTTTTTTCAATTGGGGGGGGGGGGGGGGGGGGGGGGTGGGATTTTTTTTTTTCTTTTTTGAGTTATGCCCTAAACAACGTTGTTTTGGGCACTTAACGGAACGCCAACGTCCACAACCACAGTTAAGTCCATCCATTAAGTTTTGTCTATTAAAAACATGACAGAATTGGATGGCAGGGGCTTTCTATTGACGAAATATAAAGTTCTGGTGTAATTTTGTTGGCGGTTGAAGTCCAAATGTTTTTTTACAAATTGTCAGAAAGTTCAGGGGCTTTTTTAAAAAAATTCCCTCAAAATATAGAGAGACCCATACCGTCATTTATGTCTCTAAATCTCTAAAGACGACGATGGGTCTCTCCAAAAAATAAAAATAGTTGAAGAAAAGAGGGAACAAATTACAAAATCTCCTCTCATTATGTTACATCCGGTCTCTAAAATAGAGATATAGAAATTGATAGGAGATGTTAAAAAGAGTGAAATAAAATGATAAATGAGAGAGAGAGAGAGAGAGAGAGAGAGGAATCTTTTAGTTTTCCCAACAGGAAAATTCGTAGGTGTGTATTTTCGAGAAAAATTGATTTTTGCGAGCAAGTTGGGTTAGACGATTAAACCACTGAGGGGATACTTGTTTGAGAAGAAGCATTAGCATAATCTCTTCGGCAGCTTTGTGTCATCCATCTACGAGAAAAGACTAGAAACCTATATAAACATGGTATTGCATATGTGAACAAGATACATGATAGGGGAGTGAACCAGAAATGAGACCGGGTAGATGATTGCCTTAATAAAGAAACGTACGTCCAATTTTTTAACATTTACTAGAAATTAGAAACATGAAACGCTGATGACAAATTATTCACGAATAACCTCTATAATAGGACTTGATATCTATGAGCAATTATGAATCTGGGTCACTTTGGTAACTACCAAATCCATCATTATGTAGTTTATCACTCAAAACACTAATTTTTCACAAAAGGTGAACAAAAACAAATAATCCACATCATCATTAAGCCATTTGGGGGGAAAAAAAAAACTGTACATTTTTACCTTTATATTCTACCATCTAAAATCTACAAAACGATTGGCTCTCAAGCACTCTGAATTCATCTACCACGAAAAATACGAATCAAAATGGTTCGGTAGCTGAGGAAGGTCCCTATCCTCACGTTATTTACTCGCTCATCTGATTCGCAACCAGAGGTGGTGTTGAGTACATGATCCAGATTATAACCCATACACTGTGTCTTTGCCTTTGGGGCAATGGGCTTTTTTTTTGTGGTCTCTTTAATGAACGACTTGGCTTTAATTGGTTAGAGGGGGAATGGGACCACTGCTATTCTGCTTGATAATATCAGTTTTTATTTTCACCTCAGGTTTTAAGCTCGTCCTGTATATCTAAGCCCTTCTCGCTTTGAAAGTTGCCTTTTGAACACTTAACACTACATTCAAGGCTGTGTATTTATGTATAATTTCTTAAAAGTAGTATTGGCTTTGTCAAGTTCAACTTGCAATTTTGCTACTTTTTATTCAAGAAACTTATTAGTCTCATTAAGCCTATGCAGATTATTTTCAAGGATGATATGTTCGCGTTTAAACACATCAAGTTCATGCAATATTTCAATTTTCTCTTTTTCCCATTGTTTTAACTTGGTCGTCGTTAATTCTAAACTAGTTTTTGTATTAAAAGAAAATTTAAAGTTTTTTACAAACAAAGCTGTTGTTTCCGCATCATATTTATCCTCACTATCCGTACCAAGAAACATAGATGTAGCAAATGTATAAATTTGGAGCTATCAAAAATTGGAGGTTTGAATATAAAATTATTTTGTTTTGGCAAATACATACTAACAAATAATAAAAGGAATTTAAGGACCTCCTCACGAAAAAAAAAATTTCACAAAATCAATATGAGTGACCCGCTTTTACACCAATTGAAACCCTAGATTGCCTAGGGTTAATGATTTGCTATGAATGAACCCTCAATTGAAAAATTCACCAGTTAATAATCATCTATTCTAATATATAAAGGGGGAGTAGCTTTTTGGTGTGCATCAGTTGTTGAGGCTGGCTCACTTTTTCCCCTTCCCAAACTGCCACAGGAAAAAAAGGCTAATTCCACTTTACTTAACCTTGCGCACAAATAACCGTTAGGCTAAAAGAGTAAACATGCAAATACCCAGTACAAAGACCCAGAACCCACGTACAAATTTTGCAGTTACACTTCTCCCTCTGCAAAGTTATCTCACAGAAAAAATCGAAAAAACCATGGCTGACAGAAGGTACCTTTCTCTAGACTACCAGTAACTTTAATAGGAAGAGAGCAGTGTTCTTTCAACAAAGCACAGTACTTTTCACCCCTGCTTCAAATTTTCCTTTGTTGCTTTGTCCGTATCCAAGAGAGCACAGTCAACAAAAGCATATTGGCTCTGACAAGGATAGTTCCATATAAGGTACCTATTTTTTATTCATTAAGTATTTTTTACTTCATCAATAGTACTGAGTTCTTACTTTTTAGTCAGTATCAAACATTTTTTTTTGCACATTTTCCTTCTTTCACATATTGTATTGGTTAATGCTCCAATTTATTAAGCAATACTTACAATTCATGTCCCACAAAAAAAATAAATCTACAAGGTTGAGTAGTATTTATGACCACCCTGTGGTGAACTTGATTTTTCTGTCCAGCCACCCCACATTGCGAAAAATCATGTTTTTTCATCCAAAGTTCTGTCAACTGATACAACATTATATATGTATCAAGACATTAAATATTTTTTTTAAAAAAAATAACCTGATGATGTGTTTCAAAAAAAAATATATATATGCTTACTATTCATGCCCCACCAAAAAAAAATGTAACCTGATGTTGTGTTTCAAAAAAAATATGCTTACTATTCATGCCCCGAAAATAAAATTAAAAAAAAAAAAGGCTACAAGGTTGAGTAGTATTTATGATCCTATGAACTTTCATTTTTATGTAACCTGATGTTGTGTTTCAAAAAAAATATGCTTACTATTCATGCCCCGAAAATAAAATTTAAAAAAAAAAAAAGGCTACAAGGTTGAGTAGTATTTATGAACCTATGAACTTTCATTTTTCTGTCCAACCAACCCCATATCGAAAATTCATATTTTCGCATCCAAATTACTGTCAACTGATACAACGCTACTACCCGTGTGGTAAAAAAAAACCAAAAAACCAAAATGTGACCTAATGTTGTGTTAAAAAAAACAAGGAGGAGGGCGTAAGGAGTAATACACTCTAGCGACTTGAACACCTTACAAACCCAAGGTAAAAAAATGGGAAGTAATCCATCATTCTGAATTCAGTACATATTTTTCAAAGTTCATGAAGAATCCTGAGATTTTCGTTCGGATACCACTTTTGTGGGAAAGTAAAAAATGTTCCATTTAAGTGATCATGAGCTTCCTAAGTTCTTTATATCGAGCACATGCCCAAGTGCCAAACAAATGCAGCAGGGGAAAAAATATAGTTACTAACCCAATTTCCAAACCAATTTTTGTACCCCACTCGAAGAGTAACAAATCTAAAATAATTAATTTTTAACTTCTTCATTACTTCACAGGCACTGTTTGTTTATGGGATTATTTGTTTACAATTCCTTTTCCTTCTAACTATCTAAATTTACCACTTCTTTTCCATTGCAAGGGATAAACCAATATGGAACATGAATGAACAATCAGACCATCTCCGAGAACAAAGATCACAGAATCTTGAGCGGTATCACAACCGTCGAGGGCGTCTAACAAATGAAGCAATCGCACAACGAAGACAACAAAATAGAGAGTCGGAGTATTTGCGGATACATAACATGGATGCTGCAGAAGCCACCCAAAGGCTAGAGCGGCGACGTCTCTCACAACAAAGGAGAAGATTAGCTAATCGAAGTTCACAAATTATCAACCAAACTCCAACTGAAGAAATTAGACAAACGCATCGTGAATCGGAAAGGCAAAGGAGGGCTGCACTAAGCAGTGAACAACGGCAAGGACTATTGGCACGCCGAAGAACCAATTATAGGCGTCGACAAACTCTAAGTATACAATGTCAATTTTTAATTACTTGGACTATCATGTTCCAAAAGGATATTTACATTACTTATATTATTTTATTAATAGGTCGTACAGCTAGCATTTTCGATGGAGTTCCAAGAAGGAGTCGAAACACATTCCGTCGGCCTCGCGCATCACCTTCAATATCTGCCACCACAGAAGCTACCTCAACACAAATTCAAGGTGCGACTCGATCAATAAAAATACGTTAAGTAGTTTACTTTCTATCATTCCAAAATCCAAATAAATAACATCGGCGATGTTCGATATTTATAGGTAACATTTCAATGAGAATGAGAAGCCGTCGTCGACCATGTTCAACTCCCCATCCTCAATCAACACATTTACCTGTAATACCAGAAGAAGAAACCGCAAATGTGTTTGATGAGACTACCCCCATGCCAAATCAAGGTACTTAAAAAAAATATACAATAATTCTCATAGTTCAATAGATATCGATCTTACAATTATAAATTCCCTAATTGCGTTTTACATCCCATCGTATAAGCATTATCATATTTTTGCTAGCACAAGTACGGATGCGAACACAATTCACACCGTTATCCCATTTCACACCTAACCAAGCAACATATGAGCATGGGAGTACGAGTAGTAGTACAAGTGATCATAGAGATGAACAAACCTTCCAAAATTTTGCCGAAGGTATGTTCACATTGCTAATTTTTTACCCATTCATGTTTTAAATAACAGAATGTGCCATTAACTCATTATTTCGGTTTTAAATTAGAAGATGAAATTGAAGCTGCACTTTTATTTGAAGAAGAAGATCAAGCTAACCATATGGAAAGTGATACTCGGACATTTAGCAATGTAACGCGGCACAATTGTGCAAGGGATTTCCACGAATATCATGGAATACCAAGGTCACTACTACCGGCACCAAGAACTTGCCGGCATTGTCATGCACGATTATTTGTTCACGAAACGACTGAATTGTGTTGTAAATCTGGTAAAACTGTTCTTCCTCCCATACCAGCCCCACCTGAGATGACAAACCTCTTTTGTGAGCAAACTGCAGATGGTAGACATTTTAGAAAGAATATTAGAGCATACAATCATGTATTCTCTTTTACATCTATGGGTGTCGACTTCGATGAAGAGTTGGCTGGAGGATCGAGGGGCGTGTACACTTTTCGGGCACATGGTGCAATATACCATAGGATTGTAAGTTTGCTACCATATTCACATCAAAGGCCACGATATTTGCAGCTTTACATATATGACACTGATCATGAAGTTGAAAATCGAATGTCTGAAACAAGTGGATTACGACGCCACATAGTCGAGAAGCTGAAGCATATTTTAGATGCTCACAATCCATTTGTACAAAATTTTCGTCAGATGGCACAATCACCAGACATTCAGAATTACAAACTCATCATTAAAGAACAACCGGTTGATCGTCGTCAATATGATCTTCCAACAGCTTCCCAAGTAGCTGCAATTATTGTCGGTGGAGATGAAGCTGCACTTATTAAAGGAAGAGATATCGCTATCCAACCTATTGGCGGTAACCTTCGCTATATTCAAGATATCGTCGGCTTTTATGATCCAATGCAATATCCCTTACTTTTACCATATGGGACCTATGGATGGGATGTGAATAGCCACAACGACAATGGAACAAAATTGACATGTCGTGATTTCTATGCATATAGATTGCAGGTGATTTATATTTTTAAATATGCTAACCTATTTAAATTTTGAAACCACTCACCTCTCCAAATGACTCCAATTTTAATTATTTCTCTTCATATCTTCTTAAATTTTAGATCCGTCCCAATGATCAGTCACTTCTTCTTCGTGGTGGACGTCTCTTGCAACAATATGTGGTGGATAATTATGTCAAAATTGAGTCACAAAAACTAAGGTGGATGCGAAGTCATCAAAATGAAATTCGATCAGATTTGTACGACGGGCTCCAAGATTCTGTGAACATGGGCATAAATAATGCAGGTACATTATGTAAAAAATATATATCACGGTTTCCTTTACCACCAAATCTTTATACACACACGAATTCTTACACATTCGTTGAAAAATCGAATACAGGAGATGTCGGGCACAGGACCATATTAGCATCGTCATTCGTTGGTAGCCCCCGTGACATGTATCAACGATATCAGGATGCAATGGCTTTGGTCCAAAAATATGGAAAACCAGATCTTTTCTTGACGATGACATGTAATGGTAATTGGCCTGAAATTAGTAATGAGTTACTTCCCGGACAAGCTGCAAGTGATCGTCCAGATTTAGTTGCTAGAGTGTTTAGATCAAAATTTGAGGAGTTCAAGAAAGATATTCTCACAAAACATGTTTTGGGGAAAGTAATTGCATATGTTTATGTTATTGAAAACCAAAAGAGAGGATTGCCCCATGCACACATAGTTCTTATCCTAGATGAGAATGATAAGTTCAAAACTCCAGATGATTATGATCGTGTTGTAAGAGCTGAAATCCCAGATAAAGAAGCAGAACCCGAATTGTATAATGCAGTCGTAAGACATATGATACATGGTCCATGCGGTCCATACAATCTCACTTGCCCCTGCATGACAAACGGAGCCTGCAAAAAGAAATTCCCAAAGCCATTTTCAAATGTCACCAAAATGGGCGAAGATTCATATCCAGTTTATCGACGACGACCACCGAGACCTCCAAACAGTGATGAGAGGCCTTTGATTGATAACAGTTGGGTTGTACCGTACAATCCGTGGCTCCTTTTAAAGTATGATTGCCACATAAATGTTGAAATATGCAGTAGCATTGTCAGTGTGAAGTATCTATACAAGTATGTATACAAGGGACCTGATCGAGTCTCTGTAGAAGTACGATCAGGTCCAAACTATGATGAGATACAACAGTATGTAGATGCAAGATGGGTCTGTGCTCCAGAAGCTGTATGGAAGATATTTAAGTTCCTCATGAGTCGAATGTATCCCTCTGTTGAGCGATTACAAATACATCTTCCAAATAAGCAACAAGTTACCTTCTACCAGGATCAGAGAATCACAGATGTTTTGTCTAATGATCGGTGTTCGAGGACAATGCTTACTGAGTTCTTTGCTACAAACAATGCGGATGATAGAGCAAATAGCTATTTGTATCGCGAGTTCCCACAACATTATAAATGGTGTCGACGGGAGAAAAAATGGGAGGCAAGGACTGGCTATAACAAAGTCATTGGAAGGATATACACAGTTTCACCAAACCAGGGGGATAAGTTCTACTTGCGTCTTTTACTCAATCATATCCGGGGTCCAAAATCATGGGATGATCTCTTAATCGTTGATGGCGTTCAATGTGCAACATTTAAGTTAGCTGCTGAAAGACGTGGTTTATTAGAGTGCGATAATAGTATACGACAATGTTTGGCCGAGGCATCCAACACTCGCATGCCAACTGCTCTTAGAAGGATGTTTGTTACAATATTGGTCTACTGTGAGCCAATAGGTGTTCGTGATTTATGGGATGATTTTTATCTTTTCATGATCGAAGATTATCCTTCTTCAGCTTCTACCAATAATTCGTATCTCATAAACCGGTTACTACGAGATCTGAATGACTTGCTCTCTCAACATAGCAGAACAATAGCTGATTTTGATCTTCCGAATTTCACTATGGGTCTCGAAGATGCTTCTACAATCCCAAAGATTATACAGGATGAGCTATCTGTTGCAATTCCGCAGCAAGATGTGGATTCGATTGCTGCATTAAATGGAGATCAAAAGTTTGCTTTTAATGCAATAATTGGAGCTATTGAACGGAACGAAGGTGGTATCTATTTCATTGACGGCCCTGGAGGTACGGGAAAAACATATTTGTATCGTGCTCTATTAGCATCATTGAGAGTCCAAGGTCATATTGCTCTTGCTACAGCATCGTCTGGTATAGCAGCTACTTTAATGCCTGGTGGAAAAACTGCACATTCAAGATTTAAGATCCCTTTAAATCCGGATCCATCTTCTGTTTGTTCAATCAACAAGCAATCTCATTTGGCTGAATTAATTCGTCGTTCGTCAGTGATATTATGGGATGAAGCAACAATGACAAACCGTTTGGCCATAGAAGCACTAGATAGAACTTTGAGAGACATTATTGGTGTGGATATGCCATTTGGAGGAAAAGTTATTGTTTTCGGTGGTGATTTTAGGCAAGTGCTCCCTGTTGTACCTAAAGGAACAAAGGCAGAAACAATTAATGCAAGCATTGCTAAGTCGCCATTGTGGAGAAATGTACAAGTCCTTCGGCTAAAACAAAATATGAGGTCTGCAAACGATCGAGAGTTCTCGAACTTCCTTCTCCGCGTAGGTGATGGAAATGAGCCTACCATTGCTGATGACATGATGAAGGTTCCGCCGTCAATGCTTATACCATGGGAGGATGACAGCTCAATTGATAAACTGATTGATGAAGTATTTCCTAACCTAGAGAGTTGTGCCGGTGATTCAACGTACATGGTTGACAGAGGTTTGATAACTCCGAAAAATGAACATGTCGAACTTCTCAACAAGAGGGTGAATCAGAGATTCTCAGGTCGAGAAAGGGTTTATTACTCATTTGATAGCGTGGAAAATGATACTCAAAATTTGTATCAACAGGAGTTTTTGAACTCAATTGCGCCTGGTGGATTACCACCACACGAGTTGAGATTGAAGGTGGGTGCACCCATTATGCTTTTGAGAAATCTTGATCCACGAAATGGTCTGTGTAATGGCACCAGACTACTTTGTCGAGCGTTGAATGATAATTTCATTGATGCTGAGATATTAACGGGTGCTTTCAAAGGTACTCGAACTTTCCTACATCGGATTCCACTAAAGACTCCAGAGAATATGCATCTTCCATTTGAGATGATCCGGTGTCAGTTTCCAGTTCGTTTGAGTTTTGCCTTAACAATCAACAAGGCTCAAGGGCAAACAATCCCCCACGTGGGTATCTACCTCCCGGAAGATGTCTTCAGCCATGGCCAGTTTTACGTGGGATTATCAAGAGGCACATCACAGGATACCACAAAAATTCTGGTGAAAAATGGAAATATTCATAGGCAGGAAGGAGTTTATACTAAAAATGTTGTCTATAAGGAGGTCTTATTGCCTTCTGGTTGAGATATCTTTTGTTATTCGTGTATTCTGGTGAACTGTTTGTAAGAAGAATCTCTTCTTAATGTTGTTTCCTAAAAGCTCTTTGGAACTTACATTAATGTTAGTTTTTTTAATATGTTGTTTAATGTTAGTTTAATTCTAGAAAAAACTACAGGAAAAATCTCTATGCGAGATTCTTATGAATTCAAATCATATGTTGTAATATATACAGGAATGCGAAATAGAAAAATAGTATACTCGCTTTGGGATAATTGTGCAGATGAGAAAACTACGGTGGATGAAACACAAACGGAAAATCAGGTAATTAGTTATTTATTGATCATATTGCTTCTTATTTATCACATTTCTCCAACACTGCATTCTTTGTCGAACTAACAACATCGACTTCAATATCTATGCAGGTCATAAAGATAGGTCTTTATTGTACAAAATGGCCGTTCTCCGTTATAGCTAACACAATTGATTTACAAAATTTGATAGAAGAATACTTGGGGATTAGATCGTGGACAAAGCGGCGGCGACGGCGGCGTTAGAATGGTAATGTATTATTTGATTATTATGTGCAATTTGTCACATTACTTTGCTTAAATATATAAAATATGGCTTATTTTTAGGTGAAAAAATAATGTCATGCACACATGATCAAATGATAAGCCGGATACTTTTGTGTCTTTTCTTTTTTGTCAAAGTTCGACTTGCACACGCATCGCGTGTGCCCCAGCCTCTAGTTTGATATATAAACCAAACGCAAAAATAAAAAACAATAAAACAACGTAAACAATGAACGCATGATATATGTGGAAAACCCATAAATGGGTAAAACCACGAGAAGGAATTATCGATGCGCGCACTACAGTCATTTTTTAGTCACAAGTAATCTTACTCTACAATTTGAATCCTCAGAATCGCCGTAATACTTACTTGCCGAATCTACTTTCACCACACTCAGTAATTGACCACCGCTGCCTTGAATCCACAAGGCTTCCAATACTCTTCGGAAATCCACCGAAGCCCTACTAAGTTAAGAAAAAAAAAATGTAGAAACCTCTTATCGATCGGCGATCGCGTAGCTACTCCAAAATACAAAGTAGAAGAACCCTTCTTATGGTTCTATCCTTTATAACATGTTTTGGGGCGGCAATATATATAGGCTGCTGAAATCGCAAAAGTTGCTTGAGCATGTTTGGAAGTTGCCCGAGCACTTCGCTCATCAGCCAAGTTGCTTCACTGGTGCTTGACTACTGCTCAAGCACATTGCTGGAACTTCTTCCCTTCAACTATTAACACTCAAAACGTACTCTAAACCCCTATCATACTATTGCTCAATACATGACATGATGATTCCATTTCACATTCCTAAACAGACACTCGATAAAAAAAATAACGGAAAGAAATTACAACTTGATAAATTGGGATACACAAAAATTCACAAAAGAGCATGGTTTTTTCGAGCTTACAATTTGGGTGCATTATTGAGTGATTTTCACTCACGATATTGTTTTGTGGCACTGGCATTTTACGCCTGGTATAGAGAACAACTTAGGACTAGGTACCACCCACGGATTATGAACCGATGAAGCGGACGGAAGGAGATGAGTTGTTAGAGCCTTGGCTCTTTAGGTAACTTATTGTACATGAAAGGCTCTGGTTACATTTTTAGGTGAACAATTATGAAAATGTAAAATTTTCATAATTGTTTTTTTGGTGTTCAAAAAAAAAAAAAAATTATGAAAATGTAAAATTTTTAGACAATATTATTTTTTTGAAAATTTGTGTTTGTATTAGTTATTGGATTCCTTTTCACTATTATTATATTGAGACGTTAATTTTTTCGATAAAGTGGGCATCTTCCGAAATATAATTACAATAGTATCCAATTTTTGGAGTTACAGTTATTTTTGAGTTCAACAATCCACTTAATTTGATGGATAAAACTTTAGCGTCCCCGAAAACCTGCTGAATTTTTTATAGTATGAGAAATTTTCTGCCTAGCTCCGGTGTTTGATTGCTCGTGCGCGTTATTCATCAACTTCATTGAGATATAATAATTATAAAGTCCGGAAATATTTCTTCATGGATGTGCACGAAAGCCACGTACACCCGTGTCATATGGGGAATGGGGGGAGGTGCTGTGCACCACCCCGCTGTGCACACCGGTGCACGGTGCTCCGGCCTCGCTCCGACGATCGGAAACATTCACTTCGTAGAGCTCACCGAGTAGAACAAGTGTTCCAAAAATTAGCTCGATCGGAGATCATTAAGTGTCTCATCGGAACACATAAATCTTGGTAACAATGGGTTCCGGTGGGTTTGATTTAGTGTTTCGGATCCATTTTCTTCAAGATAATAATGTTCCGATGAGGCACTTAATCATATTCTATCGAGCTGATTTTTGAAACACTTGTTTTACTCGGTGAGCTCAATGAGGTGAACGTTTCCGATTGTCGGAGCGAGACCGGAGCACTGTGCACCGGTGTGCACATCACGGTGCACAGCGGGGTGGTGCACAACAAAGAGGAGTTAAGCAAGTCTATCGACATATCTTCTTCATCTTCATCTGCATCTATAGGAGGGTTTGGAATGCCTAATGGTAATCTCACTCCGAAGAAATAGATAGTACTGATGTTGATTTAGATGCAGAAATTACTGCATCTTGTCCATTGTACCATAATTTTTACGCTCACCTCAAGTTTTATCTTTCGTTGTATTTAGGGAATTTGGTAGTTTTCCTATTTCGTTATTCTTTTGAGAAATTGTAGAATATAGTCCGTTTTACTGTGTTTTTTTTTTGTATATATTGAAGTATATGTATACACCACCAAGCAAAAGGGTCAATTTGTATTCTTGTTTATAGAGGGGAGACTCTGGACTTGATATTCAATAGGGAAAATTTCAAAAAATATTTGAACTATAAACACCTTAACTTTTGCTAAAATAATTAGGCACTTGAACTTTACACCCATTATTAAATTGGGTACCGGGCCTAATTTACCGTCTACTATTTTGTAACAAAAACTGCAATGCTGGTTTCATTTATGTTGACACGGCCAATTATCATACGGAAAATTTCAAAATAGACCTAAACTTTGACATCAATATCTAATAATGGACATCCAAACTTTCCTAAACTTCAATTTCACTCGTCTGTCCCCATCCTCTGTCCCATACTCTCTTGTTTTGACACGTGTCAAAAATCAATCCTAGCCATTGAATCAAATCCTACCTCTCACTTGGCGCACTTCTCAATTGAAAATTGATGCCTTTGCGCCTTCTACGCTTTGCCGCCGGCCGGCGAAACAAGGATACTGGTGTCACACTCACCCTACTGGCCCTCTTCTCGCTTTCCTCTCACTCCTCTGCCACAGCTTCCTGGGCTACCTGCCCTCCCCTTCTTCTTTCCTTCTCTCTCTTCCCACAAACCAAATATTTGAACCAAACAATCACCCAGACGTTTATCACTACAAATTTGTGGAGGTAAATTAAATGAGTGGTTATGTACTCCTTGCAATTCCAAAACAGATTGAAACTGAATTGAAAAAACTGATCAGAAAAACCATTCCGTGGGATTCAAAAACCAGATCGAAATCGGAAAGTAATTTTGGGATTTGAAAACCATATCGAATTCGGAAAAATAAATAAAGAAATAAAAAATACTTAGGAACGCCAATTAATGTGGTTCCAGGTTGAGCGGAGGGTGTAATTCTGATGGAGAAGTGTCGAAACAAGAGAGTATGGGACAGAGGATCCCATGCCTACCAAGACTCCTATAAAATTTGGTAAAACAACCGACTGCTAAAGACTTGGACAAACAAACTTATTCAAATCAAATCACCCCCTGGCCTTTTCTCTTCAACTACTCACCGCTTTCTCTCCCTCACTTGGTAATTCTTGTCTATAAAATCTTCTCCTCCGCCCATGGGAACGAAACATATCTCAGAGGCTGAAATCGATGCCTCGCCTCTACGAAAACTTGGGACTCATTTTTTACCTCGTTAAACTCCAACTCCTTCTCCGGCACAACAATCGCCCTCGCCTGTGGTCGAGAAGTCGGTCACTGCTGCTGCATTTTGTCGCGTGCCGGCCAGCTGTGGATTTTGTGGTGGAGGTGCTTTACGCTTCTTTCGTTTTTGATACACCGGAATTGGTTGATCTTTGTCAGGTATATCTATTGACCCTGTTTTATTAGCTTGTTTCCAAGTTTTTAAAAGTAATGGTATCAAGGCACGATGAGGGAATTGTACATTCGGACTAAGGAGAATCTGTTGTCGCTGTCGTGAATCATAACTATTCAATTTTAACTAGATGTTTATGGATAAGTTCCCACTATTAGGAGTTGAAAAAAGTTCATACAAGACGAATGATGTAATTATGACGAAAAACTTGATTCAATTTTGACTAGATGTTTATGGATAAGTTCCCACTATTATCTTTTAACAGTAATTGACTAGCTTGCTTCCCGAAGAACAAAAAATACAACCGAATTCCAGTAAATGTTTCTTCCTCTCTGTTTTTGTATGCAAAACTAGGACTCTCTCTTCTGTTTTGTGACAAAATCTAGTTCTTGCTACTGAGGATTTATTCTTGTATATGTATATTGTGCTTTTAGCATCGGTGTTCGACGGCAAGGTCTTATGGTTTTTCATTCCTACCCTCACTTTTTACATTCTAGGCTCTAGCATCACACCAAGAAATGAAGCTCGATCATTTTGACTTTTGACTACCAATAACGGTATGACCAATCTTACTTACTGATCGACAAACAATTCTCTCTCTCTCTCTCTCATCGTTGATTCATTTATTTTTTTATCTGATCTTTGATTAATTCACAAGCATATATAAAAACCGACTGACTCTCTTGTTATAAACATGATCCAAACTCCCATGACATGAGCATCTCTCTTCTGATTTGTGGCATATCTTGTACTTGGTACTGGTGTTTAATATTACACATACATGGGAAAATTAAATAGGTGACCTAAACATTCCCGTTACTTATTGTTCAAACTGTTGATACCATTAACTGTCCAGCCCTATTTACAACCCTTTGCATATGAAGGCATAGGGTGAACAAATTTTTTCTCATATGAAGGCTTTTGGATATGTTAGAATGGGTATTGTAATAAATGGTCAGATAAAATAGTTTTGTATGGGCGAAAAGGCTTGAATAGAACATAAACAAAACCACTCTCCTTTTTATATATCAAAATCCCGAATAAGGATTTTTCACATGTTACATGTTTAATAATTAATTATTGTTTCTTCACGTAAATTAAAATTCATTTCATTAGCTAACAATGTGAATGTCTATTTGATGGAAATGGCTACAATAGACACCCATTAAAGGTGTGTACCACATGCACCTGATGTATGGTCCAGATTATACCACCTCATTGGCAATCATAACATTTTTTAGTTTTTCGTAACTTTTGCACAATATGATTCGTAACATTTAGGTGTGTCTCGTAATTTTTATTAAAAAAAAATCATAACTTTTATAAAAAAATCATAACTTTTGTGTGTATGATACACACCCAAATAAGGAGTGTGTATAGCCTTTTTCCCTATTTTTTTTTTATCTATACTAGCACGGTTGAACCGGCCTAACAACACTGTACATCTTACGGCTGTACGTAATCCATCTCAAAAATCCAAACTCAATCATAGAAAACCATTATGTAACTCTGTATTTGAAAACATGCAAACAAATACTCAATAGATTAAAAGCAATAAAATCGTACCATCCGATCGATCAAAACCAAATGATTTCATTGTTACACAATCGATTCGAACGATAAACCTAAACCTAACCATAAACAAAGGTATTTGGTACTTGGCTAAGTGGTGGTTGTGAATTAATTGTGATGGCAGAGCCAAAAAGGGTTTGAAGGTAGATAGCCCAAGACGGGAAATGGATCCCTCGTTGGCTGTGAATTAATTGTGATTGCTACGCTTGGCTTTGTTGGCGGAAGTGCTCTACTTCGCAACTGGCCTAGCCCAAGACGGGAAATGGATCCCTCGACTTGGGGTGGCCGTCTATGTTTACTTTAAATATTTCCTTGTAGTGTGTTTGAATGTCTTGTACACTGTGGTCGCTATAATTCGACCTAAAGAGTGACAAGTTAAGGTCCGATCTGGAGATTAGTCAACAGAGCAACAGAGAACTTACGGAGTAGAAAGAGTCCCGTGAGAAGGAGATAGAGGATCTGAAGCAGCGGGCCACAGAGCTAATGGAGCAGCAGCTGAAAGAGTCAGCAGAACAACCACTACTACAACATCAGAATGAAACCGTTAGAGAATCAACCTCAGCTTTAGATTATCCTGGTATTACAACTTCTCCAACGGCTTAACAAGAGTTCATTTGAATTTTGTTTTCATTTCAAAGTCATTATGTAATTCAGATTGGTTGTTAATTAAGTTTTATAAGGTTACATGAGAGCATAAGAGATTTGATTTCCCTGTTATTATTATCGAATAATTGGAAAGTTTTATATGTATAAAAATTTGAAATTCCATTTCATAGTTTACAAGAAGTCAAAGAATAGATTTTGACCCACAATCACCTTGCTTTTCCTAACTCCAACTCTTGATGTAACATCCCGTGCTTATTCTTGCATCCATAGAAAACACGAGAGACACTATCTTGATTTCTGCATCGCAACGGCTCCGGATCAACCGGCCAAGTAGACTTGAAGGCACCCAAACATGACTTATGAGAAAGATTGAACTTTTATGAAGGTTTTTCAAAACAAAGTCAATCTAGAGTCAATTCATTGTGAGGAAAGAACTAGAATGAACAAAGAAGTTCAAAGGAACCTTGGATCATCACAAGAACCAAGTTCACAAAGTAAATAAGGGACGAGACTCTCTCTCTAAAATGAGGGTTGATTTTTTAGAGGGGTGTGTGCTAAAATGAGAGAAAAATAATGTATATAGTGCCCCATTTCTTAGGCAACAAGATAGCCTCTTAAATCATGATACATGGCAATTTAAAGGGTTAGCAGACGCTTGTAAACACAAGGGAACGCTCCATTAGGATTGAAACACGTGGCACAAGGAGGGTTGTCCAATAGCACACATTTACAAACGCTTGGTAACGCTTTTAAAAAATCTGAATGGTCAAGATTAAGACACGTGTACAAAAATCCTTTTTCCACAACTCTGGAGATGCACAAAACATAGAACACTAAAAGCTTGATGCCTTGACCAAAATCACAAGATTCAAGCATGAACTAATGCACTAGCCAAAAATTAAAAAATGTAACTTAAATCATGACATTTGAAAACCTAAATTAACAAAGATCAATGTATGATTATACCTTCCCGGATAGAACTTTAAAACACTTGGCATGGCAACGGCTTGACAATGAAGCTAGAAATATCTTTGAGTGGAGTATCTAGACTCAAACCTTAAAACTCTACCTCCCAAATCAAAATGAAATTGAGCTAATTACAAACTCCAAAAGACTTGACATAACTTGGAAAATGCCAAAAAAACTAAGAAAGTATAACAAGCAAACATGTAAATAAACACGTAAAAACTGGCTCTATATGTTACTCTATAAAGTAGCACAAATATATGGATTCGTTTGCATTTCATTTCGTATCAAATAGAATTAAAATTAAGAGGTAATTAAATTTCCATCCAAATTTCGGATATCACGTATGTTTTCATCCCTCTTTTTTTACAAGGTTATGTTTTCGTCCTCTTGTACTGTGATTTGTCATAATTCCCTATTGCAGGATGTGTTTTCGTAAGGAGCACTGTGAGCATGCCACATGTCCCCTACTTCGACCCCTAATATGAAATGTTAATCTTTTCAAAAAAAAAATCATAGATATATATCACAAATGTGACCTTGATATGGATAGAGTGATAGATATGCTCTTTCAAATGTTAACTTAGGCTATATAGTGTAGATTACGTAATGTTTATCGTCCATGAAGGTCCCACAATAAACTAACCAACATTTTGTTAGCCTTAACCTAACAATTGCAGCCAAATATTAAGAAAGAAAATCTAATACCTATCATGATTTATTCCTTTCTCAAACCGAAATTCAAAATTCTTCAATTGTTATCCTCTTTTAAGAGAGTAATGCTCGCTAAACCCAAAACTCTTTATCATAATTGTTGTTAGAATCACGGTTAACCATATTTTATGCATTGTACTTGATTTTTACCATGATTACTAGCTCATTATCTCCATAATTTTAATTTTTACCATGATTACTCGATTTTACCATATTTTATGTTTTCTATTTGATTTTTACCATGATTACTTGAATCATGGCAAAACATATCAACCACATAATCGACATTTGATGGTAAAAATAAAAAAACGATAAAAAATCATGGCAAAAATATCAAAATAGCCGCTACTCGGGCCTATATAGATAAGGAGTATGTATGCCGAAAAAGGTGAAGCCGAACCACATGAGGAGGAAGGTTGGATTATCTCAAACTCTGAATCAGATAAGGGAAATTACCTTGACCCGATAACCATTGGGTCAAATAACAGTTTAAGAGCATCTCAAATAAAAGGCATTGATATCCAAGTGGATTTAAGACCAAGAGAGAATAGGGAACAATCATTTCGAGAGTCAGAAATAGAATCCAATTGGAGTTGGGCACCTTTTAGTAGGAATTTAAAACCAAAAGGGGCTGAGAAATGCAAAAGAAGGCAGAAATCAGTGGAGGAACTTATTGGCCTGCCTAAACCCAAAAAAGGTGGAAGGAAGAAGAATAAAAATGTAATCTTCAGATCTGCAATTGCTGCTGCTGCTCTCTCTGTATCCACAAATGGAATAAATAACAGGAACCGTATTATCCTAAATGAGGAAGAGGCTTCAAGGACAGTTTCCAAGATTATTGGTGAGGATTTTATGGGTGATGATGATGAAGTGATCGGCAAAATGATAGCCATTAATGAGATTGCAACAATGTAAGGTCTGATTTCCCAACAAAATGAAATTTCTTTTATGGTTTTGTTGAAATGGATGTTGTGGGCTCTGCTGGAGATTTGCCATGCATTTGGAATCCATATTTTTTCAATGTTGTTGAGCCTAATTGACAGATATTGGGGTCCATTTGAGAAGTGTCTTAAGATTTTGGGCAGTGCTTGGGGAGTGTATTAAGTTTTTGGATCTGCCATTCTTAGCATGAATCTAAAGGAGATGGCATTGATGGCAGAGGCATTGATAATCTGAAGGTGTTGGCAGAGGCATCGGAAGGAATTGGGCTTTAGATGTTTTTGGTTGTTCAAAAGGAGTTTGGATTTGGTGGAATGGGTCAAAACCTTTGGTGGGATGTTTTGCGTCTTAGCATGAATCTGAAGGAGATGTCAGAGGCATTGAATTTTTGGGCTGTAGTTGGTTGGGAGCATCTCAGTCGTGGGGCATATGTCTATCCATAGTGAGTGCAATGGTTGATGTCCTCCGAGCTTTTCAAGTCCAGAGCTGCTTTGGATCATGCCGAATCTGGGGGCAATGCTTTCTCTTTGGTTGCTTTTCTTTTTTAGCTTAATTGCTGCTCGGAATCCTTGTTTTTGCCTGTTTGGTTGCCATCTTGCCATCTTTTTGGGGTTTGAGGTTGCTTTTTCTAGCCGTAAGGTTGTTTTCTGCTCCTCATTCCCTTTTAATCTTTGTATTGTTCAAAGCTTCATAAAGCTTTTTGCCTTTAAAATAAAAGAGTATGTATGCTCTCTTTGTACTTGTAAACATGGTAATAATTATTGAATTAACAACTTGACATGATTGCTAGTTTGATTTAGGGTTTAGGGTTTATTGTTTTGTGTTTAGAGTTTAGGGTTTTTGTTGTTTAGGGGTTAGTGTTTTAGGATCAATTCCGGACTACCATGGTAAAAACTTTTTAGAACATGTTACAATGGTCATGGTAAAAAAAAAAATTTATGGTAAAAACTTTTGGAAATCGGACTACCATGGTAAATATATAAACCATATCTACAATAGGGTAATTAAATGGTTTGTTATATCGAATCATGGTAAAAACTTTTTAAGAACCTGGAACAATGACCATGGAAAAAGAAATCATAACGTATAGAAAAATGATCAAATCAGACTGCCATGGTAAAAACTTTTGCAACTCGTTTTTCCTGTTTTTACCATGGTACTTGTTATATTGAATACCATGGTATAAAACTTTTCATTTATTATGGTAAAAAATTAACATAACGAAAAATATGGTAAAAATAACGACTTTTTACATGATTCCATGGTAAAAAATACTTGTTCACCGCAAATCATGGTAGGATAGTCGTAATACCATAAATTTTTATGATCATGGTAAAATCTACAGCCACAAACACATAAAAATGGTAAAAAACAGAAGGAACAGCCACAGAGACAACGATAAATCATAACCATTTGCATTCACAATTCACAGTCCATTGCTACTATATAAGTTTAGATCGATTTACCGGATATAAAACCCATAGCATGCCATAAATTAACCGATTCCTAGTAAACCCAAAAGCATAAACAGGAGTCAAGTCATGGTCCAAAACAAGCTGTGTAACGAAAATAAGCCATCTATTTCCTAATTCAGAATTTTCTTTGAACCGTTTCATTCAGCCTTGATTCATTTATCTTGTGGCTGTTTATCCAAGCTCCATGAATTTATTCAGTCATTGAGAAAATCATGCACCATGCCGGCTCTCAACTTCTGACATTCTGTTTTTAACAGGGTATGGGAAACTATTTCATTGTGGAAGTATTGTCTAATGATGTAGCAAACCACTATACCACAACCGAGCCATCAAGGAATCAAACAACCAACATAAAAAAAAAACTGATTTTACCATATTTTTGGTTATCATCTAGATAATGGACTATGAGTGTAAAACTTAAGAACTATGTCCCTGTTGCGGACACTCCATGCAGCGTACAATAGGTTGGCAATCCTGAGTAGTTACCAAGCCACCCAGTGTGTTTTTTCAGTAGTTCTCCACCTGTTTCTTCTGCAATGGCAATATATAATGTCACAACACATTTATTTTACAATTTAAACAGAATTAAGTGTCCTTACCAATTGATTTGCTACCACGCAAAAATGGTCAACACCGGTTCTTGAAAGGAATGAGATATAAAATTTTCACGTATCCTATTCAGTATCATGCACAAGTAATGTCCAGCGATGACCTTTATGGATTGGGAAATGAAAGTACCGACAACCGCGAGCTTTCGGGATCCATTTTGCAAGCAATTGGACCCGTCCTTCGGGGATGAGCGCACTATCAAATCCTGCATTCAATGGATTACACAAAGAAGTGAATGTGCCTGAAGGTAAAAAAATGGATTGATAGTATGGTACAAATTAAGCAACTGCTCGAGAAAACATATGAATCATTTAAGCTTTGGGTGCCATCCGTTTGCAGCACAGACTTCCTACTTTGTTGCTCCCTATATAGGAACGTCGAATATGCATCAATCACCTACAAATCCTGACATAAAACAGTACAATATCAACAAATTTATATCAAATTTCTGGAAATGTAGTACACATGCATGACAAATTTACCATTCTTCGAGCTATTATGGTAAAAATGAATAAAAATCCACTAACCAAAACAATCCCAAACTACGTTCACTTTATACAAGAAGGTTCACTTACAAATCCAAATCTGGATGAATCAATAATCAACTGCCATAAATCCTTAACAGACAATGTATTGCTAATAATCAACCACAATTTGATGTCTACAGATTCTTGACAAGGGACAACAACAAAAAAAAAAAAACTTACAAGCAAAGTTTTGTTTCGGATGATTCTGGTAAAGATTTTGTCCACCCAGATGAATGAGTTGGTCCGACAACTTGGGACTCTTAGTGGTGAAGTTTTCGGACAACGAAGATGGACGATTTGGGACCACGAAGGGACGGCGAATATGGACACTGGTTTTGTTACTCCGACAGGTGCAGTACGCTAGTTTTCCGATCACGAAAACTTCCGGTGAATGTGGACGATTTGGGACCCCGTTGTTGGGATGGTGGAATGATGATGACGGGACAGCGAGAGTCAGTGGACTAGCGTTAATTTGGGATTTCGGGACGGCGAGATTCAGTGGAGTAGCATTGTTTTGGGATTTCTGGACTAGCGTTTGGTTTGAAATTGTGGACGACGAGATATTAGGGATTTATTTGAAGAACGATAAATCAGGGAGTGGGTTTTATTCCAACATCCCATAATTGCGGTAGAGGACCTCCTAATTTGAAATTCGTCCATTTATACCCGCCCCTATATGCAACTTTGATTTTAGTCCTCAATCCCCTAATATATTATATACAGGGAGGTTCTAGTGCGGACCTCCCGTTTCCGGACCTCCATGATCCAAAAAAACTTTTGACGATCCGATCCGTCCAATGTGTTCAGAAGGTGTTTTCAAGGGTCCACGCAGGAAATCTTAAAAAAAAAATACCGGGAAGGGCTTGATCCAAGCAGTTTTCGCAAAAACTTTATATTTACAGTTAGTTTTTGCGAAAACTGCTTGGATCAAGCCCTTCCCGGTATTTTTTTTTTGAAGATTTCCCGTAAGGACCCTTGAAAACACCTTCTGAACAAATTGGACGGCTCGGATTTTCTAAAAATCATTTGCAACACAAAAAAAATCATTTTTTTCTTATTAACGGGAGGTGTGGACTAGAACCCCATGGTATATATATATATATATAAAGGGCGATTTGGGGTTTATGTGAATCTCGGGATGAAAACATAACTCCCTAAAAAGCTCAGGATGATTTTCTAATTTGAAGGGAATAAAATGATGATTATTTAAGTGCCTCTAGAATTAATGCTATAGCCCCTATTCAAGTTGGGCAAAAATAGAATATGTAGATGCGAACCGGAAATGGTGAAGTCCTTCAAAAGTTGAGCCAAAATACTCCAAACGTGCTTCTGCACAATCACTTGAGAGCTGTTAGCTGGATTCTCAAGGTCACCTCTACTGGGATATTTGATGGAGTCCGTCTCCAATTTCACAGGAACATCTACGGGGGAAAAATTACAAAAAAAAGTAACATATAAGATATAAAATTGCACTGAGTCCATGCTGTAGCCCTTGAAGAACGCTGACAATTTTAACAACCGAATTCTCAACTGGGCTAAATTTCAACAATTACATACGGATACAAATTCACAAAAACCACTAAATAGAAAACAACGAGTATCTAGATTTCGACGTGATATAAAAGTTTAGGTCAAACTTCAATTTGACAAGTATGGTGCTTTATTCGACCCTAATCTCATATTTTGGGAGCCTAACACCCTGCCTCCTTGAACCTCCCTGATCCCCCTTGATACCCCCTGATCTCAATTGTTGGAGATTAAACTTGATTTGGTCCAAGGAAAAATAAAGCTCAAACAAAAATGAAGGTCAAGAGAAAAAAAATAAATAAAGCCCAAGTTTGAATATATTTTTTGTAGGAGATAAATATCTAGTTTCTAGAATCTCTCTAAATCTCTAGCTTCTAGAAGAGTTCTAGAAAACAAATTTCCCTAACCAGAATATTTGTTTTAAGGACTCCACTACGTGTACAGAATGTACACGTACAAAAAATGCACAAAGGTGTTCGGGGACGCACTTTTGGGTTCCACAAGGATGATCTGAACCGTTCATTTATCTTAGAATAATTTTTCGAGGGGCCCCGCGAGAAATCACCTTGATCCGACGTTCGTAAGTAGTTGATCTAATATCTTCCCGTTTCATTCAAATCGTTAAGGTCCGATATGGAGATCTGTCAACAGAGCAACAGAGAACTTATGGAGCAGAAAGAGTCCCGTGAGAAGGAGATAGACGAGCTGAAGCAGCAGGTCAGAGAGCTAATGGAGGAGAAGCTGAAGGCGTCAACTGAACAACCACTACTACAACAACAGAATGAAACTGTTAGAGAATCAACTCTAGCTTCTGATTCTGCTGGTATCACAACTGCTTCAATGGCTTAACAAGAGTTCATATGAATTTTGTTTTTATTTCAAAGTCATTTTGTAATTCAGATGGGTTACATGCGAGCATAAGGTTACATGAGAGCATAAGTGAATTGATTTCCCTGTTATTATTATCGAATAATTGGAAAGTTTTATATGTATAAAAATTAGAAATTTCATTAATTCAATTATATTGGAATCAATTATATTCGAATTGGGAGAACATTCTTTACACCGGCGGTGTAAGCTAAGGTTTCCTCAAAATCTATTACATTGCACCATGTGTCCAAATAGTGGTTCCAAAAGGTAGAACATGGACACAAGGCACAATGTAATTTATTTGGAGGAACTTTGGTTTACACCGCCGGTGTAAATAATGTTTTCTCATTAGAATCAATTACATTGCCAAAACACCCTCTTTGGGGGTTGTAAACTTGTAATCTTCGGCTACGGAAATCCTAAGGGGACAGAAGATGTACAGATCAGTTCGGGGATCCCCTTTTGGGTCCCACACGAACAATCCGAGCCGTTCATTCATGTTAGAAATCACCTCAATCGGACGTCTGTAGGTGCTCGACCTAAAGCCCACCCCATTTCATTTAAAAAGTGGGTCCCCGAACTGATCTGTACATTTACCTCTGTACGCGTAGCAGCCTCCATTCGGCTAGGGATCATCTGCCCCTCTTTCGTATTCTTATCTTAAATGGCGAGCAAAGAGTTTCCTTCCGGTGGGTTGCTGTTTCTGTCAAAATTAAGTCCAAAATCCTTTATATGTTTACAAAAGGTTCCTCCTTCAGTCGGGTGCCCGTGCATCAAGATCGAAACTTGAGAGAAATTAACATAACCGTATTCTTAGCCAAGAAAAGACATTACAGCCCCTTGGGATGCCTTACTTAGGAGCAAGAGATTATCCTTGATAATTGATATTCACCATGCTATTATTGCATTATTATTAATTAATTACAGTATGCATGTTATCATAAAATATACACACTAAACAAAATTTAGGAATAACACAAACTAATCAATATCATTCGCAAAGGTTCACGAGCAAAAGTTATTCCATTAATTCAAATTCATGCTAGTACAAGAACATACATACATACAGACATATATATGTGTGTGTATTATTATTTAATATCTGTTAAAACGTTGTTATGAAGATTTGCCCACACAAAAAAATAAATAAATAAATAAATGTTTGTTATGAAGTCAGGGAGACTATCATGTTCAAGAAAGACAATTTTGTTAAAATTGTAACCATACACCAGAAAATTAAAGTTTGGTAAGTTTTTTCCATGTAAAATATTTTTTATGAAAACATTTTTCGTTGGAAAATATTTTAATTTTTTCATTGTAACAAACGGAGCCTAAATATGTTTATTCTTTTTTTCTTTTAATTAGAAGTTCATAATAGCATTGAATAAAAGCCATTCGACATGATCATAACATGATCATCACACAATCAAACCCGAATCTAAACGAACTACAATAACAGAGATAAGGAGCTACAACCAAACCCGAATCTAAACGAACTACAATAACAGAGATAAGGAGCTACAACCAAACCCGAATCTAAACGAACTACAATAAGCGCAAAGAGACTAACTAATGTCTAAATCATAACATGATCATCACACAATCGATCGGTACTAAAATTGGCATAAGTGGAGTCAGAAAGTCGCCTAAGGATAGCTGTAAAATCGATGGAAAATCCACCCAAGGGTCCCACTTAATATCTTACTTGACCCAACTACTCACCACTAATTTAGCAACTAACTCACAATTGTACGAGAAATGAGGGAACTGAATCACAACAATCCCATTACTGATACCACCAATAAGTCTATTCTCACACGCTCTTGCTCATACCCTATCGCGTGGGACTTACCTCGGGGTCTCACACAAACGATCGGAACTGGTCAATTTGTTTAGAGTATTTTTTTTCAGGGTTGCTGAAAAAAATCAGCTCAGCTAGATATCCGTAAAATTAAAGTTTGATAAGTTTGTTAAAGTTGGTCCGTTCCAATCAGGAACGTACTGAAACTTGAACGAATCAATCGAGCCTTTACTGGTATTTTACAGAACTGATTTTTCACAAAGACCCTTAAAAAAATATTCTAAACAAATTGAGCGGCTCCAATCATTTGTGTAAGACCCCGACGTAGATTCCATACATTAGGGTCTGAGAGAGTGCGTAGCCCAAGGGTGTGAACGTAGCAGCGTTCCTGATACAACTACCAAGACACCTATAAATTTGGTAAAGCAACCGACTCCTAAAGACTTGGACAAACAAACTTATTCAAATCAAATCACCTCAAATTTGGTAATTCTTCTCTCTATAAATATCTTCTCCTCCGCCCATGGGAACGGAACATATCTCAGAGCCTGAAATCGATGCCTCGCCTCTCCAAAAACTTGGACTCATTTTTCACCTCCTTAAACTCCAACTCCTTCTCCTCCTTAATCGTCCTCACTTGCGGTCAAGAAGTCAGAGTCCGCTGCTACATTTTGTCGTGTGCTGGCCTGCTATGGATTTCCATGTGAAGGTGCTTTACGTTTCTTTCGTTTTTGAGACACCGCAATTGGTATATATATTGACTAGATGTTTATTGACATGTTGCCACTATTAGGAGTTGAAAATGATTCATACGAGATGAGTGATGTAATTATGACGAAAAGCTTGATTGAAATAGTTGCTATTATCTTTTAACAGTAATCGACTAGCTTGCTACCCGTAGTATGAAAAATACAACCGAATTCAAGTGAATGTTTCTTCCTCTGTTTTTGTATGCAAAACTAGGGCTCTCTCTACTGTTTTATAGCAAAATCTAGTTCTTGGCACTGAAGATTTATTCTTGTACATGTATATTGTGCTTCTAGCATCGGTGGTCGACGACAATATCAGTTTTTATATTTTAGGCTCTGGCATCACACCAAGAAATGAAGCTCGATTATTCCAACTGCCAATAATGGTATGACCCAATCAAACTTACTGACAAACAATTCTTCTCTCTCCCACCCCCTCTCTCTCTTTCTCATTGTTGATTCATTTATTTTTTTATCTGGTCTTTGATTAATTCACAAGCATATATAAATCTAACCAACTGACTCTCTTGTTATAAACTATGATCCAAACTCCCATGACATGAGCATCTCTCTTCTGATCTGTGGCATATCTAGTTTTTGGTACTGGTGTTCAATATTACACACACCCACACACACATGGGAAAATTAAATAGGCGACCTAAACATTCCCCTTTACTTATTGTTCAAACTGTTGATACCATTAGCTGTCCAGCCCTTTTTACAACCTTATGCATATGAAGACTTTTGGATATGTTAGAATGGGTATTGTAATAAATGGTCTGATAAAATAGTTTTATATGGGTAACGAAAAGGCTTGAATAGAACCTAAACAAAACCACTCTCCATTTTCTATATCAAAATCCCGAATAAGGATTTTTCACCTGTTAAATGTTTAATAATTAATTATTGTTTCTTCACCAAAATTAAAATTCATTTCATTAGATAACAATGTGCATGTCTATTTGATGGAAATGGCTCAATACACACCCAATAAAGGTGTGTACCATATGCATCTGATGTATGGTCCAGATTGTACCACCTCATTGGCAATTATAACATTTTTTTAGTTTTTCGTAACTTTTGAATGATATGATTCGTAACATTTTCGTAATTTTTATAAAAAAAAGTCATAACTTTTATAAAAAAATCGTAACTTTTGTAGGGGTGTGTATACACACCCAAATGAGTGTGTATTGTAGCTTTTTTCCCTAATTTTTTGATACATACCAGCACGGTTGAATCGCCTAACGGCACTGTACATCTTACGGCTGTATATAATCCATCACAGAAATGCAAGAGTTGGAGGAAGCCTTACTCAAGAATGACAAGTTAAGGTCCGACCTAGAGATCTGTCAATAGAGCAACAGAGAACTTACGGAGCAGAAAGAGTCCTGTGAGAAGGATTTAGAGGATCTGAAGCGGCGGGTCATAGAGCTAATGGAGCAGCAGCTGAAAGAGTCAGCAGAACAACAACTACTACAACATCAGAATGAAACTGTTAGACAATCAACCTCAGCTTCAGATTCTCGTGGTATCACAACTGCTCCAACGGCTTAACAAGAGTTCATATGAATTTTGTATTCATTTCAAAGTCATTCCGTAATTCAGTTGGGTTGTTAAGTTTTATAAGGTTACATGAGAGCATAAGAGATTTGCTTTCCCTGTTATTATTATCGAATAATTGGAAAGTTTTATATGTATAAAATTTGAAATTCCATTTAAGAGTTCACAAGAAATCAAAGAAGAGATATTTACCCACAAGCACCTTGCTTTTCCTAACTCCAACTCTTGATGTAACATCCCGTGCTTCTTCTTGCATCCATGAAAACCACGAGAGACACCATCTCGATTTCCACATCACAACGTCTCCAGATCAACTGGCCAAGTAGACTTGAAGGCACCCAAACATGACTTATGAGAAAGATTGAATTTTTATGAAGGTTCTTCAAAACAAAGTCAATCTAGAGTCGCTTTATTGTGAGGAAAGCACTAGAATGAGCAAAGATGATCAAAGGAACCTTGGATCATCAAAAGAACCTCAAGTTCACAAAGTAAATAAGGGACGAGACTCTCTCTCTCTCTCTCTAAAATGAGGGCTGATTTTTTTGGGTGTGTGCTTAAATGAGAGAAAAATAACGTACATAGTGCCCCATTTCTTCGGCAACAAGATAGCCTCTTAAATCCTTGAGTACATGGCATTTTAAAGGGTTAGCAAACGCTTGTAACACAAGGGAACGCTCCATTAGGATTAAAACATGTGGCACAAGGAGGGCTGTCCAATAGCACGCGTCTACAAACGCTTGGTAACGCTTTTAAAAAATCTAAATGGTCAAGATTAAGACAGATGTACAAAAATCCCTTTTCTACACCTCTGGATACGCACAAAAAGATAGAACACTAAAAGCTTGATGCCTTGGCCAAAATCCTAAGATTCAAGCATGAACTAATGCACTAACCAAAAATTCAAAGATGTAACTTAAATCATGACATTTGAAAGCCCAAATTAACAAATATCAATGTATAATTATACCTTTCCGGATAGAGCTTCGAAACACTTGGCATGTCAACGGCTTGACAATGAAGCTAGAATATCTTTGAGTGGAGTATCTAGACTCAAACCTTAAAACTCTATCTCCCAAACCCAAATGAAATTGAGCTAATTACAGACTCCGAAAGGCTTGACATAACTCGGAAAACGCCAACAAAACTAACAAAGTATAATAACCGTACAAGTAAATAAAACCGACCAGGTAAATTACTACATCTAACTTTGGTTTAGGCTTTTTGGACTCCGTTGAGACGTTACAAAAAATGTCAAGCCTCTGCTTAGTTTTCTACGTAAAAACTGGCTCTATATATTACTCTATGAAATAGCACAAATATGTGGGTTTGTTGCATTTCATTTGGTATCAAATAGAATTAATGCTATAGCCCCTATTCAAGTTGGGCAAAAATAGAATATGTAGATGACGAACCGGAAATGGAGAAGTCCTTCAAAAGTTGAGCCAAAATACTCCAAACGTGCTTCTGCACAATCACTTGAGAGCTGTTAGCTGGATTCTCAAGGTCACCTCTACTGGGATATTTGATGGAGTCTGTCTCCTATTTCACAGGAACATCTACGGAGGGAAAAATTATAGAAAAAAGTAACATATAAGATATAAAATTGCACTGTGTCACTGTCAATTTTCATTTTCTATCACAGAAAATAAGACACATAAACCGAGATCGAAAACAAAAGATTTATGAGTGGGAATTACCAGAAACTTACGATAATAGATAATGCGTTGCCAAATGTTGAGGCCTTTCTAGCCATCCATTCCAAAACACAATCATTGTTGTCACCTTTTGATCTAGCTAATTCGGGATACATCGAACTAGATTCAATGCTACATCTGCAAAAAGTAAAAGAAAAGCATAGTAGCTAGACCAGTATTTAGTTGTGATCCAACGGCTCCACGTGGTAGCAACCAAAATAATGGCTTTAATGGCTTAACCCCATTAGAGCTTGTTTGCCAAATTTTTACAAAATAGACTTTGACATTTTAAA
This sequence comes from Vaccinium vitis-idaea, assembly GCA_963854785.1. Lineage (NCBI taxonomy): Eukaryota > Viridiplantae > Streptophyta > Magnoliopsida > Ericales > Ericaceae > Vaccinium > Vaccinium vitis-idaea. Next base: position 39,339,698 of record OY978219.1, read on the forward strand.
AATAGCCAAAACCATTGGAGATGTTGTACGAGCTGCTTGAAAGTCATAGTAAATGGGATCTATACTTCGCAATTTTCTTGGAGGTCATCATGAATGATTGTTTTGTTAGAAATTAAGTTTAATTATTAAGTGGGGTTTGGCTGTGATTTGGGTAAGGGACAAAGAGACAAGAGAAGATGGAAAGTAAAGAGAGGGGGCCAAGCCAAATGACCGTGTCGTTCCGAGTCAAAAATATATTTATAATAACTAAGAATTAACTATTACTCTAGAGAATAGTAGCTAAGTCCGAGTATCGGTCCACGGAGACAGAGTCGTTGAGTTACGATAGATTCAATTGGCTTTTAATTTAGTGGCTAAGACTTTGAACTTTGGCTGTAAGGTCCTATAAGCCTCTAAACTTAACTAAATGTTAATTAAACGTCTAAACTTTACACATTTTCATCAATTAGGCCCATGCCATTTGTTTCCATTAACTTCCAAACTGAAAACTTCGACATGGCACCTGGGTAGACTAAAATGATGACATGGAGCTCCTAGGCACCCCTTTTGGCGGCAAAATGGAACACATGGAGCACCTGGGCACCCATCTTAGCATCGCCGAGAAAATCCTCCAAGCCAAAGACTTCAACGGATCTCGCGACTTCGCCGTCTTGCCCCAAGAAACCGACCCTTTGCTCGACGGCCTCGACCAGATACTCACTGTCGTCGATGTCTTCATCGCCTCCCAGAAATGCCTCAAAAACAACCCCGACTACTATGCCCTCCTCCAAATTAACTACAACAACAAACCATAAGAAGCTTGAGCTCATCGCTGCCTCGCCTTTCTCTTCCACCACAACAAGAACCGCCTTCGCTGAGTTGGGGTTGCTCTCCGACTGGGTTAAGATTATGAGTTTTAATAACGAGTTGAATTTCAACTCCAAGGTCGATCTCTTCCCCACAAGGATGCATGTAGACAAAAATGAGTAATCAAATCCACCGGGATTAGTTGCCGCTGCAAAACTAGTAGGGTCGTGGTAGCAATAAAATAAGTTGCCAGTGCGATAGAGCTCACCGTGGGCGGCGGCTCGTACGAAGGGGAGAGGAAGCAGTACTATTGGTGGTGATGGTGAAAGTGGAGAGAATGCTAGTGGTAGTAATTTTTCAATAAAAATGGTGCCCAAGGTGCTCTTGTGTTCCATTTTCCCTCCAAAAGGGTGTCCAAGTGCTCAACGTTGTAGTTTTGGTGTGTCCAGGTGCCACATTGGCATTTTTCCATTTGGAAGTTAACAGAAACAAACGACATTGGTCTAATTGATGAAAATGTATAAAGTTTGGAGGTTTAATTAACATTTACTTAACTTTGGAGGCTTATGGGACATTGCGGTCATAGTTCAGAAGCTTTTTTAAAATTTTCCCTTTAATTTAATTCTGAAAAGATTGATTGATTGGTTTTAATTTTGTGAACGATTAAACTAAGCAAAGCAGTAATTAAATTGGAGAAAACTATGGAGAGAAAAATATAGGGTTTCGAATCCACCCCGACCACGTAACGAAAATATGCTTAGGCTAGGGTTTCTACTCGAATCATGATTTTGTCAAGAAGATTATTGTGTTGCCAACAGGCATGGCCTATCTCATAGCACAGTCTATCTCGCTGGTACAACCCCGTCTCATCTCAGTCACCCAAGCACAATCAGTGAAAACATTAATTGGTTAACTAGGGTATTTGAGCTGCAATCACAGATACTAAACATATTGAAAGAAGTAAAATGATTCGATTCATGGATAAGCGAAATTTGTTCTTAGTTAAACAACTGATCCGAGGAAAAAATAACCTAAAACCTATACATAAATAAACGTAAATTGGAGCGGAGCTTCATCTTCTCTTTAGGTGATCGAGGATTTAGCCGGACATGGTTGCCATAGGCCAGCGGTAGCAGCTGTCTGTTATGCGTGGTAAGAGATGCATCCGTTATCTACTCGTACGTTAATATACATAGGCAAGACCCAAATTGTTTCCTTTAGACTAATGGTTTCCTTTTTAAGTATTTTAAGATGTCTAGATAAAGATACAAAATAAGCAATACAATAAAATAGAGCCATCTATATTAGTATTGCGCGCAGGATGACTTTTGGTGAATAGAGCATCCTGAGCTTGCCACATGTCCCCCAATTCTTTGCACTTTTTTAGCCATTAGCAAACCGAGTTAAGCTTTGTTAAGGTTTTGTGGTGATCAATTTCAATAAAGGAAAGTAGTTATTTTTTTCCAAGTTAATATGTGCTACCGTAATGATTCTTTTGCAATTACAATAACCGAAATTTTTTCAATTTGAAATTAACGAAAGTAATGAAGGAAAGTAACAATTATAATAGATAAGCAATATTATAATACATATTTCCGAAATTTTTAAGGAAAGTAACAATTATTTTCCGAAAAGAGTGACAATTATATTTATTATGCAAGTACAATCTATTATATTATTGCAGATCGGGTTTTCACAAGGAAGGCTACAGTTGCGACAAGTGGCACAAAGTTATTGGTTTGTGATGAAAAGTAAAATAAGCAATGTATCATGATCAAGTGTCACAAATTTTTTTTCAATTTCAAAGTATGATACTTAAATGTAGTTTTTACTGCCTTTTATTTTATTTCAAATTTTGATTTTTTCAAACTCCATTCCAAATCCTATATATGTTAACACAGCCAAAATCCTAAATGGAAATATTAAAAGAAAAAACTCTTCATCCGATTATATTCCATTATGATTCAAGCTATATAGCTTATCCTAAAAGGTAATTAGATAATATTCAAACATTTGTACTTCTCTCCCATGCATAGACTCATAAATTTTGAATATTGGAAGATATTTGAAATATTGGAGAATTAAGGTAATCCTTTCAAATTGGAAAGGTAAGGTGATCACCGTGCTATCCTTTCAAACACGCTCCATCACCACGTTTGTTGGTTGCAGGTATGTAAAGACCTGTAAAATTTTATTTATTTATTTTTTATTTTATTTTTTTAAATACCATTGGGGCAATGTGTGGAATTGTATATAATGATAAAGTTAGTTAAATGATGAGAGGATATGTGTGATGTGTAGTGATGGGGTCAATTTGGTTTACACAAGTCACATTTTGGCTTTTGGTGCAATTTAACTTAAGTGTGTGGTGAGATAAGTGTATATATGTCTGTGGTGAGAGAAGTGAGAGGAAAGTTCATCTTCCTCCCCCCCCCCCAAAAAAAAAAAAAAATAGCCGTCCCTCTCTCTCTCCTCCATGGCTTCTTCCACTCCTTTTCTCCACCAAATCAAGCCAAATTCCAAGCTCCAAACTTAGTCCCTTCACAAAAGCTTCTCCAAATCACGTGCTCTACGCGTTGATATGCTTATTTCCCTCCGGTGTTTGAAGAACTTTCCTTGGATTTTGAAGCTAGAGTTTGGGTTTTGCTCATTGGGGGTTTTTCAAGCAAAATCCCAAGAGGTAGGGGATCATCCTTCAATTCTCAATGCAAATTTGATGTTTGTGTGTGTGTTACCCTCATACTTGCTAGTTTCCTCTAAATCCTTGCTTTAAGTTCTTTAGGAGATGTTCTAATCTCGTTCGTGTTGATGTTGAGTGGTTCCATTAACTTTCTAAGTGATTCTCTAGTCAATTTGTTTGTTTGATAACCCAACTCAAGTGTTTGGGTTGAGATCCCCCACCATAGGTGAGGATTTGCTCGTATTAGCTACTATTCACGCTTTTCGGGCGATGTTGAGGAAAAATTAAGAAATGTTATAAATTACAAAGTTGTAGCTCTTCAAATTCCCTACGTTTTGATATATAACTTGTTGAAATTGGAGTTTGGTGTGAAAAGTTATGGTAAAAATACTCGGACTACCCAAATATGTCAATATTCCCAAAGTTTGCTTGTTGTGGGCTGGGTATTGATACCCGGATGGTGGGGTATTGATACCTAGCAAATCTGTGTTTTGGCCTTTAGGAGGCTGGGTATTGCTACCCGGACGCGGGGATATTGATACCCCGTAGTTTTGTTTTATTAGTGGGCTGGGTATTGATACCCAGATTTGGGGTATTGATACCCAGAGGTTCTGTTCCTTTTTTTCAAATTGGGTATTGATACCTCAACTTTCTAGTATTGATACTTGGAGGGTTAAACTCTAATTTGGAGAGACTATCACTTGAAACTTGTTGAGATACGTGTCATGAGTATAACTTAGCATATTTGTTGATTCCTTAAGTTTCTTCGAGGTTAGTGTTACGTGTTTGATCTCTAATGACTCTAGTTTGGCGAAAACCCATCGAAGTCGTGTTTTGAGTGTCGGATTGAGATGGTATTATGCATGGATATCGATATGACAGTAATGAATGTGAAATGATATTGGAAAGGTGATAATGATGACACGGGTCCCGAAAGGGTATGCCCGGAGTGACACGGGGCCCGAAAGGGGTATGCCCGAAGTGACACGGGGCCTTTATGGTATGCCCGGAGTATAAAGAATGAAATGAATGGATAAGATGTATGAAATGAATGTTTTGAAGACACATGTGATGTATCGGATACGGAACGGATAAAATGGAGCTGTACTTGGTCCGAATTGCTGATTATCGTCTTTTGTGACGTTCACAGCCCTTTCACACGATTCTATCAATCTTATCAAATGATTTTCTCCCTCGTTGATTTAAGTTGGTCGTCATTGAACTTTGTGCCATTCTTCATGCTTATCTAGAAATCTTTTGGTCTTATCATATGATTTAGCCTCTTGTCTGAATGTCATGAGCATCTCATTTTCATTCAGAATCGATAGATGTTTTCCTACTGGGCTAGTGAGCTCAACCTTACAAAATTTCAGGTACCCAGCACAGAGTATTGACTTGGATATGCTTGGAGTGATTGCATGCATGTTTTGAAAAGCTTAAAGGAGGAGTTATAGCATCATTTTTAGACTTATTATTTTTGAAATTTGATGATTTTGTAACTCCAATTGATATGATATTTTGACTTGAGATTGTAATAACTTTACACTTAAATTTCTTAACTTGGGGTTCGGTTATCCCTATACCATTGTGTATTTTGAGGTTGATTTTGACTATAAACATTGGACTTTGACGTGGCCTGTGGACTTGTTGACTGTCCACGTGGAATTTCTTATGAATTATCCTTCAAATTTTGAGGGCTTGACAAGGTATGTATGTATATATGCATTGATATGTATTTTGAAGGTGAAGTTACCATTAAAAAATAGAAAAACTACACTCATTTCCAATAAGAAGTAGAGTCCAAAAAATGTACACTGATCCACGTTCTTTTTTTAATTGACCAAAAAAAAAAAATTTAATTGACCAAAAAAAAATGAAATCACAAATTTTATCCACTGAATCTTGCTATTTTGACTTTCAAATTTCAAACACTCGTCATTTATTCTATTTGTAGGTTAGATTCAAATTACATCAACAAGAAGACAATGATGAGACTGTCGAGACAATCATTACGTTGGTTGAGGCTAAATTTGACGAGAAAAATTTGATCAGCGCTCTGATATGTGTACACAGTAGATTTTGTACTACAAGGGGGATCATGGTACCCTTAAGAGTACATGTTAAAATGTAAGACGCTGCTTATGTACATATTGAAATTGTCTTGGATTAATTTGTCTGTGCATAGCACACCAATTTTAGTTATTATTTTTTATGTGCATAATACTGGTAATTTAACTGTGTGGATTTGGATATCAAATCATATGTACAAACATTAAACATTTAACGGTGTGTACTTGGATTCGTCCCGTGCATAGCACGGATTTATGCTAAAAATCACACTTCTAATTCATTTTTTTGTTACAATATTAATATTATTGATTCGTTTTTTTACATACCTCGTCTTTTTTGTAACATTATGAATCTTATTAATTCATTCTTCATTTTCTTTTGTGAAGAATCCATACCCCAAACAATAAATAAGCAGCAATAAAATGATGTTCATCTGTGCATTTGTGTGAATTGAGAACACAGACCAAAACTGATAATTATTGCTTAAATATTAAAGACACGCTTATCTTCATCACTTGATCCCATTCCAAGCTATTCAGACATTCTACAATGAGCAATCTTGACTAAAAGGACCAAAAAATTACGTCAAGGCTATTGTGGTCTTCAAAATAACTACATTCGAAGTTTTAAATTAAAAATAAGAAGTATTCCATATCTACTTGGATTGCACTAAATAGGATATCATAAAAATGTCTAAGTGATAGAGTTTAAGGATGGCAATGGGGCGGGTAGGGGTGGGTTTTGATCTACCCCTACCCCTACCCTAAATGTGGCAACCTCCCCCTACCCCGCCCCTACCCCAACCGGGTTATGGAAATCTACCCCCTTACCCTACCCTGTCGGAGAATGGGTTTACCCTATCCTATCCTACAATACCTGCCCCGCTTTTTTTTTTTTCTCTCTCTCTCTCAATTGTCTTACATATTTGATCTTGGGCCATGCCTACTACAATCATCACAAGCTATTGCCAAAAGAAAAAAAAAAGAGAGGAAGAAATATGATCTTGAAGTTTCCCTAAATCTAAAATGAAAGATTTTCTTTATATATATTGTGGTACTTTTGAAATTAAATGAAAATGCAAGGGTTATAATATTATTCCAAATGTATACATATATCTGGGCAAGTATCGGGGTGGGGTACTACTACCCCTAACCCTATCCTAACGTGGTCGGGTTTTCTTTTCTTTTTTTCCCTAACCCTACCTTTTACCCAAAAAAATTAGACCCCTAACCCTTACCCAAAAAATTCCTACCCTTTACCCAAAAAATTAGAAAAAATCCTTCCCGTTAGAGTATTGATCAGGGATCATCATCTAGATTTTATGTGAGCCACCAAACATTGGTAGGAGTTGACCATGGTGCAATAAAAAATTTCTTTATCCGCTCAACCTTCTGATAAGGTTTCTCAATTAAAAATTGTAAACTCACGAAAAATCATACTCCACGCAACCTTCTGATAAGGTTTCTCAATTCAAAATTGCTCCTTTCCCTTTCCTTTATTTAGTGAATGCAAAAATTACTGATTCACGCCCATAATGTAACGGATATTGGAGAGTTATTGGGTGGTCTTGCGCCATGACTTGGTGCCCACATTCTCTCAATTCTAATTTATAGACCCACCACAAGATACACGAAAGCAAGTTTTTCAATGTCACAAGTTTCACCAATTGATCGGCGGACATGTAGTACTACTCCAACTGTGTACACGTTATCTATCAATGTATATACAACATATTAAGCACGTGTATGATAAATGATATATTTTCACAAAACGTTCATATCATTTCCATCACAATACCTTATGAAATATGTTAAAGAAGTTTTTCTTCCCTCGAATAACAAAGTTGACATAATTATTTATGCTTCTATGCACATATATAAAGCAATTGATCCACTTCTTACTAATCTTGACTCCGTCCTTGACATACGTCCACATGCTTGGAATTTCCCACGTACCTCGTGCTGATCATCATGCTAATAAATGACCCTATCATTTTGCTTGCCGAAAATGCCTTTGCCATATGTGGAAGAGGTGAGAGCGACAAGGAGAGGAAATTGTAAAGTGATGAAAGAAGTGATTGGTAGACAAGCTAATGCGGCCACTGGAACGAGTATCCACGCCTTATTTTGCCCAAACACGAGATACAGCGTGCAACTAAATGCCACCACCATTGTTGTTATAGACAGGAAGAGAGTAAACAGTCCAATTATTAGCCTCTGGGGAAGAACCTTGAGGAAATCACTTTCTGCGAAGCGCGAAGTCAGGATGGACAAAAACATCAATAGAGAAGTGGCAGACGTGAAGAGAGAGATTGCGTCTGACACGGCAAAGACAATGAACGCCACTTTATCAAAGAACATTGGGTAGCCACTATCGTTTTTGTTGCCTCCTGGAACGGTTATGGAGGCTGCAAATACCATCGTGACAATGAGTGCTGCTGGGATTGTGCACGAGTTTGCTGTGTCTTTCATCCATTTTTCTCCTTTAGCTCGCAAATCCTCATGTTCTTTCGTAAACACCATCTCAGGAGTTTCTTGACTGCGATTTGTTTCCTCAATTGAGCCCGGTGGTCCTAATTTCTTCACCGCCTGTATAAAACATATCTGTTACAGTTAACGCTTTGTGTTTATTTTGTTTTAATTGGGCTAAATGTTTTTTTTTTTAATGCGCTAGTTTAGGTTTTGTTTATTGGGTCCACTTGTTTTGCCAAGCCCAACTCCTAAAGAACTTAAAGAGCCAAACAAAGAAATGGTTGCCGAAAGTGCTACGGGAAGAACATGTGAAACAGTAATATGTACATTGAACCGTCACTGGCCTTTTCAAATACACTCAAATCCCGAGGAATGATATCATATTGCAACTAGGAGAGTGTGCCAGACCAACTTATTGTTAGAACATTTTAACAAAAATAAAGAGCGAACAATTGTTCTGCAATTATTATCATCTTTATATCTGTCAAGAAATTGTTCTATAGATATACATATTTGGAAATGGCTACAACACACACCCATTAAAGGTGTGTACCATATGCACCTATTGTGTGGTCTAGATTGTGCCACCTCATTTGCAATCGTAACATTTTTTAGTTTTTCTTAACTTTTCAACAATATTATTCGTAACATTTTCTATGATTCGTAACATTTTCGCGTGTCTCGTAACTTTTATAAAAAAAACAAATATTGTAACTTTTATAAAAAAAAAATCGCAACTTTTGTAGGGGTGTGTATTGTAGCCTTCCTACATATTTAAGAAATAATTAATGTCAACTATTGGATGCTCATGAGAATCATCAAATAAGTACATTTGTCTACGTTTTTTATGAGTATTAACGTCCAATACTCCATAAACCTTGCACATGAACCTTGCACTTGATGGGCTTCTGGATGTTTCAGATGATGGCATTTTGAGAGGAGAGAGAGAGAGGGTTAAGGGTAGGAGTTTCCATGCTCTGTTTTTGGTATAAGAAGGTTCATATGCCTTATAAATGGCTTCCAAGTTATTTTAGGCATTATGAAAATCGTTTTGGATGGAAAACTCAATCCATTCATTTTTCCGTCCATATTAATGGAATTGTTAACAATTGCACTTTAGTCAATAGTGCAAAGAGTGTAAGTGCCTAAAATTGAAGTATAGGGGGTGTCTCTGCAAATCGCTCAAAGTATAGAGGGTGCAAGTGCAAATTATCCATATTAGTTTGTTCATTTTTTCATATTAGTGATTTTCCTTATCAACCAAACAGTATAAAATATTTTTGTGTGGGTATTTTCCAAGGACTATGTAAGACGAACAGAATAGCTCGTCCAGAGCTATCACGTGATACACACGAGGAAAGTAACACGGAAAAATACGCCAACGACCACCAAGCCCCTTATCCAGTAATAACCCAAATCTACCCGCTCGTCGGATAGCGCTGATGGAACGGCCCAATACGGGACAAACCCTAGTAGCTGACTTACCTTATGAAGATAAGGAAAGAAGGGAATATTCGGAGATATTCCCAAAATCAGTTGAGCTTGCGATGATAAGCACACAATCTTACTCAGAGATGGAAAGCCAGTCAACATACTAAACAAGGAGCGAACTCCCATGTAGGGTAAAGCTCCGAACGAGCAATGTGCGGCCATCTTGGCAAGAATCCTTATCGAATAAGGATACAGAATCATGCGGGCTACACTGCCCAATAAGGGAGAATCCTAAGCTTGGAAGGATTCCATACAGAGAAGAATTCCACAGGGAATGTAAATGCAAACTAATCGCCTATATAACAAAATGACTCCTAAATACTAGAGGTATGCTAAAACCCACTCCCATACTTATACACTCGTTTGAGTTATCCTCCAGTTTGTCAATACTAACTTAGCCATCGGAGGGCCCTTGCCGCCTAGAGGCAGGGGTGCTCTGATAGTTTTGCTCGTGTTGCAGGATTGAGGTCGCTCCATTAGAAAAGGATTTGATCTCATAAGAGCAAGGAAATAACTACGTGAGTTTTTCCCCTCTTACAATTGGCGCCATCAGTGGGAAAATAAAAACCTCCACTGAGATCATCCATGGACGATCGCGATCTTCACACACTGCAGAAGAGTGGGGCCGGGGGAAACCTCCCTCTAGAACCGCCCGGCGCCCCAAAAAAGCCTCCCCGGCGAAGGTGGCAAGCCAGGTGGAGCGAGTGGAACGTTCTCAGCCTAGCAAATCCCGAAGGGGAGATTCGGAGGTCCAATTACGAAGGGATCAATGGAGGAACTCCCCGCCACGTCACGCCTAAAAAAAGACAGACTCCAGGGTGAGGCGAAACAGTGAATATGTAGAGAGTTTTATGCGTAGAGAGCAGGAAGTCTCAGACCTAGTGCGGCAGATTGCTCAGGAAGAGGCCGCAATCTGAAATCTGAAGGATCGCTTGCGACAAGCGGAGGAAAATCTGAAATCCAAGTCCCAAGATGGTGGAAGAGACCGGAGACGGTTGGGGAGGGAATCCCCACCAAAAAGGGCAGATTCCACAGCCAGCAAGGGCCCACAACGGAAGAGAAGAGCCGCAAGCGAATCCCTGGATAGTGGGGAAACAAGGCAGCATGGCAGGGACCGGTACGAAAGGTCCGATTCAAACGAACACTACAACGAGCATGAAGTAGCTCGGGAAGCGGCTAGAAAGGCTCTCCACCACGTGGCTGCTTCCCCACTTGCTAAATGGATCCAAAGGGCGAACCCACCCGCCAGTATAAAGCACAATCCGTTCGTGCTATACGAAACCACAGATGATCCAGTAACTCACATTCAGCACTACCAGCAGGCAATGTTTATGCATGCAAGGGATGACGCCCTGATGTGCAAGATGTTTCTGTCAAGCCTGGGAAAGGTGGCGCTGAGCTGGTACCATCATAAGCTGGCACCAAACTCGATCCACAGTTGGAAGCAGCTCTTTGAGGAATTCACGGCCCGATTCTTAACGAGTCGAGCGGCACCAAAAACCTTTGACATCCTGACCGCCATGGGGCAGAGGGAAGGAGAAAGTTTGAGGGAGTATTCAAAAAGATATTGGGAAACCTTTAATGAGATTGAGGACTGTAGCGAGGAGTACGCTATAGCGACTTTCAAGACGAGCTTGCCTGATAGCTCAGATCTGAGGAAGTCCCTGACAATGAACCCAGTCAGAACGGTGGCAAAGCTCATGCAACGTATCGAACAGCATGTGCTCATCGAGGACGACCGTATGCGAGAAAGCAAGAAAGAGAACGCAGGACGACCTGTCACCCCGGTGAAGAAGACGACGGATCAAAAAAGTTATAGGAAGGAGCACCCCACCAGCAGGAGGGACAGTTCGTCCGGCCGAAGGGATAAGGCTGCTGTGGAGACCCGTTCTTTCCACAGCATTTACACGGTATTTAATGTACCAATTTACAAGATGTTGTACAAACTCAGAGATAAGTCGTGGTTTCGCGACCCGCCAAAAATGACAGGAAATCCAGAAAGGCGGAGAGCAACGAACAAGAAATGCAGCTATCACCGCGACTGGGGGCACATGACAGAAGACTGTTTCGAGTATAAGAAATTCCTGGATGAGAAAGAAGCTGAGGGCCTCCTCGATGAGTATGTAGCAGAAAGAAAGAGGGATCAACCAACCCCAGTCGAGGAAGTGGACTGTTTAGCAAAACCCAAGGGCCTGATCCAAATGATTCAGGGCCATGCAGCCCCTATACCGAAAGTGAAATCAGATATGTACAACGGCAGAATGAACGTGCAAAACACGTATACAAGTTGGGTGTGAAGAGGCCTAGGGAAGAAGAAATCATGGAGCGTTCAATCACGTTCACGGACGAGGACCTGGAGGGAGAGACGTTGCCACACAATGACGCTCTGGTCGTCACCCTACGTCTAGGGGAATACAACGTTGATAAAATATTGGTGGATCAGGGGAGCTGCACAGAGATTCTGTATTATGACACTTTTAGGAAGATGGAGTTGCCTGAGACAAACTTAGAAAAGAGTCTAACCCCTTTGATCGGGTTCGGGTCACAGCCGGTCTGGCCCATGGCTAAGGTGACATTGCCCGTATGAGCAGGGTCCGTCGTGTTGAAAACAGAGTTCCTGGTCGTCGATGTCCCATCCTCCTACAATGCCATCATTGGCAGGACATGGCTGCACAAAATGAAGGCAATTTCATCAACTTAGCATCGTATGATAAAATTCCCTGGGGCAGAGGGCGTTGAGCACATCAAAGGAAATCAGAAAATGGCAAATCAATGCTTAGTCTCAACGATCAACATAGCCCCCAAGGCACATCTCGTTCAGTCCGTTGAAGTACCCGATCAATCTACATTAGAAGACGTTGGAGGGAATCCAGCCCTGAGAACTATGGAAGAACTAAAAAAGGTTCAGCTTGACAAACAGGATCCAGAAAGGTACTTTCTGGTAGGAGAAAAGCTTGACAAGAAGGAGGAAGAAGAGCTCGTACATTTCCTCAAACATCACGTTGATGTGTTTGCCTGGACGCCCCAAGAGATGCCAAGCATTGATCCCAATATAATCTGTCATCATTTAAACGTAGACCCCCAGCACAAGCCAGCAGTCCAGAAGTCCAGAAGGTCAGCTCCTCAGCATGCCGAAGCAGTCAATGAAGAGGTTGATCGTCTCCCAGAAGCCAAAGCAATCAGGGAAGTGAATTACCCTGAATGGCTATCCAATACGGTCGTCGTCAAGAAGAAGAATGGGAAATGGAGAGTGTGCATCGATTTCACTAGTCTAAACAAGGCCTGTCCCAAAGACAGTTTTCCTTTGCCCAGAATTGATCAGCTCGTTGATGCAATTACTGGGTATGAACGAATGAGTTTTTTGGATGCTTACAGGGGATACCACCAGATAGCAATGCATGGACCAGACAAAGAAAAGACATCGTTTATCACTCCACGAGGGCTGTATTGCTACAGGGTCATGCCATTTGGTCTAAAAAACGCCGGGGCTACATACCAAAGACTCGCAACACTCATGTTCAAAGACTTACTTGGGAAGACTATGGAAGTCTATATAGACGACATGATGGTGAAAAGCAAGGAGAAAGTTGATCATATAACCGATTTAAAGGTAACTTTTGACATCTTGCGACAATTTCAATTAAAGTTAAATGCTTCAAAATGTGCATTTGGTGTAAGATCTGGAAAGTTCCTGGGCCACTTGGTCACGGAGCGTGGCATAGAGGCCAATCCAGATCAAATTACAGCCCTCCAGAGACCTAAGAGCCCAAAAACCACCAAGGAAGTGCAAAAGCTGACGGGCTTGGCGGCAGCACTAAACAGGTTCATCAGTCACTCGTCGGACAGATGCCGGCCTTTCTTCCAGCTGCTGAAGAAAAGGGAAGGATATGAATGGGGACCGGAGCAGGAGGAGGCTTTTAAAGACCTCAAGAAGTATCTCGGAACGCCCCCGTTGCTGTTAAAACCAGAGAAAGGAGAACGGCTGATGCTTTACCTGACCGTCTCAAAGCATGCAATCAGTGCAGCCCTCCTCCGAATAGAAGGCACAGAGTAAAAACCAATCTACTTTGTAAGCGAAACTCTCCTAGACGCACACACTAGATACCTCCCCTTGGAAAAGCTCGTTAAGGCTTTAATCATGGCTTCGCGGAAAGCTCGGGCAAAACTGGGAAGGGCCCTACAAAGTGGTTGGCGTGGCAGGAGTTGGAGCTTACAGGCTTGCGGACCTAGATGGGAATCCAGTCCCCCGCCCTTGGAATATCCAGAACCTCATGAAGTTTTTTCCTTAAAAAACCTTTTTCCCTTTTCTCTTGAATAATGCCCTGAAAGGCAAATTGAGATTTTATGGTCTAAATAAGACTCTCTACCTTTATTGAGAATAAAATAGTCAAACTCTTATCTGCTTCTTCTTTTTTGCAAAATTTGTGCACTATTTTATTTTAAGTAAATATGGGCTTCGACCATACGAACAAAACCCATATTGGGGGCATTATACAGGCAGAATGCAGCGAACATTGCATGTCCATGGCCTAAGCTCGTCCACGGCTAGGCGCGAATATGCCTAAAAATTGTCCATGGTTAGGCGCGAACATGCCTAGACCTTGCAGCGAATATTGCACCCTGTGGCCTCGTCCACGGGTAGGTGCGAATATGGCTAAAAATTGTCCATGGTAAGGCGCGAACATGCCTAGACCTTGCAGCGAATATTGCAACCCGTGGCCTCGTCCATGGTTAGCCGCGAATATGCCTTAAAAATCACTCGTGGCCTCGTCCATGGTTAGGCGCGAATATGCCTTAAAAAATCACTCATGGCCTCACCCATGATCAGGCGTGAATATGCCTAAACCTGCTTGTGGCCTCGTCCGTAATTATTCAAGTTTTGATTGCATGCAGGAGCGTCTAATGCACACCTCAATGATGCGAACCACCAGTAAAAACAATAAAAGGGCCAGATGCAAGACTCAAACTTGCACCCCTCGTACCTGTACATAGATTACTCAACAATTGCTGCATAGACAAGTGCAACCAGAACATTCAGAATTAATGAAAAACAGAATTTCAAGTCATGTCAACGGGCAACTCAGACTTCAGCCCACCTAACACCACGAAGGGTGTAATTATTGTAGTTCCAAAAACAAGACCACGCAGGCTCAGCTCGTCCAAATAGCCACGCAGGGCATGGGACCAAAAATTGTGTTAAACTACCAAAACAAAAGTCAAGGAATGTCAAGAGTTATGATTAAATGGATCAAACAGGCACAAGGCCTCTTCACTGGGCCTCATGGACCTCAGTGGCGGAAATATTACCTGATTCTTCAACAGCACCAGAGGAGGGGAGCTCAACCCGCTGCTCGTCAGGGATGGATGTGTTGCCACTAGCTTCCTTCTGGCTAGGGTCAACAACTGCACTTTGGTTTTGCACAGCAGCACTTTGGGGAGCAGCATCCCTACGCCTAGGGTACTCTATCTCGGTCCAAATCGAATCCCTCCTATCAACATCTTGCTTGGTCAAACATGCCTTCCAACCCCTGCCAAAAAACAAGTCTTCAAACTGCGGCATCTGGGCCTTGAACTTCATCTTCGTATCGTTCACTCCTTGATTATAGGCCTGGTCAGAAGACACCAGAGCAACGGCCAATTCAGCCTCCACGGTTGCCTTGCTCTTCTGAGCGTTCGATAGCTCTGTCTCCAAAAGCCCAAGTCTGGTCATGGCATCACTAAAATTACGGTCAGAATCATCCACACGACGCTTCAACGAAGCCAGCTCTTCCTTCATCCTCTCGTTCTCAGCAGTCATCAAATGGTTGGCATTGATCAGACGGTTGGCACTAACCTTCAGCTCGTCATTTTCAATTTTCAGCTGCATGTTGGCACTGGTAATGGTTCTGTTGTCCTTGGCAGCACGGTCACAAGCGACGTATATGAGTTGCATAGACTACAAATTATCACAAACCAATTCATATGTTAGTCAAGCAAAACGGGTCCCAAACAAAAAATGCCATAGCAATGGAACGAATAGCGAAAGTCATACCTTGATGTGGTGCTGGAAGCCATCCTTCATAAGCTTGAGGTAACTGGATCCCACCTCTCTCTCAACATCCCCAGGGAGCAAAACAGCTCGTCCAACGGCCAAAGCAACCTCAGCATTATCACAACTGTCAGTGGCAAGGACAGGCAGGGTGCCACGACGCAAAGGAGGGTTCCACACAGCCATGCCAGACTCAGGTTCTGGCTCAGGAGTTGGGGGAGGTGGCGGAACCGAAGAACTCCTGGTCGTACGACGACGCTGCTGAGGAGGGTTCGGAACAGGGACAGGCTCCTCTCTGGGCCTCTTCTCCAGAGTTATACCAGATCCTCCTTGCTCTGGAGGGGGGGGGGAGAGGGAGGGGGACGAGCAGAAGAGGAAGCTCCCAGTGGGTCAAGAAACTGGACAGGGGACTCATGATCATCAAGGGTTATGAAGTCAGAAAAGTCGGGTACAACTCTCGGGATAGTTGTAGCAGGGGAACAGTCTCTCACAGGAACACTGCTAGTACTCTCTCCAGATA
Organism: Vaccinium vitis-idaea; assembly: GCA_963854785.1. Classification (NCBI taxonomy): domain Eukaryota; kingdom Viridiplantae; phylum Streptophyta; class Magnoliopsida; order Ericales; family Ericaceae; genus Vaccinium; species Vaccinium vitis-idaea. Next base: position 39,355,744 of record OY978219.1, read on the forward strand.
ATTCACTCTGAATAACCGAACATGAAAAGTCAATTCCAAGATAATTGTTCATACGAGAAGCATGGACAACTCGATTATGGAGAAAAAGCCTCTGAATAGAAGAAAGTTTTACCCCAATACGACCTCTTCCCCTACGCAAATTCCTAGCAGAAGCAGAAGCCTAACTTACTCGAACACTGCCACGATAAGAGGGGTTGTACTTCAGTAAAACGTGCGAAGCCCTACCTAACCCTTCTGGGTCAATCCCCCTGATACCTGGAAATTTGAGCGCTCTCTCAATATCAAGGAGGTGGACACCGTCGTGCACCACCAAATGACCCTCGTTGATGTTCTCCGCTGTAGAGACAGAAGAAGTAAGACGTAATAAGCAACTGGAAAGAAATCACTAAAGTAAAAGAAATTGACAAAGGGCAAAAAAGAGGAAAACCGACGTGTACGCGCAAAAATGTGGGGGCATCGAGGCCCCACGACATTGCCACACTCATCCATGGGCAAGAAATTTCCAGTCACAATAAAAAAATCATCATTCTCCCCACGACAGGAATTGGGAAGATCGGTCACTTAACGACGCTCTTTATCCCGGATCTTGAGATAGTAAGTCCCATGGGTGGGGGGGCAAACGCTGTAAAGACGGCGGATGTCATACCATCCCAAGTTCATGCCCAAAAGTCTATTCAGGGCCACCACTCCCATAACCACACGATAAATATTGCAAATCTCGACCAGCAGAGGGTGTAAGGGAAACCTAACACCGCCCTCCACAACGGCTAAAAGGGGGACGTGAATCTTATCCTCAGTTTGGTCATGGATATCAGTACCCAGAGGAGCCAGGGCTAGATTAACGTCATCGGGGACCTCGTAACGGCGGCGGAAGGCCTCCATATGAGCCTCATTATCACAGAGACTCCTAAATCTACCCATGGCGAAAAGTGACGAAGGAACAAGAAAACCCTAAGAGCAACTATGCAAGAAGAGCGGAGAAGGTTGCAAGAAACTTACAGGCAACTGGGGACGGCCGGAGAAGACGTTTTCCGGTGAAAAGGGAGTCGGAGGAGGGAATAACTTGGAAAGCTCAAGGGTAATGGTGCTCTCAACGGAACAACTCTCTCTCTCTCAAAAGCAATATGGATATGGAAAGAAATAAGTGGAAGGTTAAGGAAATGTCTTATACCTTCTTGAAATTCAAAATAGTGCTTCATGGCGTCACTCAAAACGACGGCGTTTTGAGCCATCACACCTTCCCAAGAAACGTCAAGTCGGTAATTAAAAGGGTGTAATGATTCAAAGCCACCCGGGCACGAAAAGGTGTCTCGGAAGTCACGCTCGAACAGACTTATCGCTTGAAAATACTGCGCAACAGCTGACACGTGGCGACCGCATCGGTACGAAGCAAAGCGACGGTACGAAAAGATACACGAAGCAATAACTGTCCGTCAGATAGCTTCAGCTCGTCCTGCGCGAACATGTATGGACGACTAGAAGCTGGGGAGCAATTGTGTGGGGTATTTTCCAAGGACTACGTAAGACGAACAAAATAGCTTGTCCAGAGCTATCACGTGATACGCACGAGGAAAGTAACACGGAAAAATACGCCAACGACCACCAAGCCCCTTATCTAGTAATAACCCAAATCTACCCGCTCGTCGGATAGCGCTGATGGAACGGCCCAATACGGGACAAACCCTAGTAGCTGACTTACCTTATGAAGATAAGGAAAGAAGGGAATATTCGGAGATATTCCCAAAATCTGTTGAGCTTGCGAAGATAAGCACAATCTTACTCAAAGATGGAAAGCCAGTTAACATACTAAACAAGGAGCGAACTCCCATGTAGGGTAAAGCTCCGAACGAGCAATGTGCGGCCATCTTGGCAAGAATCCTTTTCGAATAAGGATACAGAATCATGCGGGCTACGCTGCCCAATAAGGGAGAATCCTAAGCTTGGAAGGATTCCATACAAAGAAGAATTCCACAGGGAATGTAAATGCAAACTAATCGCCTATATAACAAAATGACTCCTAAATACTAGAGGTATGCTAAAACCCACTCTCATACTTATACACTCGTTTGAGTTATCCTCCAGTTCGTCAATACTAACTTAGCCATCAGAGGGCCCTTGCCGCCTAGAGGCAGGGGTGTTCTGACAGTTTTGCTCATGTTGCAGGATCGAGGTCACTCCATTAGAAGAGAATTTGATCTCATAAGAGCAAGGAAATAACTTCGTAAGTTTTTCCCCTCTTACAATTTTTCTGAAAACATTTTCAAGTTACAACCCAACATCGAAAAACACATTATTATCTATAAAATGTTTTCCAAAAAAAATGTTTTACTAGAAATATTTTCCGCCCAAAACAAGCAGAGCATAGATCTGCAATGGACATATATAGAGGTTTCAACAAGAACAATATTCTATGCCACATGTACCAAATCCACAATAAAAAAACTAAAATATGCATGAAAGCTATGTGGTAGTAATTGATTACCTCAAACCATTGTAGTTCGCGTTGCATCTGTAAAGCTGCACCGGGTACAAGATTGAGTTTCTTTGGTGGGGCAAGGCGTCCAGCCAAGTGCAAAATATTGTTACGTTCATGGTCGAGTAAAGAGGTTAAAATGTTTATACGGCCAGCCATCTGATATACAAGGTTGAAAACTCTTTCATGACGTTCAAGAATTGCCCGTTGAAGAAAGTTACCACCATGGGAATCCTTGTATCTTTTGAAAGCGGAAAATGGAAAACATTCTTCTATCTCTTCTATGATCTCGGGAATCCCTGTATCTATTGCTTTTGCCATAGAACTATAGACAACCCTAATAGCGTCATCTGAATGTGTATTATTCTCGTAGCAGGTTCTCACAAGGGTTTTAACCAGTTGAAGCGCTTGAACATTTAGCAGTTTTTCCTCTTGAATGTGTTTGATTTGAGGCACTGTCAAAATCAATTTACAAAAAAGACCGTTCAAGTGTTCAATTAGGATCATAAATCTTCTGTGTAACCCATAAATAAAACCACACAGGGATAGGGGATGGGAAACACGCAACAGCACCAGACCATACAACAAAAATCAAAATTCTACCAGGTATCTGATCTATCGGTCGGCCAATGGATTTGACGGCCAACAGATCACACCGTTCAATTTGTCGATCAGCGCATCAGTTCGTCGGCCAATGTTCTTCCTAGTTAACATCAAAAATCACAGAAAATAGAGAACTAAGTATGCAAAATTGAACTATGAACTGAACAAAGGTAGAAGAATAAACCGATCATAAGGTGTTGTATCCTTTGGACCTTACTCTCTCAGAGGTTGATTTGCTCGGATTTGGTTGCCTTGATGTTGAACTCAGGAAACCCCAAACCCTAGGTTTGAATTTGGTGGTTTTGCACCTGGGTGCTTTCATTCAAGAGGGTGTTAGGGCTTTTGAAGCTGGAGTTTGGAGAAGTATTGGCACAGACTTTTGAGGTGTATGGCTGAAGAGTTAAGTGTCGAATTTGAGGAGCAAAGGTGCTTATTTACAGGGCTTGGAAAGGAAGTGTCATAATTCAATTAAAGCTCGAACAGGTGAGGCTTAGCATGGGTTTATTTCTGTCTAAAAGAGTCCAAAAATTGTTAAACGGAGTAATCTGATCGACGAAGAAGAGTTAGAGTTTTATCGGGCTCTAGCTGCAAAGCTTTTGGAAGAAGTGGATTTGCTAGCGGTCAAAGGATGTGCCAACCGGTTGATGCATTTGACTAGGGGGGTTTTCGTTTGTGATATGAGATTGGGTTTCTGGTGGCTGGTCAGGTAATGCAAATATGGGTTGATATTTTGATTGGGCCGATATATGGCTTAGGCTACCATATAGCTTAACGAAATTTCTAAAGTTCACGTGAGTCCAACCAAAACATTTGGGTGTCATTTTCATCATTGAGAGCCCACTTGCAGTGGTACTTAAAATACCCACCGAGCCAATTTAGGGTTTTTATAACACGGAAGACCAAACTCATTGTTGTTGTACTGATATTCTGTGGTACTTCTTCTCATATCATGACCACTTGTGAAGTCAGCATCCACGCATCCTCACACCATATCCTCTCTCCCAAAACCCAACAGCAAGTCTGACGAACCTGGTAAATACCTCAATATCTACTTCATTACCTCACAATGTTTGTTTCCTCAGATTACTTGCAAACCAACTTAGAACTCGCACTGCAAGGGTTCTGCAATGCATACATTACGCTACCAATGGCTGAGGCATAACAAACCTTGTCCATCTACTCATCCTTTGCGTCTGACTTGGGAGACCATGCTAAGGATTCACAACGGGGCGGGTTTTGAGATACCCTAATCACCACCAAAATTTACGACTTGGCCCCGATCCCGACCGGTAATTCATGGGTGCCCCCGTTCCCGCCCCGGCTGGGGATTGGGTTCACCCGCCCCGTTCCATTCCAATATAATGAGGGAAAAAAAATATGCGAAGTAATAGCAAATTAGGTGGTATATTAGTATACTAATGAAAATATAAAGGTCAAAATGAATTTGTTTTGGCATGATGAGAAAAATATTAGAGTATAAATATAATTTTTTAGTTTAATGATAAAAATATTAGACTAAAATCATAATTTTAATTTGTGTGTAAAAACATTTCACGATTGGGTAACATCAATCCAAACCCGCCCCTAACACAATCAAGTTTATTTATAATTTTCAATAGACTGCGCTTCAAAAACTTTGAAGTGACTTCTCAATTACGTGCCAACTGCCTTGAAATTCTACGTATTGAGCCTCTAAACTTACTTGAGGAATGCGTTCAATATACTCTGCTTTGCTGCACCCTATCTTTCATAGCGAACTCCTTTACCAACTATTGGTTCATCTTGTTTTTCTCCTGTAAACAAGGCCCTGCCACAAGGATATCCTCCAGGTATAGAAGTAAAACTATGTAGCCCAACTTCAATCATTTAATGTAACAAAAAATGTCTGAGTTGCATATAGTGTAGCTGTTGCGCTGTTTGAACCTCGTCAAACTTTCTGTACCCTTCTATAGGAGTCTACCTCACTCGTATAGGCTCTTCTTTAGTAGTACTCTTACTATCTTATTTACTACCCCTATGTTATCTTTCGGTTTTTGTCATCCCAAAAAATGATGACCAAACTAATCTCTACGGTACCCAATGAATATACACTTGTGTGACTTAGCACCTAGCTTATCTCTCACATGGTAATTTATATGCATAAAAGGCCCATGATTAGCCAAATATGCTATTGTCTGAAATACCAAATTTGAACAAGATTAAAGGCCCATGATTAGCCAAATATGCTATTGTCTTCATTCTTTCTGTGATGATTTTTTGTTATTTAGTATCCACAAGTGTCTTATCTAAATGAATCCCATATAGAGCACAGACTTTCTTGAACTCCCCTAGATCATATTCTCCATCATTATCTCACCTCAAACATTTTACTTTCAAATTTCTCTCATTCTCAACTATGGCTTTCCACTTCTTGAAGACCTCATAAACCTCTGGCTTGTGTTACATGATGTATGCCCATATCTTTCGAGAGTAATCATTGATAATGGTAAAAATGTACTTAAATCGTGAAGAAGGCACATTATTTGAACCCATGTATCTGTATGAGCAAGCTACTGCTTTTGAGCATTAGGTGGCATGTCACCCTTCTGAAAGCAAAACCCTTGGTATCTTGTCCTACACCAGTTAGTAGGTCAGCTGGCGCAGGTAGTTACCTCTTATCCAAAAACAACCAAGAATGATCCATCTAATATAGATAGTTCTCTGTCTGTGTTTTCTAAAAAGTAAACTTCGAGCCCTCGCACTTATCAATCTTTGATTTTCGGTCTTCTGCATGAAAAACCTTAGTTTCACTACAAAAAAATTAAGTTTTACTGAAAACTGTGAACACCCCGCGGAGCGATGTGTCCACGAAATTGAAGTTTGATTTGAAAAATGATTTTGATTGGTTGAATGGAGTCGCCACCCGGATTTGAGGATCGTACCCGAGAAACCATTTGAAAAATGACTCTTTTGCCCTTGAAAATGGAAAATGCTTTACTGGCCTCTCAAAATGAGATTTCTCGGGTCCGGGAGCTAGGTTACATGAGGGGAAGGAATTTAAAGCACCCCTCACGCCCGGCATGATTACCGGTCTCTACTAAATGTTTGAAAAGATTTTGAAAATATTGTTTAAGTGGACTTTAAATACGGATTCATGCGAAAAACACGACAAATGTATCAAAAAGATTAATGAGATATGAGTGAATGCTTGTGCAAAATGTCATGAGTGGATGATTCATGTACAAAAGATGCTAAAATTCCACTAAATGCCCTCAAACTGCCTCAGGATGTCTCAGAAAATGATCACAAATGCCCAACACATCACACTTGGATTGCAATCTGGGCACCTGGATTAGGCAGATCCAGGCGCCTGGATTAGGAGTCAATCCAGGCGCCTGGATTGCCTTCCAGACAGCAAACTCAAAACTTCATTTTTGACAGAAAGCACCAAATGCAAGGCTTTTAACTAACTCACATGCACTCTAAAAGATGTATAACAACACAGTAGCAAACTTGAAACTTAAATTTAACTCAAATGCATGATATGAGCTTAAAAGAAACTTTATTTTGAATGATTTTTGGAAATATACACAACAAATGCTAATAAAGAACTTCCATTTTTGTGAAATTTGAAACCTTTCCAAACTCTTAACTAGTATGAAGAACTAGTAAGAGCTTGGATGGTATCCCCTCAGGGACCTTTTGAGCACAATGATAGAAAAACTACCTTGACAAGCTTGATTGATGAACTTTGGTTTGATCTTTTTTTGAAGAATTTTTGGTAAGTGAATGGGCTGGACTTTTGTTTATGGAGGTGTAAAGGGTTGATTGTAGGTGGTTTGATTGTGGATGATGAAAAATGGGTAGAATCAAGTAAGTATGTGGGGCTAGGAAAGGGGAAAATTGGGTTTTGATGGATGAAACAAAGGGAGATAGCTTAGGATCAGAATTTCTGGAGGTATTTCAGCAGCAAAACAGTAAGGAAAATGAGGGGAGAGCTGATCCCCTTCAATGAGAGAGATGAGGGGCTTTATATAGGCAAAGGAGGGTTCAAAAAGGGCCATTAAGTTGGCTTAGGGGTCAAGGTTAGGGGGCAATAAGGTACTCTATATTCCCTCCACTATTTTTCTGCAGAAAATCCCCAAAGAATCCCCCAAGACGCTCCTCCTCACTCACTTGAACTTGGGCAGCAAGTACCTGGAGTGAGTCCAGGCGCCTGCATTAAGGCAATCCAGGCGCCTGGATTGAGTCCGGGCGCCTGGAATAGGGGAATCCAGGCGCCTGGATGGCGAGACAGCACAAAATTCCAAACTTCGCGGGGCCATTCCGGGTGCTACCGAACTCCGTTTTGTGCATGGTTTGAAGCGTTGGAAAGCTTGAAAAGTCTACTTTCTAACCCAAGTGGTTTGAACCAAAGATAATTTGTACATCAAAATATGTGACCATTTTACCCTCAGAAGGTCGGAAAAATGAATTATTTTGGTAAAACGTGCATATCTCCCTCATTTCAAAACGGATTGGGACAAATTATATATCGATAAAGAGGGTTTTGAATGTACTAGAAGGTGGTGTAGGCTTGGGTTTATTTTGGAGAGGTTTAGGAGGGGTTATCAAGTTCACAATCAAGCTTCGCGTGCTCTATCAGGCATATTCATCATCGGGGATGCCAAGGACTTTCATGGGTTCAAATTGGGGTGTCTACAAAAACGTTGTGACAACAACGTGTCACTAAAAGTGTATTGGTAAAAAGTGTTTAGCGATTAGTAACAACTCACTAAAAGGTTGTCACTGAATACTTTAGCAACACAGTTTTAGTGACAAAATTGTTGTCACTAATGATCATTTTTTTTTTTTTTTTGTAGTGTTTGTTCTAATCAATCAAACTCTTGATTGATTGAACACCATAGCTACAACTCTCTAATAATAGTCTTTGGGATTTTCCAAAGGTTAAATTCCTTAGAGACCCCCTCATCTTTACTCATTTTCTACGGAGGCCCCCTAACATTTAAAAGCGTCCATACTCACCCCCTCATCTATGCGAAATGCAAAACACCCCTTACTCCGTTAACGGAATGACGACAAATGACTATAATATCCAAATATATTTAGGAAGAGAAGTGGGAGGATTATCTACCTTCAATTTGGTAAGAGGAGTGAGAATTTGAAAGTTTATGGGTTTTGCTAGAGGTTGAAGATGGAGTCGATTGCTTGGGATTAGGCTTCAAAGGTGGCTCTTGATGGACGATTGTGACTCCATATGTATATCTATAAACATATACATATACAATACAATACAATACATTTACAAAACAGTTTGTTGAAGGGCATTTTCGTCTGAAAAATGCACAAAACAGGGAGCAGCAAACGGATGTGTAACAGAAGGAGTCTGTATGCCTAACGGTGAAAGATGAGAAGGTGAGTTTGGACACTTTTAAAGGTTAGGGGGTCTGAGTGAAAAATGAGTAAAGATGAGGGGGTCTCTTAGGAATTTAACCTTTTTCAAATAAGCTCAGGGTTCAAACTAAACGTAGGGTTCAACTAACAGGCTATACGGGTTGGGCAATGCTATGAATCAAAAAAGCAAACACACAAGATATATGAGATTCGGCAAATGTCTATTCCTTGAGAGCCACACCAAGATTCACATTTACTGATGCAAAGCACCTAGAACTTCTCCTTCAAGAGTTACAACAGCTTTTCTCTTTATATATGCAACTCCTCTTTCGAAAAAGAGCTTACTTCTAATGGCATGAGCTTGTGAAGTCCCAAAGGCACAGCCCTCCCTGATTCACTGCTATCTCGATATTATGAAGTCTTAACCCTAGAAGTATCTAGGTGCGTATTTATAGGCTCTGTCCCCTTATTTCACGGACTGCTGGACGGGCATTCCCGGTAAACAAGCGCAGTTCTTTGCATAAAGTAGATTCTATCAAACACGCAAAAACAGACTTTGTACCAATGCCAGTCCAGCGTCTGGCGAGAGATGGTCTTGCTCTCACTGCAGTGCCAAATGTCAAATGTCTCTAAGGACGCTTGGTTACCTTAAATTTTTGCGTGAAAAGTTAATGCAATAGGACCTGTAAAATGAACGGCGATCAAGTATATATGTCTGTATAGCGCTGTTAAAAATATACATATATATATATGTCCGTATAGGAGATTGCATTTTGCGACAGAACAGATAAGAGATCACGTGAGGAATCTTGGGCATCTATTACCTGATAATTCCAAGACTTTCCACAAAATAGCCTGCAAATGTTGGCTCACCGTTTGCTCTTGATCCAGTTGAGTTTGTTGGCGTATGGAAGGAGGATATGTCAGATTAATGACTAGTATTTTTAAGGATAATGATTCTAGCACTCCACTTTCTTATAAGGCTACTTGTGTGTACTTTTTGTATTGAAAGACAAATTTCAAAGTATCATTAATTCATTATAAGAAAGTCGAGTGCCCCAATCATTTTCCTTTTTTAATTGGACTTAATGTCATATGGAAAAATAATTAATGAATGACAAACCAGAACTGATGTTTTCCCAGAAAGATTGAGCCCAATTGTCCTTGTGCGCATGAGAAGTCACCTGAGGGATGTTAATCTCAACGTCGCCTGTTTTATTTTGGTCTTTAATAGAGCACTTCTCCAATTTCACAGGAACATCTTCGGGGAAAAACAAATTGTCAGAATTTTCTGTCTTATAACGTTTAGATTTGCAATGAAACAAGAAAAGGGCTTGCTTGTTGACCATAAAATGGCCATAAAATTCTAGCTACAGAAAATGACTTTTCCTCCTACACAATGACTTGAACCATAAATGACATGATTAACATAAATGACTTGCATGGTTGAAGTACTAAGTGATTATCACCTTTAACATGATTGGGCAGCCTAGTACTCCTGTCCTACTTCTCTATCCCACCCCCAGCCAATTGCCACGTTGGACTATTTTCTACTGTTTCCAATTCTATTTAACCCCGTTAGTTCCTCCCTTAACTCTCGTTACAGCTTTGCTTCTGCACCAATCACCATTTGATTGTTTCTAACCCCAAAATGCATGGGTCAAGCCAAAAATGATGGCCATGCACTGTACTGGAATATCCACCGAGTGCTTTCGCATAGACTACGTTCCCACTTTGACATTTTTTCTTTCATTTTTGTCTTTGTTCAGATAAATTTCGTATTTATTAGTTTCAAGTCAAAATTTTATGGATTATTGGTTCATCTCGACAAGGAAAATTTTTAAAAAAAAATTATAATCTTGATTATTTGACCTTTTTATTTTCTCTCGTAGCTATTGATCAATGATTCAAAAAAACATTTGACCCGGAAGTTTTACCTTTCCAATTACTTTCGTCGAGCTGAACAAATAATCCAAAAGGATACATAATTTTTTACTTTTTCAATAACTATTATCGAGACAAACCAACAAATTAGGTGTCTAAGTGAGCTTTTGCACACCTCAACTAATCTTGCGAACGAACCCCACCGTCCGCTAGTCGAGGCTTTAGAACAAAGTTTTTTATGGATCCCAAAAGAGTTTATAGCACCGGACCAACTATTGGGGTGCAGACAACCTTCAACAGTAGTCTATGTCGGGGGTGTGGGGCGGAGCCCCCACGGGACAACATATTTTTAGACCTCGGAGTGTAATTTCGGCCATAAGGCCCGACCTATTTATTTAGCAGTTTGTTAAATTTTAGGGTTGTCAGTTTTCAGAGGAAAAAAAAAACACAAAGAGGCAAAAGAAAACGCAGATCTTAAAGAGATTGCGAGAAGACTTGTACTCTTATTTTTCGATTTCATAGTGGACTGGTGTGGCTTCCGTGGTTCTCCTCACGTTGAGATTTTACACGTATATCTTGTGTCTCATTTTTTTTTTTCTATTTTTTCACTACGCACATCTATTTGTGTTCCGATTTCCTAACAACTGGGAGCCGCAGTTGCGGTAGGGTTTGTTCGACAGGTTGAGGTTTAATCTTGTTTGGGCAGACTAGGGTTTTAGTGGGAGCAATGGGTTCTGAAGAAGGCAAATGGAAGATCAATGAGTTTGATGGGTCAGACTTCGCGTTTGAAAAATGCAGATAGAGGACTATCTGTATCAAAAAGATCTTTATCGGCCGTTGCTGGGTACAGAAAAGAGGAAGATGACTGGAGAGTGCAACAAGGATTGGGACGTTCTTAACAGAAAGGAGTTAGGGGTTATTCGCCTGTCTCTTTCAAAATCAGTCACCCACAACATATTGAAGGAGAAAACAACGAAGGATCTTATGGCAGCACTAAAGAAGATGTACGAGCAACCGTTTGCTGTGAATAAGGTACATCTTATAAAAAAAACTTTTCAACCTAGTTATGGCAGAAGGGGTTTCCTTTATGTCACATCTCAATGAGTTCAATACGATTGTTGTTCAACTTACGTCTATTGGTATCAAGTTTGATGATGAGGTTCAAACTTTGTTAATTCTGTCTCAATTACCAGAGTGCTAGCACGGTACTGTTACTGCAGTGACTAATTCGGTAGAGAAAGAGAAGTTTAAACTAAGTGAGGTTGTTAGTTTGATTCTAATTGAGGAGGTTAGAAGAAATTCGATTCATAGTTCAAGTTCAAACACTTCAGGTTCAGCCCTAAGTTTTGAGCAGCAGAGTGGTAGAAGCCAAAGTAAGGGTGGTCAGAATCAGAATAGGAATAGGTCAAAATCGAAGAGCGGCAAGGGAAATCGGGCTAAATCTCAAGTTTGGCCCATCAAAGGTGAATGTTGGAATTATTGCCAGGTGGCCATATGTCACAAACTTTCAAATCACCGAAGAAGAATAACTGTGGGCAGGAGGCTCATGTTGTGCACGATGCACTTATTCCTGCTATGAACAGTGACGCCAAGCACGTTCTGAATTTGAAGAGGAATCTTGTTTCGGTGGGACAGCTTGCAGCAGCAGGATATACATCAACATTCACCAGGGACACATGGAAAGTCTCCAAAGGTACCATAGTGGCGGCTAAAAGCAAGAAAGTTGGTACACTTTATTTGACTTCACATGGTAGTGACACACTTGTAGTTGTAGACAGTAAGGAGAGTTCAAATCTATGGCACAAAAGACTGGGACATATGAGTGAGAAGGGAATGAAGGTTTTGCAGTCGAATGAGAAGCAACCGGGGTCAGAGTCAGTGGATATTGACATGTGTGAGGATTGCATCTTCGGTAAATAGAAGCAGGTTAGCTTTCAGAAAGGCGGCAGACCACCCAGGGCTTAGAAGCTAGAACTTGTCCATAGAGATGTTTCGGGTCCAGCTACTGTGTCTTCTCTTGGCAGTTCTTTACTACGTTGCCTTTGTCGACGATCACTCAAGGAAGGTATGGGTATACTTCATGAAGCATAAGTCAGAGGTCTTCGAAGTTTTCAAGAAGTGGAAGGCCATGGTTGAGAATGAAATGGATTTGAAAGTGAAGAGGTTAATTGAGGTTTGATAATGGCGGAGAGTATCAGTTGGGGGAGTTCAAGAGAGCCTGCGGTCTATTCGGGATTCGATTAGAAATGACACCTCCAGGGACTCCGCAGCATAATGGCATTATAGAGAGAATGACCAGGACCCTGACAGAGCGTGCTAGGAGCATGCGGATACATGCAGGGTTGCCTAAGATGTTTTGGACAGATGCAGTCAGCACAACAACATAATTGATCAATCTTGGGCCATCAGTTTCGTTGAACTTGGGTATGCCTGAGGAGGTTTGGAGTGGTAAGGAGGTAAATTTCTCACATTTATGTGTTTTAGGTTGCGTGTCTTATGTGCACATTAGCGATAAAGACAGGGATAAGTTTGATGCTAAATTACAAAAATGTACTTTCGTTGGGTATGGTTACGATGAGTTTGGTTATCGATTTTGGGATTACAACAAAAAGATAATTAAAAGCAGGGATGTTGTATTCAATGAGAGGGTAATGTACAAAGACAGGGATAGCAAACAGAGCAGTGTGATGGGGATACGTCCGAGTACTTTGGGTTGGAGGGTCTTCCAAATGACAGTGGGGTTGAGTAGAAGTCTGACGTGGCAAAGGAGAGAGCTTTAGATGGGACAATTTCAGAGGGAACAGTGTCAGATGGGGTAGCTCCAGAGACGGGACTAGTTCAGCGGTCAAAGAGTTGAGGAGGTTAGCCAAAGTACACAAGCCGAATCCGAAATGCATTTCTTCGCTTGATTACTTGCTTTTGACGGACAGTGGAGAACCAGAGTGCTATGATGAGGCTTTGCAGGTTCATGAGTCAGCCGAGTGGAAGACTGGGATGTAGGAAGAGATGGATTCTCTTCATTCCAACGGTAATTAGCAGTTAGCTCAACTTCCTACACGAAAGAAAGTCTTGCAGAACAAGTGAGTTTATTGACTTAAGCAAGAGAGTGATGGCAAGAAAAGGTACAAGGCAAGATTGGTTGTAAAGGGCTTCCAACAGAAGGAGGGGATCGATTATACAAAGATATTTTTCCCGGTTGTGAAAATGACCACTATCAGAGCAGTGTTAAGTTTGGTTGCTACTAAGAATTTTTGCCTTGAGCAGTTAGATGTTAAAACTGTTTTTCTTCTTGTGGACTTGGATGAAGAAATCTATATGAGGTAGTCTGTTGGCTTCATTGTGAAAGGCAAGGAAGAGATGGTGTGCAGGCTCAAGAAGAGTCTATATGGTTTGAAACAGGCTCCCAGACAGTGGTACAGAAAGTTTGATGGTTTCATGCAGCGGAGTGGCTACACAAGGTGCAATAGAGATCACTATTGTTACTTCAAGAGGTTTGAATCTAGCTACATTATTTTATTACCCTACGTAGACGATATGCTTATAGCAGGATCCTATGTTAGGGAGATCAACAGGTTGAAACAACAGTTGGCAAAGGAGTTTGGTATGAAAGATCTAGGTGCAGCTAAGCAGATGATTGGGATGAGAATTAGCAGGGATAAGGCTCAGGGAAATTTGCGGTTGAGTCAGACTGAGTATATTGAACGTGTTCTGGAGAGGTTCAATATGCAAAGTGCTAAGGCAGCTGGCACACCCGTGAGAAGTCACTTTAAACTTTCTCAAGGGCAATCACCCAAGACAGATGCAGGAAGAGAATACATGGCCAAGGTTCCATATACCTTGGTCATTGGTAGCCTGATGTATGCGATGGTAAACATGAGACCAGACATTGCCCGTGCAGTGAGAGTTGTGAGCATGTTTGCTCGCAATCCAGGGAAACAGCATTGGGAAGTAGTAAAGTGGATTATGCGATACTTGAGAGGTACCACTGATTTGCCACTTTGTTTTGGGAGAGGGAAGTTGACAGTGTAAGGATACGTGGATGCAGACTTTGCCGGTGAAACACATTGATTTGGGGTACCATTTCTTTCGTTCACTTTTGGAGGGTGGGGATTTGTTCCTAAAGAAGATTTTGGGGGACAAAAATCCGGCAGATACGTTGACCAAGCCTGTTAGTGTTGAGAAACTAAAGTTGTGCTCAACTTCAGTTGGCCTTCATGCTTGAAGAGATGATGGGCCTGGAGCCACACCAAAAGGGGTCAGATGACTACGTCCATGTTGATTGAGATTATTTTTGGGGTTTGCAGTTGTTTGTTTGCTAATGCTTCCGTTATCTTCAAGTGGGAGATTGTTGAGGTGTAGACAACCTTCAACAGTGTTCTATCCTTGGGGTGTGGGGGCGGAGCCCCCATGGGACAACGATATTTTTGGACCTCGGGGTGTAATTTCGGCTATAGGGCCCGGCCTATTTATTTAGCAGTTTGTTAAATTTTAGCGTTATTAGTTTTCAAAGAAAAATGGAGAAAGGTGAGAGAAAATGCAGATCTCAGAGATATTGCGAGAAGACTTGTACTCTTATTTTTTGATTTCATACTAGACTGGTGTGGCTCCCGTGGTTTTTCTTCACGTTGAGGTTTTCTACGTATATCTTGTGTCTCGGTTTTTTTTTTTCTGTTTTTTCATTACGCTCATCTGTTTGTGTTCTGATTTCCTAACACCAACCCCTTGGATTTTTTTGTTATAAAAGAATAAATAAATAAATAAAAACAAGCTTTTTTAGTTGATAACAAAACATCAGATTTGGCAACTTTGCTTAGCAAATTTTGTAATTAAGAAAAAAATGAAGTCCTTATAGCTGTTGGACATTATTTTAAGGGAAATAAAATGTAAAAAGCGGATTTAAGGACCTAAAGGGAGCTTATAAGGGAGGACTTACAGATAGAATTGGAAAGGGGAGGGAACTAGGGAAGAGTGCAAGTGTGGAACGTGGCAATTAGCCGGGGGTGGGATAGAGAAGTAGGATAGGAATATTAGGACAAAGGATCCGCTGCCACATGATTGACTACTATATTCACATTCTTGACTTGCTCTTTGTTCATAATTGACTTATTCGCTATATATGTGGTTCAAGTACTGTATTTTCGAGTCTAAATTTATTTATGCAATCTGCAGATATTTTAGTACAAAAAAGGTGCAAGATAAAAATAAAATAAAAAATAATAATAATAGTGCAAAGTTATCGATTTTTGTGATTTTGTTCCACAAATTCATTTGGTGGTGTTGATGAATTTTACACGAAGGTGGATATCATATATCCCATTTTAGGTGTGTACCTTTTTGTTTTGAATGAGATGTGTATCGTAATCTTTGTCCTGTACGGTTTGTTCGGTCTAGACATGGTTGGATTGTTGACGGTCAGACTACTACCCTTCTTTTTTATGTACACTAGGGATGACAATGGATCGGTTTGGTCTGAATTTTATGTTTACCATACCCAAACTTAAAGTATTTATCTATACCGAAATCCAAACCGATATCCGACGGGTATAATTTTTAGTGCACCATAACCAAACCATATGGATTTAGATTTTATTCGAACCGCACCAAACCCGCATTAATATTCATTCCATTAATGAACATATGAAGGAAAAATATTATATTAAAACAAAAAAGTAACATCAATGCCTCCATTGTTTTGGGATGAAGTTGACTACAATGCGGATATCACTAGTGCTCAATGGCGACTCAGAAGCAATAGAAGACATGAGGATAGCTAACATATCCTATAAGTAATATTATATGGATCAGTTTAGATTTGGTTTGGGTTTGGGTTTGGTCGAATACTTGCTAAGACCAAACTCAAATCCAAACCCATCGGATATCATGTTTCGAAAACCAAACCTGCCCCATGGGTAGGAAAAAATAAAAAAAAACCTTCCCGATAGGTTCGGTTTGGTTCGGGTATCCATCGATTTTGGGCGAAATTGCCATCCCTAATGTACACTTCAAATTAACATGTTCCAATGATATTGTGAAAATTGGCAACTGAAAAAAATTCATTTTGTCTGTGAGAAAGAGACTGATGACTTACAAGGATATATTTTCCGTTGCCAAAAGTTCAGTTGACTTCCACTTGGAAATGCACGGACCTTCGTAGCCATCCATTGCAATGGAGAACTAAATGAGACGCCACCTCTTACGGATGTTATGGTAGCTAAATAAGGATATCTTTCAATCAAATTCGAAGCTATATCTGCTTGTTTAAAAGGGGAAAAAAATTATGAAAAGTTAATTAACCAGTAAATCTTTAACAATGCTACCATAAAAAACCTTGTCACTCACCAAAGAAATTCGAACGGATTAAATACTCGATCAATTTGGGACCGAAAATCCGGTAGTCGGCCGCCTCATCATCCCCAGTGACATCCAATAAATACAGAAGCGTGTCCCTCCAACCACTTCGAGCCGCATAATGAACAGGCCACATCTGAAATTTGCTGCTTTCATAAAGCAGAGGCCGGTGTTTCTCCGCCAGTAGCGCTGCGGCTTTGGTGTTATTGCACACGGCAGCGGTGTGAAGCGCGGTGTGGCCGAGGGAGTTGGTGGTGGCCAGTGCCTCCACAGACATTATCTCCACCAACTTCTCCACAAAATGTATGTTTTCCTTTCCTACCCCAACCGCTATATGAAGGGCTGTCTCCTTCAATGCATCCCCGATTGGAGCTGTCAATGCAGATTTATCACGTTCGAAGAAATTTTCGGCTGTTTTCCAGTCTCCTCTAAGCGTTGCTTTGATAAGTGGAATATATCTCCACGGCTGCTCGTTCACTTTCCTCCCTTCTTCGATGTTATCTGTGTGCATATACGAATGATTAAACATAATGAGACTTGCAGCTGGAATATTTGGAGGTTTAATGATGAAGAACAACTCGGTTTGATTCAAAAAAACATCGAAAAATCCAAATTGATCCGATGCACAATGTTTTTAATTCGTCATTCAACCTTGGGATAGACACAAGTGGTAATTACAATTTTCATGTTTAGGGAGTCCAACTAATCTAAACCCCAGATTACGACATTTTTGTGGATGATTGAGAGTGCACTCCTGATGTCTGCTTAAAGTTCGGACTATTCAGGAGAGAATTTGTTATTCAAAACATTTAATCCGTTTCAACTTGATCTCCTCTCCTCTTATTTTACAAAAGAAAAGAAAAATTCCGCAGTTACTACGAAGCACTGACACTTCTAGAGGCTGGCATCTCCTCGTATCTGACATAGTGATACGACAAAATACATATGGGACAAACCATGTGTCTTGACTAGTAAATCAAAATTTCTTTTTCTTAAGGGAACCGGAGAAGGGACCAGCAAATTGAGGGCGACTTACAACGAATGCACTCAAATGGACTCTTCAAATTCTAGGTATTTTTATTTTTTATTTTTATTATTCCTTTGATGACCCACTTTGTCAAGGAACTCAATGAATTAATTCATCAATCACAAATAATGTATGAGATGAATCTGATGTCACGATTTGAAGGGCCATTTTTCAATCTTCAATAGTTGGAACGGTGAGAGATCTACTCTCAAACAGAGTAGCAAGTCAACGACTTGCATTGGAGTGCCTTTTGGTGACATTGTTCTTCAAATGTAATTTGATTTTGATCTTGCTACCTCTTTTGTAGGTGCTCCAAGCTCTCTTTCATGCATTACTTGCATATACTTTATGAAGCAGCTAGCGAAGCATATGAATTAAAGGTTTGACGTGAAATGAGAACAATCACAAACACTTATTTGAACCAGAGTTACTCCTTCACTAAACAATCATTTAAGAGAAAATTTGTAATTTTTCTATGTCGATTAAAACCCAAATTTTAATGCCACCCTATAATTCCTTTTATACTAGAAAACTAGCACCGATAAGGAAACAACAAAACAAGAAGCTGAATTCCGGTAAACTGAAC
>OY978219.1:39974237-40194237 GCA_963854785.1 Vaccinium vitis-idaea
CAGAAACTGCACAGATGACCATATTCTATGCTGGACGAGTGATCGTGTTCAACGATCTTCCGGCCGATAAGGCGAAGGAAGTCATGCTCTTGGCTAGCAAGGGAAGCTCCCACAGTAACCCTACCATTTTGGCCCCGACACCGGTCCAAAAACCAAGCGAAGTAACTAATTTGATTCCAACTAGCACAAGTCCTGTTGTTCCCAATTTTGGCAATAATGTGATCCAAGATGGCCCCCAACAGCCTCCTCAACCAATTGTTAACGGTAATCTTTTCCGTCCTTCCTAAATTGTTTCGTGAACAATTGTGCAATTCTGAATCAGAAAAGAGTTATTTGTTGCGCTCTACTAAATGATCTAATGAGGGTTTTTCTTTGTTATTGCAGATTTGCCTATCGCAAGAAAAGCCTCACTCACCCGTTTCTTGGAGAAGAGAAAAGATAGGTAGGGATTTGTACCTTGTAAGCAATTTAGGCAATGTGCTACTATTACACTACACTCAAATGTTTTCCTATTTGATTGCTTAAATTTAGCTGTAGGTGAAATGGTGAATGGGGTTGTTTTATATGGGCAAGCGTTTTGGAAAAAAATGTTTTGAGTGTTCATGTTTTCAGAAAATGAGAGGAAAAAAGCCATTCGTATGAAATTCATTTCTGTTCACGGGTTGATCATGTGTGATATTTATACAGGATTACAGCAAGAGCACCTTACCAAACAAGCAACTCAGTAGCGTCTCCTTCCAAGCCGGATGAAAGCAAGTCATGGCTCGGTTTGGCAGCTCAATCACCGGTCCAGTTCGAGCCACAATATTAGGTTTTGGCATTTTAGTTAATTATTAGCACTGCTATCTCGCTCAATCACCGGTCCAGTTTTGAGCGACATTTTTGGTTTGGCATTGTCAGTTAATTGACATTGCAATCTTTCATTTGAACTCCGGGCCCTGTTTGGCTTTGGATTCACAAAGCTGCAGTTACGTCTTACAGTTTCAATCTAATTTAATTGTTATTAGTTTCTAAAGTGTGAATGATGAGAAATTCTCGTACCTCTATGAATACATTATCTCCTATTGTGATTCCTTTTGTTGATGGGAAAATGAATCATCAACAGTTGTTCTTGGCTCTCTGTACAAGATATCTAGGTCTTCTGCTGATGCTTTGCTGAATACGGAAATGCTCCTTATACTGCAAGTCTGTTTATGCGTGCATATATTGCATATTTTGTGTTGGATATATATATTTTTTTAATAAACGGATGTCCGACAATGACCAGCTTGTACGCACCTCGACTAATTCTGGGGATCTAGAGGTAACGACCATGTATAACCCTTAGTGGCCCCAAGAGTTTACTGGCAAGTGGATTCGAACCTGAGACTTTAGGTGGGAGCAAATTGTTAAATCTCAATGCAAGACCATTTTGTCAACCCCTTCTTGGATAGATAACTTATTGCCAAAGATTTGAAATGAACCCTTCGCTAAGACAGCAAAAGAGAATAATAGAATTTGATTCGTGGGTATAAGAACCGGTAAAACGAGGGGTATCGACCCCCCATTTGTGCATTGTGTACCAACAGCTTCGGGGACTCGTTTTTGGGTACCGTACGAATGATCTGAGTCGTTCATTCATTTTAACTTGATTTTTCGAGGAGCTTATTGGAACATCATCTCAATTGGACGTCCGTAAATGGGTCATCCGAAATTATCCCTCCCGCAAAAGTGGATCTCTGAGGCCGTCGGTACTCAATGCACGAAAAGTAGCGTTGTATAGTAACAACCTAGAATTTGATTCGTTATCCTTGTTTTTTTTTCTTGTTCAATAATTTTTTATTACTAATTTTTTACTTTTAGGATGTATTTTGTTTACCTTTCTTCAAAAAGTACAAAACTTTGTTAAAATGTTAAAAAAATACGTAACTAAAAAAAAAAATTATTTTTAAAACTTATCTCAAAACTGGTGTACTAAACAAACAAAGGGTTGGAGAATAATAGAAAAAGACCGTGTAAAAAAACCGTACAAAGTTAGGTCAGCTGGGCTGCCAAAATGATTACGATGATCATGCTTGTAAATGCAGCTGCATTTATCAACCATTGATTTGCCCATTTGAGAACAAAAGTGTTTGACGGGACACCACTTTCTAAACAAACGTGGTGCACAGCCATCTCTTTTTGTATTTTACAGTAATACTAATCCTTTCGGTGGGCTAATGTGAATGTAATTTGACTCCTTCAAGCCGAAAATCCCTCTGTACCCACTCTTTTTTCTAATCAATTTTCTAGTATTCTCTTAGTCATTAAGTTATTGACTACTATATCTATACACAAGAAACCTAGAGATATAATTTAATGACAAGCAGTGTCATCAGAATGAATATATAGTTCCTGAACACCACGTTGCAAGGTTTCACGAGCAAATAATAATTTTTCGTTTAGACGATGAAGAGTTCCATGAGCAAATAATAATTTTTTCGTTTAGACGATGAAGAGTTCCATGAGCAAATAATAATTTTTTCGTTTGGCCGTGGTTGGACAAATGGTTCTTGGCATCAATGAAGTCAGAAGTCCGTGTTTGACATTATTGATCAACACAATCCAAAGGGAAGAAGTTACTAGTAATAACAGTATCATGTGGCTGGTTTTTATGGTTGGACTATTCACATGAACCTGAATTAGAGAGTTCAAATTGTCTTCTTCTTATTAGGTGTCAATGGTTGTGATTGAAAATTTAGGGTGAAATGCCCACGGCTCAAAGGAGCAGGGGCCCTGCTGTCTCATGGGTCGACAGGTCCTGCTAACCCCAATCAGGATTGTTCAAACGTGTTTTGGATGGTTTAGATTTAAAATAAAACTCTTCCGGACCTGTCAAAAGAGTTTATTTTAAACCGGACTATTAATTGGCGAGTCTTATAGTTCAAGATGCGGTTGATAAGATCATAAGACCTGCCGATTCAGGGGACAGCGGAGCCCTCGGGTTGCAAAGGAGCCGCCCCCCTTGACTCTTCAATGGAAAAAGGATGGAGATTTCAGACTTGCCGTAAGTTTAAGTGGACACCATCAAATGCCGAACGTGATTGGTTTTTTTTTTGGTCCATTTTACATTCATTTGCTGGCATACGCCTACCGCTCACTTATTTTAATGTATTTTAGTACTTCCATGGGGTTTTTGTGGAGAATTCAAACTTCCACTAAAGTAGTACTCCCTCCGTCCCAATTTCTTGGCTCCTTTTGGGGAAGTGGGTTTTTAAGGGGTGTGAAAACTTTGTATTGACTTTTCTATTTTGCCCCTAAATTCAGTCAATATTACTGTGACCAAATTTGTGAGGCTAATTTATTATATGAAAGTCAAAACATATTCAATATGGATCTTGTTTGATAGACATCAATTAGTTTTATTATAAAAAAATTTCAAAATCTTAAAAACCGATATAAAATAAAAGATAATAGACTGACCAATTAAGATGGGAAAAGTACTTTTTAAGGGTAAAATTGGAAAGTGATCCAGTTTTGATGGATATTTTTAGAAATGGGACAAATATTTTGGGACATCCCAAAATGGAAAGAAGGACCAAGAAATTGGGACGGAGGGAGTATAATGATATATCATTTATGAATAAAATAATAGCGGATCCGGTGACCATGAAGTGCACTACATGACTATACTGGAGCTATGAATTTTTACAATTAATTGTCCAAATTTCAAAAAGTCTTTACAATTAATTGTCCAAATTTCAAAAAGTATCTTTCAAGGAACTAGAGTTCCTGCTGTGCACCATGTGCATGGCATCGTATGGTGCGGGGCTGTCTATTATGAAAATGCACGGATTAGATTTAATCCAAACTCCATGTAAATCCGAACCGTCCATTGTTTAGATTAAATTCGAACCGTGCATTTTTGCAACGGCAGGCCGGATCTCCGCACCACACAGTGCTGTGGTGCACAGAGCAGGGTCAAGCAGTATCTTTTTGTTAAAAAAAGTCAATTTTATAAAGAGATAACTCCAAACAAACTCAAGGAGATGGCCTTAAGAAACAATACAAAGAAATCAACCAAAAAACCAGCCAATGCCTAACTACAAGCCCTGCTATACACGGAAAACACTCAAACCAAAGTTGAGAGCATCTTTAAGCAAATCTCGACCATTAAAACAAATTTTGACGGCTGAGATTGTGCACTATAAACGAGTGTAATTTTCTTTTATGACCATGAAAATATAGAGTATATGCATAGAAAGAGATGAAACCGACAAGATAAATTATTGTGTTAACTTATTAAACAAGAGGACCTGATGATCCGCCTGCATTTTCGTGTACGTATTAACGTCTTTACATTAAAGAATGGTAAAATCACGCGCATTTGACGATTCAACACTTCCATTAGTTTTACTTTATTTATAGAAGAGATTAATTTGCAATAGAAAACTCTGCAATAAAGTAAGAGTTCACGGGATGAATGAATCTATATATGTATTGCAGGTGGACCAGTATAACGACACAAGGATAAATTTTAGTATTTGAGGATGGAGGCGATCCACAATAGTAAAGGAGTAGACTGGAGGAGTTATAATTATGGACTTGCTAAGTATTTGATAAAGACAAAATGTAACAAAAATGATCGGAGCTAACGATGCCGGTGGGGTAAATCGAGCGTTTAGGTCAGAGCCGGCTTTGGGCTAAAGCCCGTAAAGCCACCGCTTTAGGCCTCCAAATTTTGACTAATTTTTTGGGCCTCCAATTTTATAGGTCTGTGCAGTAATTATGCTTTCAAATGACTTATTTATGAAAGTTTTTTGTTTTCCTAATTAGTTGTAAGTTTTAACTACGATCTATTAAGAGTTAATGGCCCAATTTGAAAAAAAAAATCGCTTTAGGCCTCCTAAATCTCAGAGCCGGCCCGGGTTTAGGTATTGGCAATAGTGTATCTAAAAACATGTGATTGATAATGAAAAAACTATTACGAAAGATTGACGAAAGATGATACACGTATGTTATGTCAATGATAGCATTTGTGTAAAAATAACAGTCTACGTACAGAGAAAAATAATATGTCTCCGATGTTTTCTATGATGTTAAGGACAGTAAGACGTAAGCTGATAGCTACAAGAAATCTATATCAAAATTCATATATATATCCTTTTAATTGCCAATAGTGTAAGCAGTGGGGAACATAATATAAGATGTTAACGACGATTAATTATGAATAACAACATGTTTTTACTAATAGTTTAACAAGGATGATCTCATTGTAACATCCGAAATAATTTTTTATTTTTTTTGGCTGATATATGACAGAAAAAATTACGAGATAATATTTCTCGTTAACATATAATTTCTGGTATTACGCACGTGCCGGACACTAGCTAGTTTACTTTGGAAGACATATTGCCAATTCATTACTAAAAAATGGGTACATCGTTCAATTAATTATAATAATGATGAATTAGAAAAATTAGGGTACTTATCTCCTTTCTTATATAGATATACGGCTATCTCCATACATAAAAGACCAAGGAGTGGTAAAATAGGGATATCAGGGGGATATGGATAAAATACTACAGCCATTTTTGTTAGCTATTGGACAGTAAACTTACAGGAGGGTTATTTTTTTATTACTATACAGTGAAAGTGAATTAGAAGGGAGTGCAGTGGAAATTCAGAAAGAAAAAATAGGAGAGGTAATTGTAATTGATAGAAACCCGAGGAAGGTGAGTGTAATTTATCCTTAATTAAGGTCAATTTTAGGTATAGGTTGGTAGAAGGTGTACGCATCTTAGTACTGTATTTCACATTGGGAAAATCTCATGTTCCCATCATGCCATGGCATTAGCTGGTGTGTTCCTGCGGCTCTTGCCTGGACCTGATTTGCAGACAATTGTGATTTGTGATTGTAAATGAGGATATAATAGCGTGCACAATTGTGATCCAACTTATCAGATTTGACTATTCTCTCTTGAAGCTTCATTTTGTTTTGAACTCCCGAAGCTTCTGCATTACAAAATAACTAGTATGAACCCGTGTTATATATGCACGGCTATTACAGGCACGTACGTTTATATTCACATAAAATAAGGATACTCCCATATGACAATTTCTCATGTGACATAATATCGGATTCATCGCAATCTCATTTGACGATATAATCTGTTCATTTTATAGGTTTCGGTGTGTTCGTCACACATGCCAAAAATCAAGATGATCGGTCTTTTTCCGATTAGTTTGGATCGTCAAATAAATGCTTGTCAATGGACCGAATTCTATCAGTGATCCGAATCCAATACTTTTCATAGTAGATATATCTGTTATTTTTTCATGTATAATATTATCAATAGGTTCATGGAGGGACTAAGGGGTGCTTTGGGTAAAAAACCAAAAACCAAAAAACCAAAAAACCACTTTTGTCCTTATTCAAATTTTTTTTGCATTCGTTAGTTTCGCGTCAAGATTTTGTGGTTTCTGGATTCCTCTCGGCGAGACGAATCTAATGAGTATAAATTTATGGTCAAACCAAATATTTTTTTAAATAAAGCCGAAATACTTGGATTATTGACTAATAATCCACCTATTTTGGCTTTATTCAAAAAAAATTGAGTTTTGACCATAATTTTATACTTGAGTAATGGGCCGTGAAACTTTATCAATTTGAGTTATTGGGGCCTGTATATTTTATGTGTTGTTCTTCACAACTCACTTCCTCCTCAAATTTTGAAGTAATATTTGGGCCGCATAACTACTCTGGGCCTAATAAATGAGAGTAGCAAAGGCCCCTCATGAGGAAAACAGAGGAGTGATACTTTTACAATCCCATTTGAGAGTCGGTTGAAGTGGAAAATAGTCCAAAGACTCCAAACCATAGAAAGGTCCAATGATTGGCTGAAGAATGAAGATTAAAGAATCATCGTTTTTTCCAGGATACACGATTCTCAACTTTGATTTTACTTACTTACCCAAAAAAGAAAAAAAAAAACTTTGATTTTTCTTTTTTCGATTTCGTATTATACTCTCAACTTAGGTGTTCCGGTATTTCCCGCATCAAGCTGTTTTGCCTTCCAAATAGGATTTGACATGAGCTAGAAAAGGTGATCATAATTAAATGTACAAGTTAACACGGAGAACATTTCTCAATTTGACTCGCGAACAGCCTGCAAAAAATCAAGTTGTTCGGATATTTGCAGCTTAGTGGTTGAACAAAATTATACTGGTGGACAAACGTCAATCGACCACAGTTGGAGGAGATTTTAATTAGATTCGGATGAGAATGAGATGGCCGCTCTAGCCATCAATCAGGGGCTCCCTCGGTTAAATAGGCGCCAACAGAAAAAATGCCTAGAAAAAAGAATACCAACACATAACATGTAAATCATATCCCGTCATTGGGGACTCCTCAAATTTTGTAGACTTACTTCTATTTTCTCATTTCCTAAACCGAACTTAATTAGTGCTTTTCTTAGGTAAGGGGGTACAATTTCTTGGCAACGAAATTTCCATAATTGAGAGAAACAAATCCCGTGACAAATCTTTCCTTTTAGATGCAAGTAGATATTATGATTTTAAAGATATTGCGGATCTGGAAGGGAAAAACTAAGGTATAATTTAACCTATGTACGGATACATTTAAGGGGAACCGAGGGGCCTGTAGTGAGCAATCAATGCCGTCAGTTTGGCAATCAACGGTGCAAATTAAATGTATTCAATCCGGACCAATTTACATGTAGGATAATTTCATTCAATTCGGACCGTTGATTGCCGAGCCAACGGCCGTGATTGTTCATTACATGGGTGTAGTGAGTGTTAAAAAGATTATGTCACACGTGCTACTAAAAACTTCAATGACAACCTAATCAATTCATGCTACTTGTCGCACCCACTGCCCTCCTCACGAAAATCCATTATGCAATATAATAATAGATGCAAGTTTTTTTTTTTCCTTTTCCCGGATGTACTCATGGGAAGAGTTCTGATGTATTTATTGGATGTTAACTTTTTTGGACTTCAACTCTTAATGTGCTATTGTCCGGTTACACAACTTACATTGGTTTTCTCCGTGACCGTATTTGGTTTGTTTTGTGCTCTCGCCGTCTAAAAAACACTTGAACATCACTATTAGTACTTTGTATCATTTTTTAGGTTACTTGTATAGCGATATGTTCGTTTAACTTGCACATGTGTGTGCTATATCTTCCCATCCATAGAATGGATACAAAGCTACCTCTTTTTTTGAGTACAAAATTACTCTTTTTTTTTTTTTAATCACTTAACATTGATGCATGTTCGATCTCGAAAAAATTACCAATGTGATATTTTTGGGCCCTATGCATCGAATGAGCACAACACTAGTTGGTAAAAGTACAATGGTGTAAGTACAAATTCCCCTAAAAACTCCTTGAAATTCTTTCATGTGTAAAAAAAAAACCCCTAAAATTCCTAGTGACCAACCTTTTTTTTTTTTTTTTTTCTCTCGAGTATATATTAACTGGCGAGTACATATATATACACATTAGAAAATACAATGAACAACTATCAATAATCTATAATTAATGTGTATAAAACATAACCCTATCATGCCTTTATATCTACAAAACTAGGTGACTATGAAATCTAACCAAATAAGGAAAACATGCATAATAAGGAAACCTAAAATAATTGGAAACATAGATAATAATCTAGACTAAATAGAAAACACAATAATAAAACCTCGATAACATGGTAAGATAATATTTTTTAATTTTACGCTAACAATAACCATAACCCTTTTGGAAATGGAAATTGTCTATCTGTTTATAGCCTTGAGTTTCCCGAGCCTTTTGAAAATCCTTGTTAGTATATGGTTTCCATGTTAGGAAATAGTTAACAGGTTATGGATTCCATACTGGAAACCTATCGGTATATATCTATATCTATAAAAATCTAGCACTGTCTTCGTTTTTCAGAATATGGTGATTGCTGGGGACAGAGGAAAGAAAAACCCTTTCTCTTGGATTCATCAATAATGAAGAAACGCGAATATGGTTACTTCTCAGATGATTGTTGCTGGGAACTTATATTCCAAAAACTGGGAAAAGAAGACGAACATGACTTGGATTTTATATCCTTAGTCTGAAAGTGGTTCCTTTCGATATCAAACCGGGTGAAGCATAGTTTGAATGTAAACGTCAATAATGCCAAGACACTCCATCTATTCCCGAATATTCTTAGAAGATTTCGACCCATCAAAAGCATAGTAATTGTCACCAATGTCAACAAAGGCATAGATGGAATCATTGATCAGATTGCCCGGGGTACTGGAGTATTGAATCTCCGAGCCATAAGGTTTCAGTGTCACATTCGAACCCCGCGAGATGGTTTTAGGGCACTGGCGTTAAGTAAGATTATGAAGAATTATTTGAAGGTATTGGATTGCTCTGGGCTGATCTCTATGCAAGACAAAGATTTGATTTTGATTTATTCCCACAATTGGAGGAACTCAGGATTCATGCGGCTAGACGTTCATATTATGATAAGGCCATTCCTATAACAGATGATGGCTTTGATGCTTTGGCATTAAAGCTTAAGGAATTGAAGGAGATTGTGTTTAGTTGTGTGTCTAATGCTTGTTTTATCACTGATAAATCGCTTATTTCTCTGTCCACAAATTGTGTGAAACCGAGGAAAATTCATCTTGACTTAAGCCTTACAGATCAACATAAGGTGACTGAGGATGGCATTGGTTTTGTGATGCGGCATAGTACCAATTTGACTGCTCTCTCCTTAGATTTATATTCGTTACAACCTTCTGCATCGCCTTTTTCAATTGGAAGCGGGTTTACCAATGCCAAATACCTGCATTCTCTTACCTTGGGATGTCAAGCACTCATTTCGGACAAGCATATTTCTTTACTTGCAAAAGCCTGTCCTCCATTGAAGAAGCTCGAAATCGTTGGTGTCATGTGCAAATATTCCGAAATTCACGGGGCATTAAAATTGCCTTTGCACGCATGTCAATCGACACTGGAAAAGCTAACCCTAAGTTGTCGATCTCTCACAAACACAGATATCAACAATTTGGCTCAGTATCTCTCTAACCTAACTTATATATATCTTGATGGACTGTTTGGGTTGACTAGTGTTAGTGCCACCTTCTACACCCTTGCAAAAAGTTGTCCTTGACTTGAAATACTTACGATGAAGAAAATGAGCGGACAAGAGATGGATATTTTTTCTACGTATTTCTTGCATAAAAAATACCGAATGTACCGAATGCGACACCTTGAAATCAGCGACAATGAGTAGTTGAATGATACAATCCTCGAAAACATTGGGTAGGTTTGCCCAAATCTGCAATTTCTCTGCGTAAGATCTTGTCTGCGCCTCACCAATGTAGGCATTGGGCAAGTTTTGAGGAGATGCCCTGCAATAACACAAGGGTCTAAAGGTATCAGATGATTTTTTGGGGAGATATTCTGACAACTCTTCTGAATTGAATTTGAAGACTTTGAAAGCTTGGGGGACCAAAATTAGTGATAAAGGGATGGCGATGATCAGAAAAAGGTGTCGAAATCTCCAAGATTTGCTTAGTTGTACGTACCCCAACTTTATTCTTTTTGTTACAGTTAGTTATGAACTGAATTCTTGTTCTCCAATTCAATTGTTTTCTTGCTGTTTTTCTTTCTTTCGGCTACCCTCTCTCAGCCAAGTAATTTAAAATGCTTAGAGGTTTGTTTTGTATATTGCCCCTGTCAGATGAAATCATGCCTTGTGGGGGGTCCATAGGGGTCCGACTAAGAAAACCAAATAAATGGCCATGCTTTCTAGATTTTCTATCATTATCAAGCACTAAACTGTATTATCAAGCATAATAACAAGATTAACGAGCATATAATTATGTTACTCTGGGTCGGATTATTAAAATAATTGCCATCTTTATCGTGTAAATTAATGAAAATAATCCCAGGTTTTTGGTTGGCCACCCGGCAATATGTTTTGCAACTGGGCATGGCTCCCCATAATTATATGGTTCTGTAAAACCAACTGCTGTCCTTGTTCCCCTGTAAGAAATACCCAACGAAAGCAATATTAAACTTGTAACAAAAGAAATTGTGTAGGAATTTTAGTGTTCCATTCGATTGGTATTTCATGTTGCTTATTACATTAATTTCTTTTGGAATTTTAGTGTTATAGCTCTAGGTTTGGTGTTTCTAATGTCGGGGGAAACATGACTGTTGATCCAACGTTCCTGTCTTCCTGAAATGAAAGTGAAAGTGGAGGGAAAGTTGAGATTTTGTTGTTGTCTTCTGCAGTTGCAAAAGTAGTATTTCTTTCCTCTCTTTTTTTTAATTTTTAACTTGATGGATATTGCAGTTAAGTTTCACCAAATCAACAACTTATGTAAACCTGTATTGATTAGTGCATTGATATGGTAATGCCACGTGTGCATTTAGTGTAATAGTTGTATACTAGTCAGTGACCGTAGCATTGCTCATACTTCATGAGGCCCAAGTGTTAGCAGGCACAACGGAGGATACTATGTACTCTCTTTTTTCCATTTTCAATATATTTGATTATGGTGTTTTCTCAACCAAATAAAAAAGATACGAAGAAGTCATCTCTTGTAGAATCAATTTCAACAATTTTACTCTATTTTTGTAAGTAAGTTGTCTTGGGGATAAGAAAGGCAATAACAAGCACGATATTTAGTTGTTTAACTGAATTTGTAAAATGGAATAGACATATACTGTTATACGGTTTCTGTTTAGGGGGTATTCCGCTAAGGGTGTTTTTAGAATAAACTTGTTTTTCATGGTTTTTTATGTGATGTATTGTGAGAGAATGACTTATCTTGGTTTTTGGAAAAAACCGTTTTTTGTTAGTGAAACACCCTTAGCCATTTTGGTTTAACGAAGCAAAGTAGGTCCGTAGGTGATGTGCTTTTCATATGGTTATGCAGAGTGCATCGTTTTGCAATTTGTGCTTGATATCATTTTTCATCTTATCAATGCAGAACCTCAAAGCAGCCCGGTATGGGATGCCTCACCTAATGTAGCGAAAGAATGGGTTTTCTGTGGATCTGCTCTGTCTGCGAAAGAAATGGTTGATTCTAAGAGGATAGCTATCTAGGGTCCATGTTTGCAAGAAGTCATGCATGACTTGTGCGAAGGCATGGGGATTACAAAAACCGCCAGTTGCGCAAAGTTGTTAGACTGGTCCATAAGAGTTGAACTAAGAAAAATTAGGTTTTATTATGGGTTGTTTTTTTCCTGTTTGAATTTTGACAATGTATAATAACGTATAATATATTGTGATTTTTGTTCCCATGGTTTCTTTTGGCTCCAGGGAATTATATTCACACGACAAAAAAAAAAAAAAAAAAAGAAGTTCTTCCATATAATTTCATTGATCTGATTTTACTGTGGTTTTCTTTTTCCATATGCTTCACTCCTGTTACCTTCTTTAGGCCTATGGTCCCTATGTGTTTTGGGTACAGGTAGGGACATAAACACTGAATTCATCCACCTATCTGGAGTTGTTCTCCAAAATATGATTATAGGAACTTTTGATACTCAGGTTTTTGCTGTATTGTTGTCGATTCACATTCAGATGAATCAATTCGAGAGTAACCTAGTGGATTGCTGTGGGCCCTCCGTTTACCAAAAGATTACAACCCTTATCGATAAGAACTTTTAGTGAAAGATGGATGCTGAAAATGTGGTTTGTGAAAGTAGAGTTTGGTTCCTTGCCGTATTTTGAGACTTCTCTGGAAGCAAACAAAGGAATTGAAGGTTAACAAATTAAACTTTATTAAACTCCAACAAGGGTTACAAATCGATCAAACTTGAGGTTATAATCGATGAGTGAATTACATTACTCTCCTAGAAAGTGTTGTAAAGTACATAAAAGTTAAAAAGATAAAAGAAAAGCCTTTGGGCGAGTTGATCGGGGCTTCCAATTGTTGTAGATGACTTGTATTTATAGGCTTCCTCTTGTCTTCTTTGAATTCGAATTTTCAAGTAAATTTCCCGCTTCAATTTAAATCAAGCAGTTATCTCCTTGAAGCAAGGAACTGATCATCTGGGTGGTGTCTTTATCTGAACTGTAATTGCCCTTGTCTTGATCCTTAAACCGTTACACGTAACTTCCTTGTCTTCAATTCAAATATTCTACCATATTTGATTATTAGCTGCCACGTTTTAGACAAAACTGTCTCTAGCTACCACGTTCTTAACCTTATCGATAAACAGAGGTTAACTTAGAAACATATATAAAACGGGTGCCTTTTAATGACTGGCTGCCATGTATTAGCCTTACCGATAAATGGCTATGCTAATTTTATGGTGTAAACACCCTCGCAAGATAGAAGCGTTTCTGACGTAAACGTGTTGCCTTGCTGAAGTGAGGGTTTGTCTCATTCTTCAGCATTTTCTGGCCTAGAAGTGAAAAGTAACAGCAAATCAGAATTTACAAGATACATCAGTTGCGTAATTGAAAGCCGTTTTATTGTCTAAAAAGATAATAGGAGGGAACTGGAACTACAATAGTCGAACCTCATGAAATGTTAACTACTAGAGTCTTTGGCCACAGAGGAAACTTTAGTTGTACAGGGGTACTTGAATTAAGATCCGACGAACAAGTGTAAACTCCACAGATAGCAAGAGGGGCCTATTACGGTGTTAAGGTCCTCAGAGACACCAAACATTTCTGTAAAATAAATAAAAGATCATTTTTTGAGCAAAATAGTTGCAATAGGAAGCTGTACCTCAAAAAGATGCGCAAAGCAAAATCCTTAAAAGCTGTTGTCAATCTACAGATTTCGAATGACATTCTGCTAGAAATGAGAAGAGATTACCTTCTCACTGTTGACGTACAAAATCACTAAACCAGTTATGGAAAAGGAGACTCAAGTAATTATCCTAAGATCCTAACAAGTAAGATCATTAAGATTCCGAGACATCTCCAAATGGGAAAGACTACAAATACCAGATTACTAACAGAAAAGACTACGAAGCCAATGTTACAAAGAAAATCCTACAAAAAAGCATAAACTGAAGGTTGCAACTTCTGTACCCAAAAGGATCCTCTAGAATTGATAACTCATAACTCAACCATAATCAAGCAGAAATTTATGTCCCCTCCTATGAGTCTTTGAAGAAGCTGCAAAGCTGTCAATATCATACGGTTGGATTCTACTTCATCAATATGAGGTATTATTCATAGGTAAAGAGATTGCACAAGAAAACAGAAATAATAATACCATCGGCTGCTAATGTTTTGTATTTTTGATGACTTAGGTGTCGGGGCCAACTTACGCACACCTAAACTAATCCTGGGGGACCAATCCCACCGTCCGCTTGCAGGGCCACAGTTAAAGCCAAAGCAAATGCCATGTATGGACTGGCCCCAAAGAGTGTGATCACGCCTGCGAGGTTTCAAACATGAGATCTTAGGAGGGAGCAAACTTCTAACTCCCTAACCTTGACCACCAGGCCAACCCCTTGGGGTTATGGGCTACTAATGTTGGGAGTTCCTAATGTTCCTTAGCTCCTGGGAAAGAGAGGGATCAATAGTATGTATTTTATTGGAGTCCATTGCACAACCTCAGTATGAGGAACAATTGCAGCACAGTGATTTCAGGAGGCCAAATCACTGAAAAGTGAAAACTGAACTGATCCAACTATCATAGAGTTTAGATTGACAGTAATGTACACACCCACTCTCCTTTGATGCAAACAAAACATACTTGCACAGAACATGTCCAAAGCCGTGACACCCACGTTCAAAGACAAGGATTAGAAAAGAAAATGAAACTGGTAGGAGCTAATGAGAAATGGGAATAATGAGCTTGGACTGAATGATTTGATGGGAAACTAAAGAAGTAGAAGTACCTCAAGCTGCTGAGCAAACCAGTTTAAAGCACGAGAGAGATTGGGAGGTGGATGTATTGAGGTGAGCAGCATGTAGAATGACCTGAATGGGAGATGGAATAAGAGAATCGAAAGTGGACCTGTTTCTAGCTAACCATATACACCACAAAATGCAGATTTATACGGAAACGCGTTTTTTCCCTCCGAATACTTGCCGAAGACGAATGATACCACCAATCAACCAAAAACGTATGGATAAACTATATGAAATAGGAGAAAAAAATGCCCAAATCAAAGCCAAACAACATTGATCTCACAAAGTCACAATCAAGGAAAAGATGGGTCAGACTCTCTGACCTCCTTTTGCCGAATGGGCAAATCGAAATACCTTTCCAGCCTTTACTAACCAAAAGATCTCCCAAGAAAGACATTTATGACACAATTGCCATAAGAACTACTACATTTTATGAGGGATGGGAAGAGACCAGGGGCGGAGGGACCATAGGGCTGGGGTGGGCCCTGCCCCCCTACATTTTAAAAAATACACCGAAAAAAATTAAAACTTATATTTAAATTAAATTTTCTTTGCTATTGTCAGGGCTAGGTTACTCGTTTGAAATTAAAATAATTGTTTCCAACAAAATTTGAACCAAATTATTATAGCCCAACAAAATAAAACAAGCCTAGCCCAATTATGAGAGCCCATATAAAATAAACATGTAAGGATAATGGTTGCCTGACATTAGGTTCAATGTGGAAACACTAAAAACTTGAAGGGAATTAGACGACTTTTTTGCATACAGCTTTTCATAAAAAATACGCTTTGTATTTTTGTCAGCGCAAGATGAAAATCCTGGAGCCGCCCGTGAACTCAGCCCCCCGAGATTCTCAATCCTGGCTCCGCCACTAGAAGAGACCAAATATAATGCCAGGTGAAATTAGGCAAGAGGGATAAATGGACGTAGAACTTAGCGTAAAAAAATTCAGTGTGCTAGAATTCAGCTTCATGTTTAGTAATGACAGAGTATTCCCCATTGGTAGAAAACCCCCAAATTCATCTATCTTCAAACCTAGATTGAGAAATAGGAATCAAGGTGATTAAGGAGGAAATGTCAAGTGGAAAAACAGAATGAACAAGTCTTGAGTTCAATCTTTTAGTTAAAGGAACAAAAAGATGATTAACAGTGTCATTCTTAAGATGGTGGAGGGTGTTGAGAAGCGACTCATCTGAAATGAGAGAGTTGCAGGAATTGGAGAAGGCAACCAAACTTCCTTGACTTTTGTTATTCTAAATACATCAGATTTGGGTAATTTTGATTATCCAAAGCACGGTAGAAAGAACAGATTGATAATGCAAAACCTAATACATAACACTAATTTTGACATGGCGAGACAACAGGCAATCAAGCAAAGATTTGTAGTGGCCATTGATAAGACTGAGCTTTGGTTAGAGTTTGTTCCTGTGTGGCTAATAGAAGGGAGAGATGTAATGGAAGAAAAGGGGTGTGCTGCGTGTGCATCAGTGGTTGTCCCTTGGTTTTACTGGGAAAGCAAGTTTTGGCTTTCCATCAGGAGAGGGACCTTCATATATCATCGAAAAGAGCACTGCAATCAGACACCCTATTTGCCAAGGATTAAATGTCATGCTATCATAAACTGACAACAAAACATTCACCTTTCGACTGTCGTCATCCAATAGAAGAAATCAATCAACCAAAATTGAAACACGAGTACGCGGAATTGCAGAGGAATATATAAATTTCAGTATATAGTTCCTCAAAAAGAAAATAGTTAAAAAAAAACCCGAGCAAAACAAAAGCCAAACAAGGTGAGGTAGATTTACAGAATGGCATGGCACTCCAACAGGTATTAGAGGAAAGTACCTTCTCCCTTTGGAGTTCAGATGAACAAAATAAGAAAAGTACCACGCCGGATGAGCAACATCGTCTATAATATAAAAAATATGTCAAATTTCGCTAGATATAGCTAAAGTCATTTTGCATGAACCTGAAGGTAGGTCAAAGTCACCAAAAACAAAGTTTCACAATCCAAAAGAATTGTAATCGTGAAAAAATGTTACTTCCGCAAGGGGTCGGGATCAAAATCTAGTAAGGCAGAATAAACATATAGCTATGCAGGGCTTGCAATGAACTGAAGTTGGCAACGGCCACAGTGACTCAGTGAGGATGCCTGTGTCACGGACTTAACTTGTTTCAAGTGATCCGTGCGGCACTTAGACACTCACACTTGATCTTGACCCGATCTTGTG
The DNA here is from genome assembly GCA_963854785.1 of Vaccinium vitis-idaea. NCBI lineage: Eukaryota > Viridiplantae > Streptophyta > Magnoliopsida > Ericales > Ericaceae > Vaccinium > Vaccinium vitis-idaea. The sequence continues at coordinate 39,991,326 of OY978219.1, forward strand.
ATGCTAAGTAAGCCTTTTGAGTGTGTAAGAAGAGTAAGACAAGTAGAGCTTGAGTTTGGGAGAATGGAGAGTGTATTACACAAAGAGAGTTTACAAGCTCTTGAATGATTTCTTGGTGCCTTGGCCAAATGAGGCCACACCCTTTTATAGGCACTAAGGGAGGGTTCTAGAATAAACTCTAGAATCTTCCCACCTCCTCAATTGGGTCTTTCTAGATGTGTGTGTGTGGGAGGTTCTTGAATCCTCCAACACTTACAAGGCTTCTCTAGAATGTTCACCATCTTTCTAGAGTATTCTACAATGTACAAGAATATACAAGAATATACAAGAGTCTTCAAGAAATTTCTAGACAAGTCTAGACTAGTCCGGAAGCTTGAAGATTTCTCTAGAAAATTCCGCGGGGCGTCACACTCTCCCCCACCTAATCTGGCGACGTCCTCGTCGCGTCTCCCTCCTTGAACCTCTGAATATGTTTCGGGAACTGCCACAAAGCGTTTTCAGCTTCCCAGCTTGCTTCGCTTTCTGGTAATCCCTTCCATTTTACCAAGTACTCAGTACTTGGTGGTACTCCTCGTCGCCGAAGGATTCTGTCGGCTAAGATGTACTCTACCTCTTTATCATAAGAGGTTATTACTGCGGTTGGGGCCCTTGATGATTCTCCTCGGCTTGGATCATCCGCGTCGCCATGATAAGGTTTCAAGTAACTCACATGAAAGACTGGATGGATCTTAAGCTTTGGAGGTAGTTGTACTCGGTACGATACCTTTCCAACCTTCTTTATGATAGGGAATGGCCCCTCATATTTCCTCACCAAGCCCTTGTGTACCTTCCGAAGAGACTTGAATTGTTGAGGAAGAAGCTTCACAAGGACTAGGTCTCCCACTTGGTATTCCAAGTTCCTCCTTTTCTTGTCTGCCCACTTTTTCATTTTCTTGGATGCTTTGTCCAAGTAGGAACGAGCTATATCAGCTTGCTCATGCCATCCCTTAGCAAATTTGAAAGCTGCAGGGCTCCTCCCCGTGTAACCTGTTGCCACCGTGTGAGGTGTCAAAGGTTGTTGCCCCGTAGCTAGCTCAAATGGACTATGACTCGTGGACTCACTTCTCTGCAAGTTGTAGGAGAATTGAGCCACGTCAAGAAGCCTCGCCCAATCTTGTTGGTTGGCACTCACAAAGTGCCTCAAGTATAGCTCCAACAGTGCATTCACCCTTTCAGTTTGTCCGTCGGTTTGTGGGTGAAAGCTAGTGGAGAAGTGTAAATCTGATCCAAGCAACTTAAACAACTCGGTCCAAAACCGACCTGTGAAGCGTGGGTCACGATCACTAATGATCGATCGTGGTACACCCCAATACTTCACCACGTGCTTCATGAATAACCGAGCTGCCTCTTCTGCGGTACAATCAGTTGGGGCTGCTATGAAGGTAGCATACTTCGAAAACCTGTCCACAACCACCATAATAGAGCCACATCCTTCTGACTTGGGAAGTGCTGAGATGAAGTCCATGGTAACACTATCCCATGGTCTCTCGGCAACAGGTAAAGGCTCCAACAATCCTCCCGGTGGTCGTTGTTCAACCTTGTCTTGCTGACACACAAGACAAGTCTTCACGTATGCTTCCACATCGTCCCTCATCCTAGGCCAATAATAGGCTGACTCAAGTAGTGCCCGCGTCCGTTTCTGCCCTGGATGACCAGCCCACTTAGTATCGTGGCATTCCTTGATAAGGTTCCTTCGTAGGTTGCCCCACTTTGGAACATAGAGGCGATTCCCCTTTGTAAAGAGTATTCCATCTTGTACCCAGAATCGTTTGGTTTTGCCGTCGTTGGCTAACCTTACTAAGCTCCTAGCAAGGGCGTCTTGTGGCAATCCTTCCTTTATGAGTTGCACGAGTTCTCCTTGGGGCTGACTACTCATTGATGCTAGCTCTGCCTTTCGACTTAGTGCATCGGCCACCAAGTTCACCTTTCCCGGTTTGTACTCTAGCACATAGTCGAATTCCGCTAGGAAGTCCTGCCATCTAGCTTGCTTGGGGCTTAGTTTCTTTTGGGACTGGAAGTAGCTTGTTGCCACGTTGTCTGTCTTCACAACGAACTTACTTCCCAATAGATAATGCCTCCAAGTGCGCAAGCAATGAATGATCGCCGTCATTTCTTTCTCTTGCACCGTGTACCTTCGTTCGGTGTCATTGAGCTTGCGACTTTCGTAAGCAATTGGATGCCCTTCTTGCATTAGCACACCTCCAATAGCAAAGTCAGAGGCATCCGTGTGTACCTCATATGGCTTGGTGTGGTCTGGTAAGCCAAGGACTGGTTCCTCGGTTACAGCCTTCTTCAAGTCCTCGAAAGCCTTTTGACACCTCTCAGACCACTCCCATGCCTTGTTTTTCTTTAGTAGATCCGTCAAGGGAGCTGCTCGAGCTGAGTACCCTTTGATGAACCGCCGATAATAGTTAACCAAACCAAGGAAAGACCTTAGTTCGGTAACCTTTGTGGGAGAGTTCCACTCTTGGATAGCCTTCACCTTATCTTGTTCCATCATAAGCTTGCCATCTTTGATCTTATGCCCAAGGAATGTCACCTCCTCTGTGGCAAAGGAACATTTCTCCTTCTTGACGTAGAGCTCGTTCTCCCTCAATACTTGAAATACGATTCGTAAGTGATCTATATGTTCTTCAAGTGTGTTGCTATATACCACAATGTCGTCCAAGTAGACCACCACGAACCGATCCAAGTAAGGATGGAATATCTTGTTCATCAAGGTGCAGAAAGTAGCTGGGGCATTTGTGAGGCCGAATGGCATCACGAGAAATTCAAAGGACCCATAACGAGTCACACATGCGGTTTTAGGTTCATCCCCATCTGCTATTCTGACTTGATAGTATCCCGACCTTAGATCGAGTTTCGTGAAATACCGAGCTCTACCAAGTTGATCAAATAAATCGGCAATCAACGGTATAGGATACTTGTTCTTAATGGTTACCTTGTTGAGTGCCCGATAATCGATGCATAGGCGAAGGGATCCATCTTTCTTCCTTTGGAACAACACCGGAGCACCGTAGGGAGCTTTTGAGGGTTGGATGTAGCCAGCATCCAATAAATCCTTCAACTGCCGCTTCAGCTCCTCTAACTCGGGTGGTGCCATCCTGTAAGGGGCTTTGGCGGGCGGTAGGGTGCCGGGTTCCAGCTCGATCTTATGATCCACCTCCCTCCTCGGTGGTAGCCTTTTAGGTAGCTCGGATGGCATAACATCACGAAACTCCATCAATACTCCTTCGATTTCCTTGGGCAAATTTCCCAAGGTAGCATCCTCCTTTGGACTTGTAAGGGCAGCAAGGTAAGTTGCCTCACCTTTCTTGAAGCCCTTCTTCACTTGCATGGCTGAGAGTAGTGGCGTCTTGAACCCACTGCCTGACGTTGCCTTCACCACGCAAGGAGTTTTCTCCTCTAGGATTGCCACAGAGCGTAGATATGGTAGTGGGACAGCCTTAACCTTGCTTAGGAAATCCATGCCAATTACTACTTGGAAATCATCCATTGGCGCCACTGTAAGGTCAATCTTTCCATCCCATGATCCAATCCGTATGTCTACTCCTCGTGCCACACCATGTAATGGTTTTGCCTCCGAATTGACAGCTTTAAGCCAACCTACCTCCTTGGTAGGCTTCAATCCCAATCTCTTTGCCTCCTCTACTGAGACAAAGTTGTGTGTCGCCCCCGTGTCCACCATAGCACGAGTGGGTTTCCCATTGACACACGTTTCCACGAACATAAGACCCTGATCACCGTGGGTCTTAACGGTAGGCTTCGTTTTGATGGCATTGAGAAGTTGAAGGGATCCCACATGGGCCTCCTCCACTTCCTTCTCTTGAATCAAGGCACTGAGGGCTTGTCTCTTGGGACATTCTCTAGCCCAATGTGGACCGTTACATAGGAAGCAATTGGTTTTAGGCTTGAATTTGTCCCGTTTGTCATTGTTATGCTCTTTGCCTTTGCCCGTTGGGGGTTTGCTAGACGGACCCCTGTGCTTTTCTCCCCCACCTTTACCGAGATTCCCCTTGGATGTATTGGCCTTGTCACTCTTCTTGTATTCGATAAGGGACTCCGCTACAGCCATGGCCGTTGCAAGGTCTTGTACGCCACGGCGCCGCAACTCTTGCTCTGCCCATGGTTGTAGATTATCCATGAAGTTAAAGAGCAACTCTTCATCAGTCATATTCGGGATTTCAAGCATAAGGGTAGAGAATTCTTTCACGTAATCCCGAATAGATGATGTATGTTTCAACTTCTTCATGTTCTTTCTAGCTTGATAGGCCACATCCTCGGGGTAGAACTGCTTTTTTAGTTCTTTCTTAAATTCATCCCAAGTATCTATGGTGCACGTACCTTTCTCAATTTCGGCATGCCTCCTACGCCACCATAGTGTTGCAACATCGGTGAGGTACAAGGTTGCGGTCCGTACCTTTGCACTTTCCTCTGTAACTGCCATCGCCTCGAAGTACCTCTCCATGTGCCACAAGTAGTTGTCTACTTCCTTGGCCTCCCGTTTTCCATCGTAAGGCTTGGGCTTTGGTACCTCCACCTTTGAAGTACCTAGTGCTGCCACAGCACCTCCCGCCACAGCCGTCTTGCATAATGCCCAATCCTTGCGCATCTCCTCTAGCCGAGCTTCGAAGCTTGAAAGCATCTCCATCACCTTGGCTTGGAAGGAGTCATTGCCTTGCTGCATGTCATGCACCACAGAATTGATCGTGCCAAGCATGCCTTCCTTGAGGTCCTTGATCTCCCCCTTGAGATTCTCCACCTCATGATCTAGGCTTTGCTCCAACACATCAAGCCGTTCCCCTGAATCGGCCATGACTAGCTCCACTTTTGCTAGTCGGGTGTCCATGACTGCAACAGCATCCCGAGATCTCTCCTTCCTTGGCTTTGGTGGGATGACTTCCCTTCCGTGGCCTTCTCCGCTCGTTTGATCTTCCACACCAGAAGACATGGTGTCTTTTCTCTTCCGAAACCTGCTCTGATACCACGTGTCACGGACTTAACTTGTTTCAAGTGATCCGTGCGGCACTTAGACACTCACACTTGATCTTGACCCGATCTTGTGATGCTAAGTAAGCCTTTTGAGTGTGTAAGAAGAGTAAGACAAGTAGAGCTTGAGTTTGGGAGAATGGAGAGTGTATTACACAAAGAGAGTTTACAAGCTCTTGAATGATTTCTTGGTGCCTTGGCCAAATGAGGCCACACCCTTTTATAGGCACTAAGGGAGGGTTCTAGAATAAACTCTAGAATCTTCCCACCTCCTCAATTGGGTCTTTCTAGATGTGTGTGTGTGGGAGGTTCTTGAATCCTCCAACACTTACAAGGCTTCTCTAGAATGTTCACCATCTTTCTAGAGTATTCTACAATGTACAAGAATATACAAGAATATACAAGAGTCTTCAAGAAATTTCTAGACAAGTCTAGACTAGTCCGGAAGCTTGAAGATTTCTCTAGAAAATTCCGCGGGGCGTCACACTAGGCTGTACAAGCATTGTGCATACAATTGCTGAAACTAATACATACAGCTGATTAAAAAAAAAAAAGAACTAAATTAATACTGACAAGCACACGCACATAAAATCAATACCTCAAACAGCTACGGATTAGGATGGGTCTGGTTAACTAAATAATGTTTTACAAGGCAAATATGAGACAACTAAATTTTAAACTGGTTAGAAACTTAGCATAACGAAAATTCAGTCAAAAAAACTTATTTTATGCATTGATTAAATCAGTGAAAACCATAAAAACTTCAACTCCCGTCACCCCTCGATTGTTTCTTTCAAGTTTCAACCACGAAACAGTTCAAAAGCCTGTGGTATTCCATCAACTTCAATCTCAGAACCGATGATCTTTAACAGGCGTCACATGGATGTGGAGGTCACCACACCAAACCAAGCATTGGGACTTAATATGTTCAAAATCCAAAAATAAGTGAAAACATATCACAGAAAATATGTACCTGTGGAGGATTACTAACATAAAAGTTGCCATCTTTATACTTGAGCCGAGATGAATCTTCATGCCCTACTGCACTGCCAACATCTGGAGCATATCCATCGGAATAGTGAAGTTTCCCAACACGGTTAGAATGCCCACAGGAACTGTCTTAAACTTCTGGGTTCCATACTTGAGGCTGTTTGCATTAAGATGAGAGCTACATCTAGGCATCAGCAAGCAACTGCAGCCATTGTAGGAGTGAGGCTACGAAGCATTGCTAGAATACCCAGGCATGGGCATCGGTGGAACATAGACAGGAGATAGGAATTGGTGATAACGGCATACGATTGGCAAAATACGAAACATGCACTGGTGGGTACGTTTGTGCAGCAGGTTACAGTTGCTGCTGTGCCATGGGTACAGGGGATATGAACCTGCTGTTGACCGTGTGCAAGCTTGAGGCCTGTGAGCAAAATTAGTCATCAAATGCCTGATACAAAAAAATAAAATACTGGTTTGTTTCAGCAATCTGGTATAAGAATTTCATGAGCTGCTAATATCAATGTGTCCAATAGCTTAGCATTGTTGAACTTATACTTCCAAGAGGTTTATGGCATTCAACTTTACCTCTTGAGGGGATGGTAGACTGTGCCCCCTGAAACTTGCATCCGTTGTTTGTCTGAAATATGTGATATCATAATCAGTCGGAGGATCATATGCCTGCTTCCAAACATCCACAGAATACAACTTAATCCCCTTTAGGAAAATCTCGAGGTTAATTAACATAAGAAAACACACAAAGTTACAAAACAACTGGTCCACACCGTTCCATCAAGCAACCAAAAGTTATGTCGCCAAAATTTGAACAAAATAATATGGTCAAGGTAACAATTAACTCACCCAGAAACTTGGTAAATCAGAACCATATTGCCGCTGTTTTTTATTGAGCAGCTGATTTCCAAACACCCAACCTGATATTGGAGAATTGGAACCCTTGATCACCAAGTAAATCTACATGCTTGCTGGCAGAAGTTTCATCACTGGATTCTTATAAAAAAAGATTCATCACTGGATAACTCTGGGGAAGAGGCTGACAAACTGCCAAATCATATAAACGCATTAATAAGCACCATTTGCAGTCAAACCACAAATTCTCTTCAGTTTTTAAGTAAAGGCCAACTTGGATATCTATTGAATTGTAAAATTTAATCGCAATGCAAAGAACAACTAGAACAACAGAAAGAATTTAATGTGCCTTACTGTCTTGCCATGCTCAAACTGATCAACAGGAAACCTAGAGGAGGAGGAAGACAGAGGCGGATGGGCCCAAGAGGGTATTTGCCCACTATCAAAGTTCTACTTGTGGTCATCTACTATACCAACCTCATATATGGTTCTACGCAGGGATGGATCCAAGAATTGTCTACGGGGGGGGGGGTGCACCAACTTCTATTAACCTTAAACAAAAACTAGAGTTCATCATAAGCAATAGGGTTTATAGCATGGAAAAGTATTTAATATACACACCCTTTGCGAATTTTCATGGCTTATATAACAAATTTTGTGGCTCATTTTATGAATTAATGTGTCTCGTTTTGATTTTGGGTGTACACTGCACCATCTACGAATTTTGTGGCCCATTTTACAAATTTTTATGTCCCGAGATATGAATTTTTGTGGCCTGTTGCAAGTTCTTCTTAAATCAAAAAATATAAAATCCTGACATTGAGTGAGGGCACTTCCCCCATAGTGCATCCGTCCCTGGTTCTACAGATGAATTTTCTACACCTACAACTGTGTGAGGCTCTGATACAAAGTCCATGGAGGAATCATACTCTGTCCCAAAACTGCCAAAGATCAGCTGATAGCAATCAGACTCGGTAACTCAAACGTGATCTGCAATGATTACATTCTAATTCTCCTAATTGTTTCGTTCTGAAGGCATATCTGCCAAAGATCAGCTATAGCGATCAGACTCAGTAACTCAATCGTGATCAACGGGTTCAGTAGGGTAGCATGTTGACCAAAAGCATGAGGACATAACCAGGGGCGGCGCCAGAAAATGGTGTCAATGGGTTCAGTAGGGTAGCATGTTGACCAAAAGCAAATACTCTCCTCACGTGCACTACAGTTGAGTGCATATATGTTTCCTCTCAACTATTAAATCAAGCTAAGCTAAGCCAACGACCACATCAGAAATCTCTCGTATGTATGCATCATCGTCTCCATCAATAACCAAATCAAACCCTAACTCTAGCTGATGACAAAAGACTGAACAGGTAGCTCCTTGTCGGACCATTCATAGATGTTGCAAATCTGTTCATACGTTAGTTAAAAATCAACGCCAATGATGGATGACTTGAATTACCGAAATAAGACTGAGACTCCTTTTGAATCACCTACCACAAAGAGAGTGAAGAGCAACTTGAGTCCAGAAGATCAAAGAAAACAACCTGAGTTCTACATGCCAATATAAAGATCATGAAACATAGAACAAACTGAAAAACATAATGGTTAGGAACAAGCTTTGTACCAAAAAAGAATACCAAGGAAACAACAAAGTATCATTTTTACTTCTTTTGAGTTCCAATCATTTCACCCAAATTTACGGTTCTATAAATTCATCTAGGAGGGAATGAAGAAATAGAACAGGAACGAAAATACAAAGAAATGCAAAACGAAGAGGAAATACAGTCTAAATTTTTACTTTCCTTCATAGAATCTATTCTTTACCCATCTAAAAATAAATAAATAAAATCGGGGTATATCTCGAAAAACCTAGATGGGTAAAAATATGGTATCACTTACTGTAGTAGTGCCACTGTCCCTACTTATTTATATCTAGAAAAACCTGCAGCTACTCTGCCTAAGGCACTAGAAAGAGAGGAACACCCCACACTCCCACTTTCTCACTGCTAAAAGGCCCCTCTGTTCACAACCTGGCGTATATTTGGTGTACATTACATAGTGTGGTCTCATTTCTCGACCTCGGCCACGTTCAATTAGAACCAAATTAAGATCATCTTGATCTGTTGGCAATTAATTAGGATAATGCTTATGTCTTAGCACTAAATTAGCATTCCATAACCCAATTACAACTGAATTTAATGAACCATTACTACTAAATTTACATATATATACAAGTATACCTATATACACGTATACCTATACATATTCAAGTACAATGTGATATGTACTAACATACATGCACATACAACTGTAGACACATATACATATGTAAATCCGTACATACGACGGAGAGAGAGAGAGAGAGATCGCAGGGACTTACAAAAGTGAGAGAAACGGCGGTTGAAAGAGAGAGAGAGAGAGAAATGGCCGGGGAGAATGGAGGAGCCGGCGGACGACGGTGGCAAAAGAGGTGATATGCTATTTCTCCAATTCTTTTTTACGATCGGCGACAAGCCCACAACTCCATTTAAGGAGGGTTTTTTTTTTTTTAAATAATAATTTCCACGTCATGACATAGGTTCAACCTATGTCATGCCTTCAAAACGGCATCGTTTGTTAGCTCTAAACTCTTGGGCACTAAAAGGACGATTTCTACCTATATCGACCAATATTTAATGATCCGAGACATTCTTCTTATAAAAATTATTATAAAACATATGATGTAAAAATATTTTGTAAATATAGTACATATTAGTATTTAATCTAAATGAATTTCTATTTCTTAAAATGGCTTTGAATACATTGAATCATATCTCCTTCCATAACAACAACTCTTAGGGGACTTCAAGTACAATTTCTATCTATCTGAGTGATATGTTGATGATCCGAGACATTCAAATTGTAAAACGCAGAAAGATACAAATCATGTAAAAATTTCATAAAAATCGAAGATGGATTAGTACTTGATCTTGATGAATTTATGTTTCTTACAATAGGTTGAGTTATACTGAATCAAAACCATAAGAACCGGTTTCAACATAATCTCGGGCTTGAGATCACCTGTCCCCGTTCCCGGTCCCCTCTCTCTGTCCCACTCGTAACTGAAGCCACCAGAATATTTTCCCACAAACAAACTCCACCAAAATACCATTTCCTCCTCCGTTCCACCTCGCCGGACCGACTGAACTCGCCGCCCTGTATCCCCTCCCTCCGACACTTTCGCCACTCGATTTTGCCTATATCCCCTGTTTGATTTCAGGTAATAAAGTATCAGTATATAATGAAATCGGTTGATTTAGTCGTTGATTTAAATGAATCCAAAGAATATTCATTTGATGAACGGAAAGAAACTGTATCAAGAGCATGAATTTATATAGTTGATTTAGGAAGTTGCAGACATATATTATGACACTCTTCGATCACTGGATCGTTCAGCTGATCCTTTGTCATTCTGACTTATTTGTTTCTAGATATGTTGTGTGTCAGATGACAGTGTGATTTACGGTTGCGGATCTGCTGTCCCGAAAATCATGTCCCGACTCCGTGTCCCGTTCATGCGAGCCGTCCATCTGAATACTCGATTGCTCAGATTCGCAGATGAATGTGTATGGCTCAGATTTGTTTGGGGTGAGATGGAATCTAAGCCGTTGATTGCTCGGATGGAGGGAACAGGGAGTTGGGACGGGAAGTTTGGGACAGCGGATCGGCTTCCGTGATTTACGATGTACTGGCTGCAAATATTATTTTTCGAATTGGTGCATGATTTATTTTACTAGTTCTTTCGGAATTATATGAATGAGTGTCGCGATACATACGATTTTATCTGTTAAATTTTCACACATGTGACAAGTAACTATATATGTAGAATCAATATCTTTAACGTGTTCTCGGCGTGCAGTTCCCGGCATTCTATTAAATATCTCCATGTCCTTGTGTGTCAAGTTTTGTGTCCGTGCATATGATATGTTCTACACGTCTCCGTACGAGTCTGCATATTGATTATATGATCCCTTGAGAAGCAAATTGTTGGGAGGATAAGCTGTTCATGGTGGAAAGATAGTTAGGCAACACTACTTTTTCTTGTTATAGTCTAGGCAGTAATTAAGCGTTTTTACAATTTTCTGCAATTAGTGATGAATTGGCTTTTCATGCGGAGAACTCAAAAAAGCAAATGAAGATATCAAGGAGGCATTTAAGCAAAATGGGACTATTGGACTGATACTGGCTAGGCATCCGATTAATGGTCCTTGTGTTTAAGTACCTAATTTTATTTGGTTTTGAACCTTGAATATCCAACTTTGTGTTTTACTAATTATTTGTTACTCATTACTTTCTTTTAGTGAAAATCAGAAATGTGAGTAGATGTTTAAACGAAAACTTCTTAGATGCTTACCCAAAATTTTTATTTGAAGGCTAGCCTAGCAAGACTCATCAGTTCACAGACATAGAATTCAAGTCTAGGCGCACTTCCGGGATTCTGACACTTCCAAGAATAATCATTGACGACACAGCAAAGTCTATGCTCTTGAACTTGGCGGCCTTTGAAGCATGCTCCGATAACACCAACGACTTAGGGGTGACCTCTTACATATGCTTCATGGAATCAATTGTCGATCAAGATGAAGACGTGAAGGAATTGCAGTCCAAGGGCATACTCATTAACTCCATTGGGTGGGACAAGTACGTTGTGGATCTTTTCAAAGATATATAATTACTGGATTGGCTCCTAGCGTTGATGCTTATCTGCTAGTTAAGACGAGTATTGCGATGTACCTTGTTAAGGCCAAGTGGGCCCCGATATAGTTAGCAACTTAGGTTAAAGACGTGATGCGCTTCGCTGTCTTATACGCTGTGGTTGATATCTTACTGAGCTTCATTCAGACATATTTCACGATCTTCCCCTCTCCCGATAAGCACTAGCTAGAATTGCGTCAAGCCGTATCTTAATAATTATTAACATATATAGATTCACTTTTAAAAAGGAATGGTGGATAATGCTTATTCAATTTGTTCTATCTCCCATCTTTCTTACTTTCAGAGAGTTTTGTGATTTGTGTATGTCTTGTGTGTGGTGAAAGTGTGGGAAAGAAGTCTTTGATGAGTACATTTACAGGCAATAAATGAAAGCTTTTAAATAACATAAATTTGACCGAGTAAATTATGTTTCGACTGTCCTTGTTTAATTCGTGCTTTGTTGGTAGAGTTCATTATTAGATAGTTTACTTTCTATTCCTGAATATTGGCTGAACTATATGTTACCGTAAATGACAGAGTATATCAAGGTGAAACCTGTTTAGGATCCTGATTGCTTAAGAACTGCAGTTTTGTGTATTGATGCATGGTTCTTCTTACTCTATGCTTGTGGAGTTTTCAGCTTTATTGAAGTAGCCTGTACGAATGATGTTCATCGTAGTTATTTTCTCTAATTTCCCAAATCTTGTGGTTATGAAGCTAAGTAATAGAACCCGATCACTAAAACCCTTTCTTTGTTGTTGGGAGAAATGAATAATCTAAATGTTTGATATGCTTTTTCCCAAATCTTGAGACTCGAAGCTAATCGCAACCACGATAACCCTTTCATTTTTGTTGGATAGGGATTCTTATCTGTTAGTATTTCATCTTTGAGTCCTGGCTAAAATTTCTTTTCAACTTGAAGCTATTTAATCATTAAATTTCGCTTTGACGGTTGATATATTTTGAAAAGATATCTGGGTATAGGGTTCAATGGAACCACAACACCAGTAGCATTGTGATAGATAAACAAGCCTGAATGCAATACAGTGGAATGTCTCGACGAAAATGATTATGTAGGAAAATGATTCAACTCTATGAGAAAAAGAAAGGGAGAGGGTGGGTAGTTATTGTCCAAGCTGGCATGATGTAAACCTTTCAATTTTGGGTAAGTGACTAGGATTTCTCCTACCTTACTTTCAGCTGGATTTGTGCACTGGATTCTACAGGTGGTGAGGTTGGATAAAGAACTGGAACTCATGACCCAGAATCTGCAATCTACCATTCATATGTATTTGTGCACAAAATCTGGACTTTCTAGCTTTTGCTTTCAGCTGTTTTGTGGTGTATCCGAATCTGGAAATTGTGTCCAAAATGTGTCCGAATTTTATGAGGATTTAGTCCAGAGATAGCGTCCACAATGTGTCCAAACCTTGTGTGTGTGTGTGTTCAAATCGGTCCATATTTTTGTAGAAACAATTGTAGATTGCTGATAATTCGTGTATCTTTTATGCAACAGACAAGTGCTTGGGAATGCCCTATCTAGCATTTATTATGAGTTGGAGGCACAGAATTGGAAAGGAGGACGAGTCCCTTTTCTTCATTGGGTGTGAGAAAGCCGGTCTTGAAGATTTTATGGGAGTTCACACAAGTGTAGCTTGTGTCGCGGTTCACACAAGTAAAGAACAAGTTCTTGATTTCCTCCGTTGCATGAGGACAGATTTAGAGATTGCTCGACAAATTAATGAAGTGGTTGAGGAGTGTCCTCATTTAGATCTCTTTATCGAGTGTAAAACTGTAAATGTGTAACAAAGTTGTAGAGGAAGAAAGCCCCCAGCTTGGAGACACAATTTGAAGTTGTAATTTGTCTATTGCTTAGTTTGGAGTATCAAGTTGTAGCATCGTTGTAAAACAAGGTTTTAGTTTTGTGAATGTAATTTATTGGATTGTGAATGGTAATATAGGATGAAGAAAACCCCCGGCTTGGACTCATATACACCGTTGTTAGTTTTGTTAGATTGTTATTGTTGTTGTTAGTTTGAGACGCGAGGCATCAGGTTAGGCCATCAAGCAAGGAAACCACGGCGAATTTTTTTTCCGAGATTGCATTTTTTCTCCACTACCTATGATTTAACCATGACGTTGATATTTGAGAGCATTCATGCAGACAAAGAAAGGAAGGGGGAATGACCCATTATAGCAACCTAGGTACCAACACATCATAGGACACGGGATACGGATATTATACAGGCATGGGAGGATACGAATACGATACAGAGACAGGATACAAACGATATGTATCTTGAAAAATGTATCATATTTTCTGGAAAATTCGACAAAATTTCCTTTGTTTTCGATCTAGCCCAACGTCACAGCGTCTCAGTCAGCAGTCACAACAGAGCAAACAACTGTTCAATAATAATTCAAACTCACGCCGAGTCGCACATTGCAATTGAAACGAAAGTTTTAAAACCAAAACAAGTAGAATAAAAAATACGGCATCCGCTAGTTCGGCCAACATGAATACATAATGTTCTACAAAGCAGGCATGAGCTGAATATAATCATCATCGTCTGCCTTAACTCTATATACAAGCAAAATGAGAAAAAATAAAAAATAAAATTCCTCAGTTTCGCTAGCATCTCCTTTTGCCTTTCTTGGCTGGCCGCTCCAACGCACCTCTACCTCTTCTCCGAGCTCACGTGCTGCTATTTGACTTTATGGAAAGTCTACCTGCTTTTATTTTCATCAGAGCAAGCATGGTAAATTGAAATCATGTATGACCAGAATTAGAAAGTCTACCTGATTGAATACTTTAGAGTAAACTAGGTGGGCATTGTCGTGCTTCGCACGTTTGCGGTCACCCGTTAATATTAATTGATATGTATTTTAGGTTAACTTCGCTGAAAAACAAAGTTCAATCCAGCAGACAGTGCAATACATTTTGATAACTTTGCTGCATAGTTTTGCCAAAATTAGGTAATAGATCCATGCCATAATCTTCAAGGCCAGCGTGAAGATTTTGGCTATTGTTGCAGCTGAAAGTAGTTGACATTACGACTTAACAATTTCTCATCCTTATTGTAATTTTGGCTATTATAATTACTAAGCAATCGTTGACTCAATTTCTCATCGCTTCTCAAAATGAGTGCAAGCAAAATAAGTATGCCGAAATCATAAATTTTTATAATCTAATGGTACAGTTCCTAGGGGTACAACTCCAGGAATTTAGTTATATGAAACATATGTCAAAATAGTGTTGAATCTATGATTGGAAGAATTTGGAACAAGCCCGAATCCACTTGGGCTAGCTTGGGAATTTCAAATTTCACCATCTTGTTTATCTTTTCCTACTCCTGTGTGTGTCTTCATATATTTGTTCATAAATTACAATTGAAATCAAAGAGAAGGTGAAATACCTGCCTAGAATCAGAACACAGTTGAAACTACCTTAAACAGAGGGCAATTAGAATAAACAAAACAAGCCAGTGAATACTGCCAGGGAGATGAAGAAAACTTAATCAAATGGGAGCAAAAAAACCTCCATAGCTTGTAGAATGTGTAGTACAAACAACTAAATTAAAAAAAGGCGAAAGGGAAAAGAGATCAACATCACAATTAGAGATACTAAAATGCTGCATCTCCTTAAGCAGCATTTCCCTCTCAATCAAGGCCATTGCGAGAGAAGTCGAGCCCATTAAACTGAAGTTAATTGCACTTAAATGGTATACAGATCAAAGAAATATGAAAGAACTCAACCACAAGGTGCCGTTGGATGGCCACCTGTCTCTCATCTGTATCTTCATGCTCAACCTAACAAAAAATTCCATTTTCAGAGAAGTTAGTTTAGGCATACTCAAGTCATAGACAGGTAAATAATCCCAAACTGCCAATGAAGAAAACCACATGCAGTATCTAATCATCTTAAGTGAAGTTTCCACTTCATTAGATAAACATCACCTGGGCTCCCAGGCCGAATGCATAGCATTTAGCTTGGGGAGATAATTTTGTCCTAAAAGTAACAATCTAAAATTTTTCAGCTTTTCATCCTCTTTATCAACATCGGCTATAAGTTGTTCTTATCATGGCTTTATGTATCTATTAACCCAAACAAAACAGGGTAGGAGCATTCGAATAAAACGACTAATATATTTCAAAATATTTACCTCGACAAGTACTCTTGCTTTCTTCTTCAACTTGGCACAAGATTCATCTTTCTCTTGCTTTGAATGTCTTACTCTTTTCCTATCAACTGCTACTGCCTCTTCATCCTCATCATCCATTCCTAAACCATCCAGAATGATGTTCAAATACAATTTCCTTGTACATTAAGGGGCTTTCAAACACCAACATAAGGACACCATTAGTACAAATGAGAAGTACACGATCAGACATTCTCTGTTACTCACTGCAATTTATGTGCATGTGCGAGAATTTCCTCAGACCTATACGAAGGATAGGTGTACTTACCATGCTGGTATTCGTCGTTTTTTTCTTCCGGAGCACATGGTGCCCTGCGTATCTATATGATATATTTGAGTACTTGTATGTTGGAGGATACCAACAGCAAGGAACCCCTGTAAAAGATTTCTACCACACGCTTGTCAAACTCGATCAAAGCAAAAAACATGGTATTGAACCGCTAAGTTGTTCTGCTAAAATAATCGGCACTACCAATGTCCAATTCATATACTTTCTAGAAGCTACTATGCAAGTGAAAGCACACCAAATGAACGCCAAAAGTGAATGATCACAGAGTTCTACAAAAAAGAATGGACTGCAAGAATCGTGTACTTACATGCCCAAAATGTTGGAATTAGACTCTCCAGCCTAAATTCGTGAAAGCACACCAAATGAACCCCATTCGTTAGCCATGTCGCGGTCATCTACAAGTACAGACCAAGTTTTGTCACCGTGCTTCAGTAAGATCCATGTCTCTACATCCTGTCCACCAAGCATACGCGAAAGACCAAGTGGTATCCTCTGTATAACAAAGGTATCAGAACATTTAACCACCAGAAGTTAACTCCCTTCTATCTATATCCATTACAAGCCTGCAGCTGTCAACTCCTGCAGAAACAACAGGCGTGTAACTGATAGACCATAAAAGTATTAATTCAACACTCAAATACACCATAAAAATATTGATTCAACACTCAAATACAGAAAGACCATAGTAGCGTAGCCATAGGACACTGTCTACTCGGTGGAGAGAGGGTAACGGAAGGGGTTACAGGAGATGCTAGGTTTCGCCGGAGGGGACGTTTTATACCTCTCCCGCTCCAAAAACTCCAACCCTAATCTTTAGTCATCTCTAGCTGCAAGCACTCAGTTTCATATCTATTTAGCAGGTGTTTTCCCTTCTTTTGATCTCATTTCCCTTCCTCTGATGCATCTAGAAACCAAATAGTGCTAATGAAGGAGTTAAAGAGTTCACTGAACATTAGACCAACTATATTTCTGCTATAGTAAACACCCAGAGCATTGAGAAGCAATATTACTTTGGCAATTGGCATGAAACCAGGTACCTGACACAACCCTACAGTTCTATTATAAAACACAAATTCAAAACAAATTCAAAACAAAAAAAACAGAAATTCAAAACTGTCTATGGTGCAGAACTTTATACAAAAATCATACTTCACCAATAACTTGAGCTGTATTCCAAAATAGCCTCACCTTTTCAAATGGGAATCAACATAGATTAATACCATGTCTCATTAAAACCCAATTACTATTACAGGATAAAGATAAGAACAACAATCATGCCTGAACAAGTCCCCACGGAACCATGTCACATTCTTCTTTTGGGGTTTAAAGTACTTTATAACTTTATATAAGATACTACTTACTCGCATAGTATCCTAATAATAGTCAAGTTCAAGCTTAAAAGTTTAATTGAAACCTCTTCCATCACAAATACGTTGTTTTATTCGACGCCCATCTGCAAGCATATCCCGCACCTGTGAATGAGCAACCAGGTAAACCTCAATAATAGAAACCTGAATCTCAATTAACAAAAACATATAGAAAAAACAGTTAACATAGTGGGCAGTAGGCAGGAAGTATATGATTACTCTTTCAAGAACAGTAAAGTACAGTAGAAGGGAGGACCAAGTCAAAGTCTGGAATGCCCTAGCAAGCTTATGCAGTGCCACTAGCCATCAGCAGAGCTAGAGTCCCAGACAGTGTGTTGCATAACAGTAACAACATGATCATAAAAAGTGTGCTTAAGCTATTTTGTACCATATTACAGAACATAGAAGCATACGGTAAAATCTCACTAATAAAATCGACTTACCAATACCACAAAGGAGAAGTAAAGATCACCATCAATCTGAATATTAGAATGGCGTGATAGAGACACCTAATATATGACAACCAAGCTTGAACATAATATGCATTTCCAAAAATGACTCCTTGTCTCATAAGTATGATCAATGGATGAGAAATGAAACTTTTGGCTGTAGTGGTGATTGCGAGTTAGTCAAAGAATACCACAAAATGAAAAGCCAAATCCATGTTGGTCGTTGATGAACTATTAAGACCACACTCATTTCCTTTGACCATGTCTTCCCTCATCTTTCTTTCTTAGATTATGCCAAAAGTCCACAGCTCATCGAGATTGAAAACAAATTCCAAGAGAACTAAACAATCAACACAAATCACACACATCAACGTCAAGAAAGATTGAAACAAGGCTAAAACCATTGGTTTGTGAACTGTTTCCAGCCAAACTCACTTTCTTCTGCATGTTTTCTTATGCTCATCGTCAATACCTAAGAAACCCAGCAGGATACCAACAAATAGAATGTTTGGTTGCATGCTAAAAGGAGCACCTAATCTGGTATTGCTATGGTTGAAGTGCCCCACCTAAATAAAGAAGGAACTTTTTTCTTTTCTTCTGTACTTTCTATGTTTTTGGAGAGAGAGAGAGAGAGAGAGAGTATCTTAAAGCTATACCTCAATAAGATCTCTCTCAAGAACCAACAAGGAAAAAGCAACAGCATGTAAAATGCATTTAATCATCTGAAAAATAACTCCTACAACATAAATGAAAATAAGCTCACCATTCAATATTGCACCTGTTAGCTGAACTAATAGAAACAAATGAACGAGAATCAATTAAAAACTTCCTACAACGCAAAATTGGTCCAAACCTAAATAAAATGAAGCAGCTCCACTTCAAAATGAACTTCTTCAATACCGTCCACCATAGGCATGAAAGGTGACTTGGTTAAGTATCGCTTAGACACGTAAATCATAGCCTTCTCTCCACCCGACATTGTTCCACTTCCCATCTCAACACCTTTGGGTACCTACGATGCACAAATGAAAGCAATGGCCAATCAAAGATTCAAAGGTAAGTATGTGTATTTCCCGGGTCCCACCAAAACAAACTTTCTTAACTATGACCCTCCACAGTTAATTTTGCTCTCCGATTCTCCAAGGAATTAGGAAGAGAGCATCAATAGTGGAAGCAGATTAAGTTGGTCAGTAAAGCAGTAAAAGAAAGAAATAATGAAGAAACTGAAAAATGCAAGAATGAATTACCAACCTCAGACTTTCCAAAAGTAAAGAAGACCGGATCTCCTTGAGTATGTGAAAGAATCTATTTCCCATCCCCTGCCTAAAATATTAGAAATACGAATGCCGGGGAATGAAAGATAAGATGTCAATGGAGATGCCAATAGTACTGCATGAGCAAATATATGGAAAACATAAGTGGTCAATGTAACAACTTCAAAGAGTGTTTAACACATAAATATCCTGAAAAATAAGAAAGCTACATTAAACTGTAGAGGTACAAACATCCAGAAAACAAAAAATCATCCTACTTCTAACTGCAAATATTCTCTCCTTTTACCCAGAACTTGTGCCAATTGAAGTCTCTGTTTAGGATGGCCCTTATAAGGTCACATGGAAATATTTGTTCACGTTCGACCCATTCATCTTGGAATTCTTGTTGAGATGCAGCTTTGCTAGGTGGTTCCTGGTATGTCGTTTTCGTACCAAAAATATAATCTATAAAACAGGGAATTAACTATTATTCCGAAGAATAGTGGTTAAGTCCGAGATCGTCCACGGAGAGTGAAAAGCTAAGTTGCGGTACTTTCGATTAATTTCTAATTTAATTATGAGAGCAAGAGAAATTTGATTTGGATTTGATTGAACTAATGATTAAACTAAAATTAACTAAAAAGCGAGTAGAATTTAAAAACAAATGAGAGAAGGGACTAGGGTTCCGATTCCACCTTCCCCTTGCAATATAACCGAATAAAATCCAGGGTAATTATTCAACATAGAAAAATTGGATTATCGCTAGGGCTTGCAATCCCTATCGACGATCGTCAAGAGGATTCACAGGATTCATACACCGTAAAGGCTATCTCAACATAGCGCGGGACGTCTCACCGGACTTAACGGGCGGCACGACCCGTCTAACGTCGTATAACCTATCTCAGAGACTATCCTGAAACAATGAAAACTATTGTATGACAGTGTTTGATATCCGGAATACAAACACAATGATTAATAGGAAAAGTATGCTCTTTCATAAAAAAATAATTATGAATCATCCCAAGTTATACAATTATTGTTGAATAAAAACCCTAGAAATTAAACTATTACATTACTCGGAGAAAGTTTCCTCGTTACCCCAGTCAAATAGTTTAGCCGTTCATGGAGTTAGCACAAATAATCATGAAATAATAAAACTCCATTGAAACCCGAATTAAAAGCCGACAGAGAACAAGAGATTAAACCCAGAAATCCTTTTCCTTCTCTTGCTCCGCTGCAGTGTTCTGCTTCTGTTTGATCCGGCCAAAAATCTGTTATGCGCCGTCTACTCTTGTGCCAGCAGAAGTCCCCACAAACCCTTACGCCCCTTTGCTTTTATAACTTTTCCCATCGGGCTTTCCAAGTCAGCCCAGTATTCTTTCCGAAACAATTATTGGTGGGCCACCTTCGTTGGCGTATAGCCATATACTGTACCGAGAGTTTATATCTAAGTTTACACCACAAGAAGTCTACTCCATCTAATGAAATATATATGGGCCCACCATAAACATATGCATATTAGTGGGTGGTTTTAAGTTACTGTTAAATCCATACTCCTTGGGTCACCAAATGACTATTTCCTGGGCCAAGCAACGTGCGGACAAACTTATAACCCGAGGCCAATTTCTCAAAATAACATCCAATTTTAATCTCCAAATGCTATCCACGTTCCTCGCAAGTCCCTGAAATAGAGAAAACGAGTATCAAGCTCCAAATAATATATTAAACGGGCATAACAATAATAAATTAGGGGTCGCCAATGGGCACATTTGCGCCCCTATCAGCTCCCCTACCAGACAGAACATCATTCTCAAAAAGATAAAAATTGAAACAAGAAAAAGAATGGATCAACAAGTTCCCAAATGAATTGTCAATCAATCATCGCCCTTTTTTGCTCAGTGAAAGTCATATTGTTAGTTGTAGTTAATAAGGTTTGAACCTAGTCAAATTCATGGGAGTACGGGCTACCACTCCACTTGCCTCTTCGGCCAAGATTTACCATTCCATAAAATTCTCTTTCCATCTCTCGGCTTACATACGAAGATAATCTTCCAATAAACCCTCTAGCATAGCCCAGGTTTAAATTTCTCATTTGTGCAATTCCAACAAACTTAAAAACGTGAACTCAAACAAACAATAAAATTACACGTGGATAGAACATCTAGACCTAGCCTAGTTGAACAAATCAATAAACATAAGCAAATACAGTTTTTCTCAAACATTTGGAATCATACTAACATTCCTCGACACATACATTAAATTGTAAGAGTTAAGGGAGCTACAAAGCACAAACACGGTCACGAAAGGCATTCCCTTGAAAGATGGTCCCTCTTATTGTTCTTGGAGGGTGGTAGACGCAAATAAGGAGGAAGTTGATGATTTGATCCCCTTACGTGAACCCTTATGTGATGTGTAAGAGCGTAATAGAAGAACTTTGATGGGAAGAAAGTGTGTATTTCTGGATAACACTGTATGATACAATCATTTTTATATACAAAGAAGAGCCTAATTCTATATTAAAATGTAAAATACTATCATTTATGAATCCATATTACGTCAACTAAAGGAAACTAAGAAATCAACCTTCCTCCGGGACAGTAGATTTTCCACGTTTTAGGGCCATTTCTGCACGGTTATCTGTGGTTTTCCTTTCAGGTGAGTTCAAACATTAGCATCAAATTTGGCTAATAACACTACCTATGTACTATATAGTATATACACACACTAAGGCATCGAGTTTTTACGATATTGGGATCCCACAAGTCCCAAACACCATTCAAAATTTTTAACATAGAACTAAATCACTTCTTCCTATGCTTTGTGTGTGCAATTGCAGTCTTCCTTTTATTAGTTAATTTTTCTTGCTTAAACTTACTAAATTCGGCACCCTCAATTTGAAGTTCCTAGTTCCACCACGGATTCTGTTGTGCAATCCGGGTCACGCACGCACTCAAACACACACAAGAAATCTGAGGAAAAACTCTGTCCATCCATATATATTCTCAAATATACAAAGACATGAAAAAACGTCTCCAGGGATCAATAACCGGCTCCCACTCCGGCGGGGGGCCACAATCAGCTCCCCCCTCACACTCTTAGCTTGTCCCGCTCACATTGTGCTACCACACACCAAATAAAGAAGACAACAAGAGTATATATAGAGATACAAATCCTAAAACCAATAGGAAATCCTAAACCAAATAGGAAATCCTAAAAGCAATACGAAATCACTCTCATCCGGGCCTAAGCCCATTCGGCCCACACGGGGTGGAATCCCAACAATCACCCCCTCCACACCGAGTGGGCAAAGTTGCCTGCAACACCCCCAGGTTGCCACTTCCAATCAGCTACCTCTAGCAAGCGTCTGTGTCACTAACCAATCGAGCATCCATGCACCACCAAACAAAGTACAAAAACCGGAAAGAGTGTATCCTTGCAAAACTAGAATCCACAGCCGATCAGAAAATCCAAGTACCGCACCCCCTTAACTGGAATGCCTCCACTCGCACACCTCAAACCCGAGGTGTATGCGCTCACCAACAGAAGCGCCCGCACCCCCTCATCGAGTGCCCGCAGCTTCATTGCCGCCATAGTTGTCAAACCGTGAATCGAATCGAGAATCGAAAAGGCCCGGTTGCGAATCGTGAATCGTGAATCGTGAATCGAATCGAATCGTGAATCGCTCCGATTCGGTCATTTTTTTCTAAAAATGCATAAAAAATGTAGATTTTAAGTTAGAATCAATAAAACTATCGTTTCATAAGATAAATTGATGATCATGTGATCTAAATAGGCAAGACACTGGCATAGTTGCGTTTATAGCAAGGGATGTGGGTCCGAAAATTAGATTTTACTTAGTCTAGTAGGTGGTAAACGTGGTATACTGGTATTCGTAAACAATAACATTGAGATAGTGGGCATGTGTTATGTATTATTATATTATATATATGAGATAGTGGGCATGTGGGATATATATATTATATTATATATATGAGATAGTGGGCATTTGGGATATATATTACCTGACTTTATTCTTCAAAGATGAACAGACAAAAGTCGACTTCTTCTTCTTTAGTTCGACGACTTCTTCTGCTGCCGTTCGACTTCTTCATCTGCAGTTCGCGGGTCGACGATCCAGAAGACTTAGTTTGGTGATGGTGGAGCCCTCCTCTCACTTGAAAAGTTGGAACCCCACAGCCGACAGTAGAAACCCCACAGTCACAGGTGTGTAAAACTTAAGTTTTTTGGAGGAGGACTGTTCGAAAACCCAAATCAATGGCTTTCTGTTCGTCGTCTAACACTTTCCACCCTTTGTATTGCTTTAAAATAACAAAAACCCCCTTAATTTTAGCTTATTTCGGTTTTTGGGTTCAATTTACCGAATCGTAACGAATCGTACCGAATCGTACGATTCTTGCGATTCCCGAATCGATTCTTCGATTCTGTACACGATTCTAGGTATCGTTTCGTATCGTTTTCATACCGAATCGTACGATTCGAATCGCAAATCGTACGATTTCTCTGTCACTCTAGCATCCTATCCTGTCAAGAGAATGCAACTACCCTCTGCTCACACCAGAGGCTCACCCCTCCAAATGATCTCACACACCATCTGCGATGAGGCTGACTCCTTCTCTGAGACCGCATCCCCCACCGAGCACCTCCGCACCCCCAATCGGGATACCCCTCTCGTAAATCCGGGATGTGAACAAATCCTGCTAGATCTCCGTGGCTCCGATTGAACCAGACTGCCTCTGATCACCGCTGACCAACTCCGATCTGTCACTCTAGTAAGCGCCTATGCCATTAACCAATCGAGTGTATCCGCACCCACCAAACAGAGATGCAACACTCGAAAGAATGTATCATTGCTCACTAGCTCCTCCGACTGAGCACCACGGCTCAACCGCCGCGAATCCGCAATCACCCGATTGCTCTGGTCAACCTCCAATCTCTGCAAAGTCTGTCCAACACTCCTGGTGTGTAGCTCTTCGAACTCCGCTTGTTTTTTCTGTCACCAATCCGCCACTCCTGCCACTATCCTGGTCTTGTGCCACTCTCTGTCAGCTCTCCCGAGTCTCCTCCTGCCTCCTGGTTCATCCATGTTCCATTCCCGGCTCTCCCAGCACCCCCTGGACTCCCATTGGATCTCCCATGGTCTGCCTCCGACTCAACAACATCCCATCCGATTGATCTGACCGCGTCGGATCCTCCTCAATCTCTCCGGATGTGTCTAGGACTGCAAAATTCGGCTCGAATAAAAAAACAAGCCCACCAATGAATCCGGAACCGTCCAATTAGCTAGGAACAAGCCTCCTCACAACCCAAACACCTGAGTCGACTCCGGAACATCCCATTTGGCCTCCGTTTAACCTCCTGACCCCCTGACCTGACCCCTTTGACCTCTCTGACCGGTCAAAAGGTCCATACGGGTCAACCTGGTCACCCGTCTGACCCCCTTGCTGACGTGGCGCCTCTGTGGCTGCTGATGTGGTCATCATCAACCTTTGACTGCGAGCACTCCGTTGGACTCGTCTCTTCGAGACGAACAAAACTCCGTGAGCAAAATCTCCGACTGGCTTCGTTTCTTTTTTTTTCGTTCTTCAATCCGTGTGTTTCAAAAGCAAATCTGGTGACCTCTCGCTCCACCCAAGCTCTGATACCAGTTTGTTGTGCAATCCGGGTCACGCACGCACTCAAACACACACAAGAAATCTAAGGAAAAACTCCGTCCTTCCGTATATATTCTCAAATATACAAAGACAAGAAAAAACCTCTCCGTAGAGCAATAACCGACTCCCACTCCGGCGGGGGGAGGCCACAACCGGCTCCCCCCTCTCACACTCTTAGCATGTCCCGCTCACATTGTGCTACCACACACCAAATAAAGGAGACAACAAGAGTATATATAGAGATACAAATCCTAAAACTAGTAGGAAATCCTAAAAGCAATAGGAAATCACTCCCATCCGGGCCTAAGCCCATCCGGCCCACACGGGGTGGAATCCCAACAGATTCCAACTGAATGACTATACCATTCCTTCCCAAACTCATCAACTAAGAAATCAACTAAGAAGTCAAAGCATGTATTAATTCGACATGACAAAAGACTGCACAAAAGAGGTTTCAATTGAGAGAGAGTACCTTTGGGTCATGACGTCCAGAGAAAATGTCTGGACTATCTTCAGCTGGTGTCCTTGCACCTCTTGCATGTCTGATTAAACATATGAACATCAGATTCGCATCTTGTAGTTTTAGCATGTACTATTTACGTAGTTTCAGCTGCTAAAACAAAAATTAGTATATTTTCTAAACATAACATCAAAACACGCGTTTGACTTTGTATAATATTCTGGGTGGCAATTTCCTGATAACTGCACAAAAAACATATTAATCATATCAGTCTAAAAGGAAAGAATGACACTAAACATGCAAAGAAAGCCTATCTTAAAAGGTAATACTTGTTCATGCAACAAGCCAACAAAGCATCCTGAGCTGAAGCTTCAATGTTCCTGACATTGTCCAAATGCAGCCTAGAGTTGATGCCAGATTCATCAGAACCATCTAGAGCAATCGTTATTCATTTTGCGAGTTACGATAGTCAAATTGCTGATAAAAGCATCCAGAACATAATAGAGGAAAAAGAAAAAGAGTGGATGAACTTCCTCTTTCATCAACTCGAGGGAATGGCCATTAAAAATAAAAATAAGAGAATTATTAACAGTTTTGGCCATTCTTCTCCTGAGCCGATTCCCCATCCGTCATACTTAGTTAATTAGTTTCTGTATTGCTTATTCAAAGAGGTTGTTCTTCTTTTGTCTTTTGTTTTTTGAGAGGAAACACTATAGACCTTATAAAATAAAGCAACAAAGTACAAAAGCGAGAGGACAAAAAGTCCACGAGAATCAAAAGAATTGAAAAGAATAAACACAAGATTTCACACTGCAAAAAGTACTCACCTTGATGAGCAACCACTGGTTCCTTATCCTGTTCAACAGAGATATTCAACTCTGGTAACAGAGCCAAACTTCTATGATCATCAGATTGAAGACTTTATAAATGCACTCGAGAGCCATCAGATTGCCTATCAAGCTGTATCTTAGAGATATGCTCACAAGTGCAAACCTAAAACAAGCACAAAACAAAACCAAGAAATCGAAAACAAAAACTTTCAGTACATTTCAACAATTAAAAGAAATAAAACGCCACAAAAAACAAAAGCAAGTCTAAAACTGTTATTTGGGGGCGGGTTTCTCACCTTTGAAGAGATGGTTTGCAGAATTTGGGAGAGTTCCAGAGGAAACCACAAAACTCTAGGTACAAAGACGAACCGGAAAATCTGGAATACACTGTCGGGAACACATCAGCACAGAATCATACGAAAGATATAAAATAATAATAAAAAAAAAAACCCTAAATGGAGAAGGGAATAAAATATGCACGCAGATCCTAAATCCAAAAACTAAATGGAATCAAATGAAAATTTTGAGAACCTGTGCATGCCGATGGCTATGATTGTGACCGGAGATATGGACTACGCTAGAACGGAAGCCGTCATGCGTCGGTCTCGATAGAGAGAGAGAGAGAGAGAGAGTGCGTCAACCATCTGGTAAGAGAGAAGAGTGTGCGCGTTGATGAGAGAGGCATACGTTTTTTCTCTAGATTTGCAGGCAGTAAAAAGGAGGGGACGTGGCTATCATGTGTCCTTGTGTCAAATGTGGCTGAGAGCAATCCAAGTACAGTATCTCTTGACTTTTGAAGCCAAAAATGTACTCCTACTAAATCCCGCCCACCCCCACGATCAGTCCGTACATGAGGTCCAATTGCGCAAATGAAAAGACAATGATGACCCTTCTATTTACACTTGAGGCAGCAAAACTGAAGGACACAATTGGAAAAATGGGACAAAGCTCAACATTTTTTGGTGCAATCAAGATTGTGGACAAGGTCCAATTCAAAACAGTGAAAAATGGAATCCTAGGAAAGGAAAAAGCGTTTCTACCAAGCTTTCACTTCATAGGGTTCTCTTGGTGATTCCCAACCCTGCCCTTCATCTTTTACCTATCCAAATGAATGGAGGTATGTTCAGCATACAACACTGAAAATAAAACAGCGAACCTGTAACATTCTGACTCTATGCCATAAAACACTAACATAATCTCCAATTTATTGGCTCAATCTCGAAAACCTATCGGTTTCCAAATGAAACTGAATTGATTAACACAAGTATTTCGAAGATTCTAAAAGAAGGTACGAAGTGAAGTTTAGGATTAGAGGGAACGAAAAATGAGTCCACGAAGATAGATACTTGTATCCTTAAATCCTTAAGGCATCATCACAACCGCCCCCAACCCAATCAATGTGAGTACGGAAGATACAGAGATAGGTAAAGAGAAGAAACCAAGGCACACATCCAAGTAGCAATGGTGCCCAAAAACAGGGCCCCAGTGTCACAGAAAAACCTAAAAGTTTAATTTAACATCAATATCTATCAGACAAACAATTTAGTTGATTTTCCTTAAGCAATCACCCATAAAAACTCCTCAGTTTACCTATACCGTACAATCGTAGGAGAATTCCATACTGAATTATCGAATCCTCCGAACAAATAACTATTTCAACGAC
The DNA here is from genome assembly GCA_963854785.1 of Vaccinium vitis-idaea. Lineage (NCBI taxonomy): Eukaryota > Viridiplantae > Streptophyta > Magnoliopsida > Ericales > Ericaceae > Vaccinium > Vaccinium vitis-idaea. The sequence goes on from OY978219.1 coordinate 40,019,130, forward strand.
GTTGATCTCACATTCCTATACAACTCTCTCGACCCCTAAGAAAGGAAATTGAATAATGCATCATATTACCTTCTTCACAACTCCCAGATCTTCACTGATGACCTGAGAAAACATGATACAAAATGAGCTTAAAATAGTCGAAAATTATATTGTCAATAAGGGGAAGGAACTCATAGTTGAGCATAGTTGTGTTAAATCTTTTAACGGAAGCCTATAACATGAAAGCGGGGGAAAAATGCCAATAAATAAATGGTACATATTCTGACTCTAGTTTCAGAGATTAGCACAAAGATGAAAATCTTTGATTAGAAAGTTTAAGAAAGCAAACCGTGCTCATCTAACAACCAGTAAGAGTTTGTGTGGTAAATGCTTACAGAGTGAGATTATTACGACTTCATCTCACAAGCCAAGCTCTTTGTGCACTCTCAAGCATAAAAGAAAGTTAACCCCAACATGCAAATCAGACCTACTGACTATGATGAAACAAACGGAACCAATCAAAAGACAACAAAAGTCAAGACACTTTCTAAGCAAATGTCATTAAGGAGGAAAAACAAATAATAGCAGAAGAAACTCGAAATATATACTCTCAGGTTTAAAATTTAGTGAAGCAAGAAATGTTGGTCGCACTTTATCATCAATAAAATAAACTGGGCTTTGCCAACCATCGGTCGTCATGGGTTTAGAGAAAATAGGGGTGGTTTATGGTCATGAAAAGATTGGAATTCTACTATTAAGAAAATAACAAGAAGATAACAATCTTGCCTTGATTTTAGAAAAAACTATGATCTCAATCTCAAAATGAAGTTCAGCATCCACTGGAAAGCTTCAGAAACTGAAAGGGGACAATCCTCCTCCCCATAATGCAGCTCAGGTTTCGTCTTAAACTGAAACGACATGTACCAATGAAAAGTTAAAATCCACATTCAAAGATCCCATGTAACTATGCATTGTTCCTGAATTTAGTCACTTTGACCTAAAGGGTGTCTGAAATCACATGCTCAAAATGAAAGGATTTGATTCTCCATTCATACAAGTGCCTCATGCAAGTGAGAATACAGGTTAAAAACGTCCATCTGCTAGCCTAACTCAAATCCATTATCTGCTGCAGCTCATAAAGGCGCAGTAATAAATCCTTAGTTTGGCAGCAGTGTTTTAGTTCACTTTTCTATTGTTGGACACTTAATGGAGACTGATCCTCGGTACTAAATGCACAAAGTGACTGACCTCGGACTCGAAACCCACAACACAGAAGTTTGTTGGTGAGTTTGTAAAGCCAGTGTCACAATGATTTCTTCAAAAAAACACCACTATTTCAAACTTTTATTATCTTTATAATCTTAAATTTATTGAAAAAGTGAAGAACAGGTGACCAAATAGCAGACATTACAAAAAAATATACCAGCCAAAAAGATCTAAATGTCAGGAATGTCTCTAGGGTTGGTTCACATCACACTCCCTCGACTCCCAGCTATACATTAACAAACTAGAACGGAAAAAACTCGTTATTCCAAACTTTTATGTGACGCAAACATGTAAAGAAACACAAATTTGTTGTAACAGAACAAAAAAAAATGCCAACAGTTACCTATTAGCTGATTGCAATTCCTACGAGTAACAAAGTCAAGTAAAAGAGAGAAAGGAAAAGCTCATTAATTAGGTATTACCTTTGAACGCAGGGTTAGAGTAAGTATATCAACGACAAGGGTGAATGGATTGATTGATGACGACGTTTATCCATTGAGATGAATGGATCTTCTTACTCTTCCTTTGTTGAAATTGGAACCCTAAAATTTTCGTCCACAGTATTTTGTTGAAATTGGAACCCTAATTTGTGCAAAAAACCCTCAGTATTTACAAATTGAAAATGGAGCCCTAGATCGATTGATACCAGAGAGAGAGAGAGAGAGAGAGAGAGAGAGAGAGACCTTGGTTCGAAAAGTTCAGAGAGAGAGTCCGGCAGTGAGATTCCAATGAGACAGGGATAGACCTTGTTCAAACAGTTCAGAGAGAGATCCAGGACATAACTACATAAAAGTTCAATGATGATCCAGGACATAACTGCATAAAAGTTCAATGATGATCATCTGCATTCAACATCTAAGGGAAAATCCCTTCCGTTGTAGTCCCTTCACAAATGATTTGAGAGCATTTTGAATGCATCAAATAATGGTGATCAATGATCTCATTCCATTGGATTCTATAAATCAGAACAGCCATAGGACACCTTTCACAAAACAAAAACGTGCAACAACATTCCACACCTCTAAATCGTCTGATCTATCAGTGCTCAGTAAACCATTAACATAGCACTAGGTACTAAAACTACTGAATTCAGGGTCCATAAATAGAGAGAGAGAGAGAGAGAGAGAGAGAGAGAGAGAGAGAGAGAGAGAGAGAGCTAGTTAAACTGTGATTAATCCACTCCATCTCTGGTATACCATTTGCAATATTACAAACTCTTAGTGAATGAGGGCTTACCTCGTCCTCGGATCTTGCGGGGGTTGGTCCTGGTACTGCTTTATGATTGAATCTCTGAAAATTGTATAATTCCAAAACCTTGCCATTTATTGAACACCTCACGACTGCCCAAATCAACATAAGAATCATCAGCTCTCCTAACCCAAACCATATCCAGAGGAATGATGTGGGAGAAAATACAAATCATTAGTAATGATTACAAAGAGAGTGAACAACAACTTGAGTCCAGAAGTTCAAAGAAAACAACCTGAGCTCTAAATGCCAATATAAAGATCATGAAACCTAGAACAAACTGAAAAACATAATGGTTAGGGTCAAGCCTTGTACCAAAAAAGGATACCAAGGAAACAACAAAAATATCATTTTTACTTCTTTTGAGTTCCAATCATTTCCCCCAAGTTTACAGTTCTATAAATTCATCTAGGAGGGAATGAAGAAATAGATTAGGAAAGAAAATACAAAGAAATGCAAAACGAAGAGGAACTACAATCTAAATTTTTTACTTTCCTTTATAGAATCTATTCTTTACCCATCTATAAAATTAATAAATAAAATCGGGGTATATCTCAAAACACCTAGATGGATAAAAATATGGAGTGTATCACTTACTGTAGTCGCGCCCACTGTCCCTACTTATTTATCTAGAAAACCTGCAGCTACTCTGCCTGATGTAGTAGAAAGAGAGGAGCACCCCACACACCCACTTTCTCACTGCTATAAGGCCCTTTTGTTCACAACCTGGCGTATATTTGGTGTACATCAAATAGTGTGGTCTCATTTCTCGACCTCGGCCACATTCAATTAGAACTAAATTAAGAATTAAGATCATCTATTGCCACCTTATTGGGATAATGTTTATGTATTAGCTCTAATTAGCATTCCATAACCTGACAACAACTGAATTAGCAATAAATTCAAGCTTATAATGAACAATTACCACTGAATTTACATATACGTATTCAAGTACAATGTGGTATATACCAACATACATACACGTACAACTGTACATATGTACATCAGTACATACGCCGAAGAGAGAGGAGAGAGATCGCAGGTACTTACAAGCGAGAGAGAGAGAGAGAGAGAGAGAGAAACGGCGGGTGAAAGAGAGAGAGCGAGAGAAATGGACGGGGAGAACGGCGGATGACGGTTGCAAAAGAACGATACGCGATTTCGCCGCTCCATTTTTCCGATCGGCAACAACTCCATTTAAGGAGGGTTTTTTTTTTTTAAATCCACGTCATGACATAGGTTCAACCTATGTTATGCCTCTAAAAACGACATCGTTTGGTAGTTCTAAACTCTTGGGTTGTTTTCCAAGTAAGATTTCTATCTATATCGACCATTATTTAATGATCCGAGACATTCTTCTCGTAAAAATTATTATAACACATATGATGTACGAAGATCTCATAAATAAATTACATATTAGTACTTGATCTAAATGAATTTCTATTTCTCAAAATGGATTTGGATACATTGAATCATATCCCCTTCTATATAAAAAACTCTTACGGGACTTTAAGTACACTTTCTATCTATGTCAGTAATATTTTAATGATCCGAGACATTCATATTGTAGAACGCAGAAAAATACACATCATATAAAAATTTCATATTAAGTAGATACCGATTGGTACTTGATCTGAATGAATTTATGTTTCTTAAAATAGGTTTTGCTATACTGAATCAAAACCATATTTAGTCCACCTCAGCCCCCTCGCGCCAAGACTCTTTCCCCTTGTCTCTTCCACGCCTATTTCTGTTCGTCGTTACTTCGATCACAGAGGGTCTTCACCTCTCTTCTCTTCCCCGCTAGATCTTCTCTATCCTTTTTTTAGAATCTCTCGAACCGTATTCGAGTTTTCCCAAATCGATTATGCCCATTTTGAGGTCCGTGTAAACGAGGTCGAACCGATTGAAGCCGAAATCAGAGCATTTGTGGCTGCCGACTCGTGAGCCTATTCCCAATTACCACCCCCATCGTGTTGAAAACCGTACGGAAGTGCAAAGATGGGATCTGTGAAGAATCAAGGGAGGGCTTCCTGTTCGTGTGTTTGCTGAATCAAATCAATGGAGTCCCTAGCCTCACACCTCTAGATTTTCATACCATTTTTGGAGTTTGTATTGCTATCTGTATTGGTTTCCTTTTGATGGGATCTGTGATTTTTATTGGTTTAAATTTGAGGATTTGTATTAGCTGCCATGGTGCCAAGCACTTGCAATTGAAGAATACTTGGGTGCTACTGCTTTGATTGGAAGGTTCTCAAACTAATTCAGCTCATCGAGTAAAATGACATTAGGAGCGTCCTGTCATTCCTTTCCTCTGTACCACCTAGCTGAATATCGCTTTCGCTTATTTAAACCAATGTGTAGTCGCAGTTAACAAAATATTGCAAACGTACAGATCCCATAGTGAAGAGAAATTTAAACAAGATTTTTGTTGGATCTTAGGTAATGACTCCAAATTAGTGCAGTATTAACTCTTTATTATCATGGTTTTAACAGCATACTCTTATGCCAATATTTGAGCCCTTTTCTTATCACCTACCAATACTGATTTTAGGGTTTAGGCGGCTTATTGTTGTGGAGGCTGGCAGCAACTGCGTAGAAGGGATTATAGCACTCAGCGATAGCTTCAGATTCTTGCTCAGTTAGATGAAGAGTAACTCTCGGCCACCTATTCAGATTCTTGTTCACAACATTTGGTGATTTGGTTTTGATTTTTACAAGCATACCATTGGATTGGCCTCTCGTATCGTGGTATGGTCTTTTAGGACCATTATGCAAAAGAGAAAGAGGCTGTAAATTGCAAGGATGGGGATTTTTGTCCCTTAGTCTATTTTTCTTTTCCTTACCCCAAACTGTTGTCTACGTATTTGCCAATTTTTCTAAATGGCATGGAAAAAGACGACACTTCTGTGCTGTTAATGGCACAAGAAGAGTGGAATAAAACACTGATGGATTTTTCCGAGGGCCACTGGCCAAGATCATTCTATTCATATTCATGTGGTTGGCTTCAAGTCCGTTGATCTGTTCTTTTGGATATTTAGCTATTTTCGATGATGGATTCAATTTTAAGGAAAAAACAGAAGGATAAATTTGTCACAAAATCTAGTTGATTTCACCTCTTGTCCATGACAAATTTTCAGCTATTTTGCTTTCTTGTTTTTTGTTCTTCTGTAAGCTGTCGTTTGTTACGCGTCTCTGGAACCAACCATTTCGTTTAACTCCTTTTATGCCCATTCCCTATTGTGCACCATGTGCAGCACCGTGTGGTGCGGGAATCTGGCCGTCCATTGCAAAAGTGCACGGCTCAGATTTAATCCAAGCAATGGACGGTTTGGATTTACATGGGACTCGGACTAAATCCGAGTCACACATTTTCACAAGGGGCGGCCAGACGCCCCGCACCACATGGTGCCGTGACTCCACTCCGTGGTTAGTAATGATATCATTCATGTCAGTAACAGAAAGTGAGTTAATCTTGTTTCATGTAAGACTCGATCAATTCCTATTCGTAAGAATCACACATTTAGGCCTTGTTCGGATATGTACTGAAGTGTAAATTTTTTGTTCTCAAAAAGGTTATTTGTGATCGGATACAAACTGTAGTAGTACTTATGTGGGTCCCATTTGTAACATTTACTTTCCTTCTCTCCTTCATTACTCTTCTCAACCACCGACTCTTTTCTCCATCTTTTTTCAGAGAACAACTCACGCTCTGAGGAGTCTCAGCGAATCTATCTGTCTCTCTTTCTCCATCGCCACAGCTCTCTCTCTCTCTCTCTCTCTCCGCGAATCTCACTGGTTCGACGCAAATCTATCCCTCTCTCTCCGAATCTCACATGTTCAGACAACCTCTCACAGCCGAATCTCTGTGCCCTAATTCGAACCCATCACCGCCTACGTTGAACACAGCCTACGCGAGGAGGACTCTTTATTGTCCTATAAAATGCACAGATGGATGAGTCTGGCAAAACCATGTCCAAAATTAACATCCAAAACGGAGGACACTACGGATTCCATAAGGTGTGGGAAGTGGGTTCTGAGAGCAACAAAAATTAGAAGAAATAGAGATATGCATGACTGAAATGTACATGTAATTTTTTTGTTAATTTTCTCCCTTTCTCGGCAGAATCTATTTTGAGTTTTTAACCACATCGTACACATAAATCATCCCTTAAATATTTTAAGATCATTTTCTGCACTGAACCTTTGTTTCTCTGGTTCTGTAGTGGTTTGTTTGCTGATTTGAGTTAGGGTTTCAGCTGCACTGATTAGATTGCTTGGTGATGTCTCTTGTGGGTCTGTTTTTGCTTAAAAATCTTTGAGAAAAAAGGGGTAAAAAAAGTCCTAGTTTATGTCTTTGTAGGAGTTATTGTTTATCAGACAGATAGCAAACATGTTAGACCTACCATGCTTGTACTTTTCTACTTGTTAAACATTTGTTCTTGCATTATCAGCCCAAGACCTTTCACCAGTGAAGAAACAACCGACAACTTTGACAAAGAAACAACTCACAACCCCTACGAAAAAGAGGAAACGACGCGCTTCTCCCACCTCCTCAGCAAACTCCGTTGTGGGTGAAAACAACGTTCAAGCGGCATGTCTACACGTCTCTATTGTTTTTATTGGTGTTGTACTGTATTTGTCTTTCAATTTTCCCATAGAAGTGGCTGCATATATATCCTAATTTCGTGAGTTCGGATGCAAAGGACAGATTGTTGTTATGTGTAACCTGTGTTTATATTTGTTTCCCACATGTCAGCCTAAAATGGAACCTACACAAATCATTTCTGATCTGTGGACTTATCCAATCACGCAAACATTCATCGGAGTAATGCTCGATGAGGCTAAGAAAGAAGGAGCAACTAACTCAAAAACAAATCGGACTTTCAATAAGCACCAATGGGCGGCCATTCGTGCGGAGTTTCAGAGGAGGACAAACAGAGTTGGTTATAGCCTATCTCAATTGAAAGAAAAATTCACTCGTTTAAAACACGAATATAAGGTCTTCAAGGACCTCTGGTTGAGATCAACTGGATTGGGTTGGGACGATGCAACACAGACTGTCACTGCACCGGAACATGTGTGGCAAGAGTATGTGCAGGTATATCCACCTTAGTGAACCATTAACTTGACTACGTTTGCTGCCACCCTTGGCCCTTACAATAGTCTAATTTCATCCTCTTCCATTCCTTGTAGGGAGATAAGGATGCCATGAAATTCCATCGCAAAGGCCTTGACCATTTTGACCTATTGCAAGAGCTTTTAGAGGCTCGTTGGCCACGGGTGCATTCACCCAATATCCGAGCTCCCTAGGGGGGCCCACGGTAGAAGGTGAGCACACAATGATGAGGGAAGGAAAGACCATATGAAAGACCTGGTTGCTCGAATTTCTTCATATGCTACATTCACTAATTTGGTTAATGCTTTTGGTGTAAACTCTGAATGCTAATTCATCTCCGGGAGTTTGTTATTATCCTGAAGTTGTGTCTGGAAGTGCATTTGCTGCTAATTTCCTGGAGGACAACAAAGTTTTATGGAAATAATGAATGCAACGGAGAATGGTGAAGCGTAGTTCAAATGCTTGTTTTAGGGAAATGATGAATATATATTGTTATTTTTTTTGGGTAATGACTTTGATGAATCTGTATTAGTATTAGCATTAAGACTACTTTTGTTGAACTTGTGAATGTTGTAAGGTTGCATTGTGTTTAATTATATTTTTTGAACTTTTGTATCTTGGATATGTAACTTGCAATCTGTCTTGTCCGTATCCGCCGTATTTTGTGTCCGAATCCGTATCTTGTGTCTGTATTCTTTTTCCGTGCCCATGCCCGTGCCCGTGTCCGTATCCTGTGTCCGTAGCCGTATCCTGTGTCCATGTCCGTGTCCGTGTCCGTATCCTATGTTCGTATCCGTATCTTTGATTGGTAAAGGGAATGATCTAAAGTTGAAACTGCTTGTTAAAAGAGAACCTAAATGCTCTTTGATTGGTAAAGGGAATGATCACTTTCAAGTTTATTTGCTTTGAAACTACCTGTTAAAAAAGAGCCTTTTGTAAAAATTCAGTTTTTGGAATCCTTAGAAAATGAGGTCAATGCCAATGTGGTTGAAAATTGGAATTGAAGTTCAAGTTTTTTTAGCAATGAACTGTCTATCTCTCTGTTTTTATGAACTATTTGGAACAAAATTCAATCCATGGCAGATGATCTTAAATTGTCATTTCCAGAAAAATTTTGACAGGGTGCCCTTGCTTTATGGCCTATCCCGACGCCTCGCGTCTCAAACAAATAACAACAGTGACAAAAGGCAAGAACATCGACAGTATATATGAGCCCACGCCAGTAAAACTGAAAGTAGAGAAATTAAAGTAGCCAAAGCTCTTTGAAGGAAAGATCACATTCATTAATCTCTTGGACAATACAACTGTGAGACATTCTTAGCATTCTTGGTACTAAACAATATAACAAATACAACCACAATTACAAATACAAACAACATGTATCTACTGGTATCCGTATCCTGTGTCCGTATCGTTATGCCTATCATATTACAACTTGACTGACGAAAGTATCACTCTCTTCATACAAACAAGGACACCCAACAAGCACTTTATTAACTTGTCTTCGAGATCTAAATGGAATATATCTCTTGGCATTTTAGTTCATGTGCTCCTTGTCTTCACGACCAGCCAAGGGTTGCTTAAAAGCTTGAATTGCTGCACCCGATATCCTTCAAGCTGAGAATAAATGAAACAAGTGAAATTGTAAGTTAGCACACAATCATTAACCAATTGTTTTCATCAAAATAGAAAAGGCAACACAGATTGGATTATCATATAGTGGTTAATCAGCTATCAAGCCCCTAAGAGAAAAACCAAGGCGAGGATTCAGGGATATATTTGCTCACTCGGATACCTGATCAGAAGGAAAATGATACCACAATGTATCAGAAGGAAAACGACACCACAATGTAACATATTCCCATCATTCACTATGAATGCCTAGAAATTTTCATGAAAATGCACTCCCACTAAGCTATGAAAGTGGAAAAAGAATCAAGCATCCAACTTTGGTACTGCTTACTTGGTACTAGTATAAGACGAAAACATGAGTAAATTTTGCAATGCAAACTAGTGATCTTGAAAAAGTAATTAAACTGCTTAATTGATAGTCCAAAAATAGATCCAAAAGCAAAGGAAGGGTTTAAGAAATTACTCTGACAATGCTCCTCGTTTGTTAACATCACAAGGGTAAGGAGGTGCTCCAATGATGTCAGGCTATGATCGTACTTAATGCCCTATTCCAGCTCCGATTTTTCCAACTCTGGGATGTAATCCCCCTATAATGATTGATCAGAAAGGTTCCATTTGTTAAAAATTAGGGTTCCAAACCCTTTTTCCCTAGATTATATGCTATCAACGAGTCATCTTTTTGAACATTACAGAAAGAAAAAAAAATGGTAATCTCAGTACAGAAACCAGAGGAAAGACAAAACTGATAATCGATTCAAATTTCAAATTCAATAATGCTACACACACGACCAATTAGGGTTTCTCAAATTGGGGATTTTTCAATTGCAGGTTATTTTCAAAATTAGGTTTTTTTTTTTTGCAAAACGGCTGTGTGTGTGTGTGTGTGTGAGAGAGAGAAAGAGAGAGCAGTGTTCGATTGAGATCGAGAGAGATACCTTCGCGGTGGGATATGGCGTCACCCAAGATGTTGTTCGCTAAGGATAATGGTTGCCTGACATTAGGTTCAATGTGGAAGCACTAAAAAATTGAAGGGAATTAGACGATTTTTTTGCATACAGCTTTTCAACAAAAATACGCTGTGTATTTTTGTCAGGGCTAAATGAAAATCCTGGAGCTGCCCGTGAACTCGGCCCCCTGGGATTCTCAATCCTGGCTCCGCCACTGGAAGAGACCAAATATAATGCCAGGTGAATTTAGGCCAAGAGGGATAAATGGACATAGAACTTAGTGTAAAAAAATTCAGTGTGCTAGAATTCAGCTTCATGTTTAGTAATGACAGAGTATTCCCCATTGGTAGAAAACCCCCAAATTCATCTATCTTCAAACCTAGATTGAGAAATAGGAATCAAGGTGACTAAGGAGGAAATGTCAAGTGGAAAAACAGAATGAACAATTCTTGAGTTCAATCTTTTAGTTCCAGGAACAAAAAGATGATTAACAGTGTCATTCTTAAGATGGTGGAGGGTGTTGAGAAGCGACTCATCTGAAATGAGAGAGTTGCAGGAATTGGAGAAGGCAACCAAACTTCCTTGACTTTTGTTATTCTAAATACATCAGATTTGGCTAATTTTGATTATCCAAAGCACGGTAGAAAGAACAGATTGATAATGCAAAACCTAATACATAACATTAATTCTGACATGGAGAGACAACAGGCAATCAAGCAAAGATTTGTAGTGGCCATTGATAAGACTGAGCTTTGGTTAGAGTTTGTTCCTGTGTGGCTAATAGAAGGGAGAGATGTAATGGAAGAAAAGGGGTGTGCTGCGTGTGCATCAGTGGTTGTCCCTTGGTTTTGCCGGGAAAGCAAGTTTTGGCTTTCCATCAGGAGAGGGACCTTCATATATCATCGAAAAGAGCACTGCAATCAGACACCCTATTTGCCAAGGATTAAATGTCATGCTATCATAAACTGACAACAAAACATTCACCTTTCGACTATCGTCATCCAACAGAAGAAATCAATCAACCAAAATTGAAACACGAGTACGCGGAATTGCAGAGGAATATACAAATTTCAGTATATAGTTCCTCAAAAAGAAAATAGTTAAAAAAACCTGAGCAAAACAAAAGCCAAACAAGGTGAGGTAGATTTACAGAATGGCATGGCACTCCAACAGGTATTAGAGGAAAGTACCTTCTCCCTTTGGAGTTCAGATGAACAAAATAAGAAAAGTACCACGCCGGATGAGCAACATCGTCTATAATATAAAAAATATGTCAAATTTCGCTAGATATAGCTAAAGTCATTTTGCATGAACCTGAAGGCAGCTCAAAGTCACCAAAAACAAAGTTTCACAATCCAAAAGAATTGTAATCGTGAAAAAATGTTACTTCCGCAAGGGGTCGGGATCAAAATCAGTAAGGCAGAATAAACATATAGCTATGCAGGGCTTGCAATGAACTAAAGTTGGCAACGGCCACAGTGACGATGCCTAGGCTGTACAAGCATTGTGCATACAATTGCTGAAACTAATACATACAGCTGATTAAAAAAAAAAAGAAAGAACTAAATTAATACTAACAGACAAGCACACGCTAAAATCAATACCTCAAACAGCTACGGATTAGGATGGGTCTGGTTAACTAAATAATGTTTTACAAGGCAAATATGAGACAACTAAATTTTAAACTGGTTAGAAACTTAGCATAACGAAAATTCAGTCAAAAAAACTTAATTTATGCATTGATTAAATCAGTGAAAACCATAAAAACTCCAACTCCCAACACCCCTCGATTGTTTCTTTCAAGTTTCAACCACGAAACAGTTCAAAAACCTGTGGTATTCCATCAACTTCAATCTCAGAACCGATGATCTTTAACAGGCGTCACATGGATGTGGAGGTCACCACACCAAACCAAGCATTGGGACTTAATATGTTCAAAATCCAAAAATTAGTGAAAACATATCACAGAAAATATGTACCTGTGGAGGATTACTAACATAAACGTTGCCATCTTTATACCAGAGCCGAGATGAATCTTCAAGCCCTCCTGCACTGCTAACATCTGGAGCATATCCATCGGAATAGTGAAGTTTCCCAACACGGTTAGAATGCCCACAGGAACTGTCTTAAACTTCTGGGTTCCATACTTGAGGCTCTTTGCATTAAGATGAGAGCTACATCTAGGCATCAGCAAGCAACTGCAGCCATTGTAGGAGTGAGGCTACGAAGCATTGCTAGAATACCCAGGCATGGGCATCGGTGGAACATAGACAGGAGATAGGAATTGGTGATAACGGCATAAGATTGGCAAAATACGAAACATGCACTGGAGGGTACGTTTGTGCAGCAGGTTACAGTTGCTGCTGTGCCTTGGGTGCAGGGGATATGAGCCTGCTGTTGACCGTGTGCAAGGTTGAGGCCTGTGACCAAAATGAGTCATCAAATGCCTGATACGAAAAAATAAAATACTGGTTTGTTTCAGCAATCTGGTATAAGAATTTCATGAGCTGCTAATATCAATGTGTCTAATAGCTTAGCATTGTTGAACTTATACTTCCAAGAGGTTTATGGCATTCAACTTTACCTCTTGAGGGGATGGTAGATTGTGCCCCCTGAAACTTTCATCCGTTGTTTGTCTGAAATATGTGATATCATAATCAGTCGGAGGATCATATGCCTGCTTCCAAACATCCACAGAATGCAACTTAATCTCCTTTAGGAAAATCTCGAGGTTAATTAACATAAGAAAACACACAAAGTTACAAAACAACTGGTCCACACTATTCCATCAAGCAACCAAAAGTTATGTGGCCAAAATTTGAACAAAATAATATGGTCAAGGTAACAATTAACTCACCCAGAACCTTGGTAAATCAGAACCATATTGCCGCTGTTTTTTATTGAGCAGCTGATTTCCAGACACCCAACCTGATATTGGAGAATTGGAACCCTTGATCAACAAGTAAATCTACATGCTTGCTGGCAGAAGTTTCATCACTGGATTCTTATAAAAAAAGATTCATCAAATAATGATGATCATCTGCATTCAACATCTAAGGGAAAATCCCTTCAGTTGTAGTCCCTTCACAAATGATTTGAGAGCATTTTGAATGCATCAAATAATGGTGATCAATGATCTCATTCCATTGGATTCTATAAATCAGAACAGCCATAGAAGGACACCTTTTACAAAACAAAAACATGCAACAACATTCCACACCTCTGAATCGTCTGATCTATCAGTGATCAGTAAACCATTAACATAGCACTAGGTACTAAAACTACTGAATTCAGGGTCCATAAATAGAGAGAGAGAGAGAGAGAGAGAGAGAGAGAGAGAGAGAGAGAGAGAGAGAGAGAGAGAGAGAGAGAGAGAGAGAGCTAGTTAAACTGTGATTAATCCACTCCATCTCTGGTATACCATTTGCAATATTGCAAACTCTTAGTGAATGAGGGCTTACCTCGTCCTCGGATCTTGCGGGGGTTGGTCCTGGTACTGCTTTATGATTGAATCTCTGAAAATTGTATAATTCCATAACCTTGCCATTTATTGAACACCCCACGACTGCCCAAATCAACATAAGAATCATCAGAGCTCCTAACCCAAACCATATCCGGAGGAATGATGTGGGAGAAAATACAAATCATTAGTAATGATTACAAAGAGAGTGAACAGCAACTTGAGTCCACAAGTTCAAAGAAAACAACCTGAGCTCCAAATGCCAATATAAAGATAATGAAACCTAGAACAAACTGAAAAACATAATGGTTAGGGTCAAGCCTTGTACCAAAAAAGGATACCAAGGAAACAACAAAAATATCATTTTTACTTCTTTTGAGTTCCAATCATTTCCCCCAAATTTACAGTTCTATAAATTCATCTAGGAGGGAATGAAGAAATAGATTAGGAAAGAAAATACAAAGAAATGCAAAACGAAGAGGAACTACAGTATAAATTTTTTACTTTCCTTTATAGAATCTATTCTTTACCCATCTATAAAGTTAATAAATAAAATCGGGGTATATCTCAAAACACCTAGATGGATAAAAATATGGAGTGTATCACTTACTGTAGTCGCGCCCACTGTCCCTACTTATTTATCTAGAAAACCTGCAGCTACTCTGCCTGATGTAGTAGAAAGAGAGGAGCACCCCACACTCCCACTTACTCACTGCTATGAGGCCCTTTTGTTCACAACCTGGCGTATATTTGGTGTACATCAAATAGGTGGTCTCATTTCTCGACCTCGGCCACATTCAATTAGAATTAAATTAAGAATCAAGATCATCTATTGCCACTTTATTGGGATAATGTTTATGTATTAGCAGTAAATTAGCATTCCATAACCTGATAACAACTGAATTAGCAATAAATTCAAGCTTCTAATGAACAGTTACCACTGAATTTACATATGCGTATTCAAGTAGAATGTGATATATACCAACATACAGACACGTACAACTGTACATACATATACATACATATGTACATCAATACATACGACGAAGAGAGAGAGGAGAGAGATCGCAGGTACTTACAAGCGAGAGAGAGAGAGAGAGAGAGAGAGAGAAACGGTGGGTGAAAGAGAGAGGGAGAGAGAACGGTGGCAAAAGAACGAAACGCGATTTCTCCGTTCCTTTCCCCGATAGGCAACAACTCCATTTAAGGAGGGGGTTTTTTTTTTAAATAAATAATAAAATCCACGTCATGACATAGGTTCAACCTATGTCATGCATCTAAAAACGACACCGTTTGGTAGTTCTAAACTCTTGGGTTTTCCAAGGACGATTTCTATCTATATCGACCATTATTTAATGATCCGAGACATTCTTCTCGTAAAAATCATTATAACACATATGATGTATGAAGATCTCATAAATAAATTACATATTAGTACTTAATCTAAATGAATTTCTATATCTCAAAATAGATTTGGATACATTGAATCATATCCCCTTCTATATCAAAAACTCTTATGGGACTTTAAGTACACGTTCTATCTATGTCAGTAATATTTTAATGATCCGAGACATTCATATTGTAGAACGCAGAAAAATACACATCATGTAAAAATTTTATATTAATTAGATACCGATTGGTACTTGATCTGAATGAATTTATGCTTCTTAAAATAGGTTTTGCTATACTGAATCAAAACCATATTCAGTCCACCACAGCTCCCTCGCGCCAAAACTCTTTCCCCTTTTCTCTTCCACGCCTATTTCTTTCTCTTCGTCGTTGCTTCGATCACAGAGGGTCTTCACCTCTCTTCTCTTCTCCGCTAGATATTCTCTATCCTTTTTTGAGAATCTCTCGAACCGTATTCGAGTTTTCCCAAATCGATTATGCCCATTTTGAGGTCCGTGTAAACGAGGTCGAATCGATTGAAACCGAAATCAGAGCATTTGTGGCCGCCGACTCGTGAGCCCATTCCCGATTACCACCCCAATCGTGTTGAAAACCATACGGAAGTGCAAAAATGGGATCTGTGAAAAATCAAGGGAGGGCTTCTTGTTCGTGTGTTTGCTGAATCAAAGCAATGGAGTCCCTAGCCTCACACCTCTAGATTTTCATACCATTTTTGGAGTTTGTATTGCTATCTGTATTGGTTTCCTTGTGATGGGATCAGCGATTTGTACTGGTTGCCTTGTGATTTGTATTGGTTTCCTTTTGATGGGATCTGTGATTTGTATTGGTTTAAATTTGGGGATTTGTAATAGCTGCCATGGTGCCAAGCACTTGCAGTTGAAGAATACTTGGGTGCTACCGCTTTGATTGGAAGGTTCTCAAACTAATTCAGCTCATCGAGTTTAAAATCTATGGTTTCGGAATGCTGTTTGTTGTTGAGGCTGGCAGCAACCGCGTCGAAGGGATTATAGCACTCAGTGATATCTTCAGATTCTTGTTCAGTTAGATGAAGAGTAACTCTCGGCCACCTATTCAGATTCTTGTTCACAACATTTGGTGATTTGGTTTTGATTTTTACAAGCATACCATTGGATTGGCCTCTCGTATCGTGGTATGGTCTTTTAGGACCATTATGCAAAAGAGAAAGAGGCTGTAAATTGCAAGGATGGGGATTTTTGTCCCTTAGTCTATTTTTCTTTTCCTTACCCCAAACTGTTGTCTACGTATTTGCCAATTTTTCTGAATGGCATGGAAAAAGACGACACTTCTGTGTTGTTAATGGCACAAGAAGAGTGGAATAAAACACTGATGGATTTTTCCGAGGGCCACTGGCCAGGATCATTCTATTCATATTCATGTGGTTGGCTTCAAGTCCGTTGATCTTTTCTTTTGGATATTTAGCTATTTTCGATGATGGATTCAATTTTAAGGAAAAAATAGAAGGATAAATTTGTCACAAAATCTGGTTGATTTCACTTCCTGTCCATGACAAATTTTCAACTATTTTGCTTTCTTGTTTTTTTGTTTTTCTGTAAGCTGTCGTTTGTTACGCGTCTCTGGAACCAACCATTTCGTTTAACTCCTTTTATGCCCATTCCCTGTTGTGCACCATGTGCAGCACCCTGTGGTGCGGGAATTTGGCCGTCCATTGCGAAAGTGCACGGCTCAGATTTAATCCAAGCAATGGACGGTTTGGATTTACATGGGACTCGGACTAAATCCGAGTCGTGCATTTTCACAAGGGGCGGCCGGATGCCCCGCACCACACGGTGCTGTGACTCCACTCCGTGGTTAGTAATGATATCATTCATGTCAGTAACAGAAAGTGAATTAATCTTGTTTCATGTAAGACTCGATCAATTCCTATTCGTAAGAATCACACATTTAGGCCTTGTTCGGATATGTACTGAAGTGTAAATTTTTTGTTCTCAAAAAGGTTATTTGTGATCGGATACAAACTGTAGTAGTACTTATGTGGGTCCCATTTGTAACATTTACTTTCCTTCTCTCCTTCATTACTCTTCTCAACCACCGACTCTTTTCTCCATCTTTTTTCAGAGAACAACTCACGCTCTGAGGAGTCTCAGCGAATCTGTCTGTCTCTCTCTCTCCATCGCTACAGCTCTCTCTCTCTCTCTCTCTCTCTCTCTCTCTCTCCCCGTGAATCTCACTGGTTCGACGCAAATCTATCCCGCTCTCTCTCCGAATCTCACATGTTTAGACAGCCTCTCACAGCCGAATCTCTGTGCCGTGACTCCACTCGGTGGTTAGTAATGATATCATTCATGTCAGTAACAGAAAGTGAATTAATCTTGTTTCATGTAAGACTCGATCAAATTCCTGTTTGTAAGAATCACACATTTACTTGTCAAAGTAGCAGGCCAAATGCCGGGGATAATCAAGGCTTACGATAAAGGTTTTTTGATCTGGCTCAAGTTTTTTTTTTCTCCTTTGGGCAAAAAGAGAAGAATATGAGTTAAAAGACGGGTGAAACGGAGAGGGAGAGATGTCAGAAAGTTCAAACATTTTGAGGAAGATAATATCCTTTGTCCTGTTTGTTTCCAAATAACCATAGAGATCTAAGAATGGAATAAAATCAACCATGCCTGTCCTTAATAGTTTTGTGGTGCAAAAGTAATGGGAAAATAAAACAATCATATATTGAAAAATAAAACGATTATTGCATGATACATACCCAGTACGCAATATGAATATAACGAAACAGTCAAATAAGTAGAGAACATGCCTTTGCTAGAAACATATACAAAAATTAGGTTGAGCAGAGAACGGATGCCAATGAAGATTCACACTAACATCACTGCAAAAAGAACAAATTATCAAAAGCTTTTTATGCACAATCATAATCACGAGTAAAAATAATGCAGAAGTAGAACAATGAGGCATATTATTGACAATGCAATGGGGAGGTCAAAACATGTGACATCAGGTTCCTACAATTACAAAATCATTGAGCCATATGTGAAGAGAAAAACACTTGTAATATTCTTGCTAACTTTGTCGAAAGATACAAAGCAGTTACAGATGTTAGTCCCAACCCCACTTTTCAATGACTTGCCATTATCCTCTTTAACTTTCTCAATCTCTGGTTCTTCAAAAACCAACTTAGAACTCCCAACTTTCTCTTTGACAACGGGTTTAGAGGATGAACCCAAGCTAATCACAATCTTCTCACCATTCTCTGATTTCTCCAACGGCTTAAGCTCAGCCTCCAACGGCAGAGCCGCCCCTCCATTTGGCACCGACTGTTCCGCCCTTTCAATTTGCTTCCTTATCTCCCGCTCCTGCTTCTCCTCATCAACTAAATCCGACCTAGCTCGCTTATTCTTCATCTTTTCCTTAAAAAGGGTCTCCGAATCCCTATCAATATAAGTAATAAACCACCCTTTCGGGGTCTCCTCAACCTTACACTTGCCCTCACGCCCCAAATACTTTACAAACTCAGTCAAAGACGCCCACTGAGTCGAATTCATGTGAACATGGTGGCGATCGGCGATGTACTCGTTGTACACCACGGTGGCTGCGATGCGGCTGAACCGGTGGCTGCGTTTCATGTGATCGAGGAAGGAGGTTTCGAACTCCTCGGAGTAGCCATCAACGACACGGTTAGGGTTTTGACCAAAGACCTCCATCTGGCGCTGGTGGCCCTCACTCATGCAGTGGCACTTGAACCCGTTCTCGTCACGACATTGTTTCTGGCACATCTGGCAGTACCAACGGAGTTTTTGGAGACCTTTTGCCTTGATACGGTTGGCGATTGCTTTCGGAGTCAGGAATTCGTTCTTCCCCATTGGGATTCGGAACAAGAATAAAAGGGATTCGGGAGTTCGTGGACAATGGAGTGATTGTTTCCAAAGGTCTTCTTAAACCTGGAAACATAATACTAATACTTATTAAAACATCCTCTCCGTAAAGAAAAAATATACATAAAACCGGACCAGGAATTATAAACAATATTGCTCTTCGTATTTTCAAGAGATCGTTGTATGGAGGCACCACAAAACCAAAGAGATCTGGATTTGACTAGTAAATACAACACCATGCACAATATGCCCGTTTGTTAGACAGGATAAAATGGTGAAGGGAAACATGACACTACGAGATTAATAGTGATCGGATTAGTACCAGTGTACCGCACACCCATACTTAATCCAGGTGGTGAATAACTTAACCAAAAACTGGACATTTGGTCACCTTGTATAAATAATCCAACCCGACTCTCCTACAGGCCCTATGTATACACGAAACCAGTTGAAGTGTGTGTCTAGGCGGATGTGGATGTGAATGTGTATGAGTACGAGTATGTGCGCGGTGCAAGAACAAAACTCAGCATATATAGCCCCTTCACAGATTAGAAAACAAAAAAAATTCGTAATCAGTCTGAAAGTGAAGAATATTACGTAGTTGGATCCGCAAAGACAAATGCCAACAAAAATGGGTGTGTTTGGAACTTCGGGAAAGAAATGGAATAGAAGAGAATTTTAAAACTTTTCCTTCCATTGTTGTTTTCTAGAGAAAGGGAAGGAAAATTAAAAAAAACAAGTTCATTTTACTCTCCAGTTTCGTTTTAATTTTCCTCCATTATTTTCCCTTACTTTCCCTTTCATCCCCCAAGGTTCCAAACAGAGAATCATTTGGGACTAGTATGACAAACCAACATTGATGCAAACAAAATCCAAAGGTTTGTTTGGTTACCAAGAAAGTTGTGGAAATCGAGAGCGGAACCGACGAACAGTTCAGTTAAAGGAAAACAAAAATAAACTCAAATCAGCAAATTAATTACTCCACAATCATCATGTTGTTTTTATTTCGGCTAGGGTTTCCGTCAATTTCAAAACAACCAAAAGAAGAACTTAGAAGATTTACAGATACCTTTAGAGCAAGAAATCAATACAAGCAATTGCAAGAAAGAGAGGTAGAATCACGGCGAGAACCTCCGATCAAAGTTATTGATTTGCTGAAATATTCAAGACCGAGACTTTGGAAGCCTAAGCCCCTTTGGATGGAGGGGTTTCATGAGAAAAGAAAGGAAAGGATTATGGTTTCTTATGAAATTCCTCATTTGGATGAAACATTTTGGTGAAAAATGAAAAAAAAAGTACAAAAAAGAAATGTTTTGATTGGCCATTCCCCTTTCTCACCAAAAATGGTGAGATCTGGTGAGAGAGATCTCCCCTTTCTTATCTCTTCCTTTCTCACCTATTCTGATCTACTAGAGGCCGGGGCACATGCAATGTGTGTGCGAGTCGAACTTTGTAAAAAAAATAAAAAAATAATAATAATAAAAAATCCACGTGTTATGCCCTCCCCTCCCCCCTACCACAAATAATTCTAGATGAAGTCATTGGTGTTACATATTTTTAAACCATTTCCATTTATTTATTTATTTATTTTGATCGGCAAAACCACTTCTGGACTATCCATCATTTATCCTAGTTCAGAATGCCAATGTAAGCTGTATTTTATGAATAATATTCAATTTGCTCAAACCATTTAAGTTCGGTCATTATGACAGTTTGAGTTTTCTTAGTTTAGCCTCAAACATAACAATAGATGAATAGGCATCCAGACTAGAAGCGTAATCAGCATATGAGTAGCAGTAGCAGCAGTAGAGAATTGGCGTAGCAATATATGAGCAGCATGAGAATCCATGACAACACATATGGCAGTACATAATCCATGACTTGAACAAATAGAATTGGTAGCAGCAATACATGAGCAGCAGTAGATTTAAGCAGTAGCAGGGCAGCAAAAGAATCATGACTTGAAAATAACCCAATATAGAAAATGGAGTTCTGATTCCCAGCTACTAGCGTGTCCTTTTAGCTGTCAAACACAGATGCCTAGGTCCATTGCCACATTTGTGTGAACTGGAAATGGTAACAAAATGATCATCAGAGAATTACTTAACCTCTTGTCTTATTTCCACACTAGTTGTGGTCCTTGATCTAGTCATTCTAAAGTCAAATTTCCTGGAGTTGAGTTTCTGAATAGTGACAAACGAAAGCCAACATTTCTTCTCCAGCCACATGATCATTGAAAACAACCTTTTTCCTACTACCCAGCCGCATTAAAATCATACGAAAGAATGCAGAAGCAAGACTTTTCTCACCACAACAAAGGTCATACTGTTTTTTCCCCATCAAATGCAACCTGTGCCTAAGTATTTCTTGATCATAACTCAACCTACAAAACTGAAACGATATTGAATTGATCACCTATATGTACATTTCTGTATCTATCTGTCACTAGATCATTTCTGTATATTTTTCCGAAACAAGGGTTCTCTCACCACATACAAAGAACACTCTATAACAGTAGCAATTCCTATGAAGACACTGCAACCAATGAAGTCCACTAGAGGGTTGAATTATACCTATTCTCAAAAGGGTTGAAGAGGAGGGTTGTATTCTTCATGCAATCAGCAAGGGAAAAAATGTATAGATGAATTCATACATATTCAAAAGCAAATTCGTAGACATATAGATGAATTCATACATATTCAAAAGCAAATTCGTAGACATATAGATGAATTCATACATATTCAAAAGCAAATTCGTAGACATATAGATGAATTCATACAGATTCAAAAGCAAATTCATACAGATTCCAACTGAAAACCCTAGAATTCTACCTCATTCAAAAGCAAATTCGTACACATATTCAACAAATTCGTAGATATGCAGATGAATTCATACAGACAAATTCGTGCACAGATTCAAACTCGCACATAGAGAGAGATTGTAGACAACAGAGAGAGAGATCGTAGACGCGCGCGCACACGAGAGAGAGATGAGAAGGCACAGACGAGAGAGAGAGAGAGAGAGAGAGAGAGAGAGAGAGAGAGAGAGGAGCTTATCAGTTACCAGAGCTTCTGAACGTCCAATGTCAGGCTTGTGGAACTTGTTGGGGCTTTTTTTAAACGATAAATCCAGGGGCACCGACCCCCCTTCCTGAATCCTAAGAAAAACTTTGGTGCTGAGAGGGTAGCATCCGACGTGGTGCCCCTCTGGCACATTCGAGCCATCCAATAGTGTATTGGACGGTCCGGATTGAAGACTCTCTCACCTTACTCTCTCCTCTTCCTCTCTCATGTTCCTCTCTCCAAATCCGAGCCGTCCAATACACTTTTGGAAGACCCAAATGTGCCGAACGACACCACGTGGTGCCCTATTTGCACCCAAGTTTTTCTCTTGAATCCTGACCACAACTGATCGGCTTTGGGGGCCTACTTGTAAGTCCTACATGGTCGATCCGAGCCATTTTTTTGAAAGAAATGGGGTGATTTTGGATCGAGCACTTAGGAATGTCCGATTGAGTTGATTTCCATGTGGGCTTGCTTCGAATTTGCTTTTGAGATGGATGAACGGCTCGGATTAGCCATGTGGGACCCAAAAGGAGGTTCCCGGCACCGGTCAGTGCACCATCGATGCACCCCATCTTTACGGATAGAACGGTTGTTCACTTGTTTTTTAAACAGATTTTTACCTCTTTTACCTCTTGATCCCATTTCCCCTCCCCCATGTAATAGTTTAAGAATGAGTGAATGACGAATGACCAAAAAAAAAAAGATCTAGAAAGACCATCTAATTACCAGTTACCACTAAGGTAAGATGCTTTTTTTAATTATCATTAAGGTAAGTCACTCTTTATTGAGGTTTAGGTTTAAGGTGCACTTTTCTATTATAGGGTTTTAGTGATTTTGGCACTTTCATATGATATCCTAGGATTTAGGTTTAGGCACTTTAATAGGGTACCCTAGAATTTAGGTTTATGGTGCATTTTTCTATTATAGGGTTTTAGTGGTTTAGATACTTTCATAGGGTACCCAAGAGTTTAGGTTTAGGCACTTTCATAAGCTACCCTAGGATTTAGGCACTTTCATATGGTTCTGGGAGTTGAGGAGAGAGAGATTGTGCCCATGTGGGGTGAGAGAGAGAGAGAGAGAGAGAGAGAGAGAGAGAGAGAGAGAGAGAGAGCATCCTGTTTTTTGCGCACGTGGAAAAAGGTGGGGTTTTCGGTGCTTTTCCAGATAGCGGGTGGACTTGGGCGTGCAAAACCCTTTTTTTTTGTACCGGTCAGGAATTGGCCCTTTTTTAAAACACCCAATTTCATAAACAAGGCATATTCTTTTTTGTGTTTTCAAAATTTTCATGAAAACATTTTTAATAAACACAACATAAATAAACTACTGAACACATTTTTGTTTTTAGTTTTGAAAAAATTAAAAACAAAAATAAAAAATAAGAAACAAAGACGTTACCAAATGCACTCTTAGTTATGAATTTTATGTTTTTATGTTTGTGACAATATTTAGGCTTGCTGCTATATTCACATTCTACCGTATTCTGATGCATTAACCTTCAAATCTTGCAATTCTTATCTTTCTATCATATATGCACCTTTCTACTGATATCTATTGAGTATCAAGCAAATAACAAACGAGGAAAGTCTTTTATCAGCACTCAAGTCGGAGAAGGAGGAATTAGAATCATCAGAACCGACTCATACATTTCAGAGGCCTGAATTGAACTCATTAAACGAGGCTCGCCCTTTATTCTGCATACAAAAATTGGTCAATAAAGAGTCTTTATAAAAACCATTACAAAAGGTTTACCATCAAAAAATGAAAACTTATAGTTATAGAAAAATAATAACCGTCACAGTATTTCAAAATCCATCATTTGAACATTTGTCTTCTCGCACTTTTAGCGGCAAACGTACTAAATTAAGTCTTCATAATCAAGCTGCTTCACCATATCCTTCTCAATGGACAAAATAATCAATCCATTTAATCTTTCTTGAGACATGGTTCACCGGAGATAATTATTTGTGACTAGTATATATATGAAGGCAATACACTTCCAGTCCACTCTCTCGGAAATTACAAAATCCGGACCAAACGCTCTCTGCCGTTGGATTAGATCCAACGGCTGTGGAAATAAAATGGAGTTCGCGGGTCAAACGCGGGTTAAAAGGTTCTCGGGTTGCTACAAACGGGTCATACTTAGATCTGGATCCTGACCCATCCCCCTCACTTTTACGTTTCGAATGCAGAGCTTAGAGAGAGAGAGAGAGAGAGAGAGAGAAGGCAACCTCGAAGGCGATTCAGTAGAACACCCAAGAAAACCCTAGTTCGACGAAGAAGAAGAATAGATCTAAGTACGGATCGAAGTCATCTTCTCCAAATTTCTGTCGTCTGTTCGTTTGTGTGAAAAAACCCTAACTTTTTCAAGTTTCAGGTCGAAGCCGAGGAAGAAGAAGAACCCACGCGTCTCCATCTCTTATAAGTTACAACATCATAGGTCTCACCAGACTGCATAATCATCAATTCATCATTTTAAAATAAGTGTCATCTGAAGATAGTCGGGAATGCAAGAGGACTTCAATCCAGTGCCTCTGCCAATCATCAAGAGGTTCTATAATAAAAATATTCAGAGAAATTGATTGAAGAGTACAAATATTCAGAGGTTTGACACGAGATTGATTGAAGAGTACATAGGAGGTCAGATATAGAACTTGAGTTGTTTTACCTTGTTTTGGAAGGTAAAGGGCGTCGTATTGTTTGGAACAATAACATGGTTTCTAAAGAGTGAAGTGGTGGTTGGTATGTACATTTGCAGTGAACTTAAAACTCTCTATGGGGCTAAAACACTAAATGGTGGCAATTAGAGTAATGCATCCAATCATCCAAGCTTAATGCAGTCTTTTTCAAATGAATAAGGAAGCCTATTAGTATTACACTTCCAAATGGTATTAATGTCCTTTGAGTTGTGTACAAGTGCTGTAGGACAGAAATGAAATAGGGCTAAGAATGATCAAAACACGAAGAACAAAGACTTTTGGGGGCCTGTGGACAGTGTCCCTAAAGTCTAAAAGCACATAAACAGATACTGGTATGGATACAGATATGGGACACGAACATGGACACAACACAAATATGTGAACACATATTTTCTTCAAAAACTAGGACCTTAGTTCACAAAGCGGGAACGGGGTTATGTTCCTAATTTTTTCAGGAACCAAAAACACATTTTGTTTCCACAAATCAAAACTAGAGGTTATGTTCTGAAAATGCTTAAGAAACAAAGTCTTTAAAACCTACTTAGAACGGCAGAGGTTCCAACCCAATATTGTAGGATCGAACGATGTAGAGAGAGAGAGAGAGAGAGAGAGAGAGAGACCTGGAGATCTAGTTGCCTGGGTTTTTTCTGGAGATCTAGTTGCCTGGGTTTTTTTTCGAAATCTAGGGTTTGAGCTGATGTTCGAGTTTCGTCTCCGCGTTCGACCTGAAAGTTCAACTTCAAACAGTTAGGGTTTTTTAGAAATCTAGGGTTTCGAACACAAACCAGAACAAAGATGAGGAGAGAGGATCGAACGAGGGAGGGAGAGAGAGAGAGATTCCAGACCTGGTTGTTCGATTTGGATGGAGATCGAGTCGCCTGGTTGTTATTCTTCTTCTTCGATCGAGTCACCGAATCGCCTCTCTCTCCTCTCTCTCTGGAAAACGATGAAACGAGGGGAAATGGGTGGACCTTTTGAATTTATAGTGACCCGGTTAATGCAACCCGGTACATTTTTTACCCGAACCTATGACCCGCAAGTTGGTTTTTACCAGTTTTCTCCCACAGCCGTTGGATTAGATCCAACGGCCGCTATTGGTCCGGATTTTTGGCTCATCCGGGAGCCCTGACCTGAAGTGCATTTGAATCTCGTACCGGACAGGGTACCGGTTTTCTTACTGGTACGGTACGGTACCGGTACCGGGCAAGTACCGGTACCCTTTCGGATTTAGCGGTACTACATGTATATAAATATATAAAAATCAAAATTTTTACTCATGTCCCCGATTTTTTTTTTTGGGTAAATTATATATATATATATATATATATATATATCTTATATTACATATAATTATAACTCAAAAAAATTCCCAATACCATTCATTATACAGAACATACATTTGACAAGGAAAAAAAATATCAGACCATGAAAGAAATTAGTGTTTACATGTTATTACTACTTGCAACCATTACCCATAATTAATAATATAGGCAGGGTAAAGTGTAAACTGTAAACACGAAATACCTAAAGTCCTACACTGCTATAGCCTATATGCCTTGTCCTTTGTGCTGTAAAGAAACAAATGAATATCCTTTGTGCTCCTGTTTTACCCACCCAAACTCTCTCTCTCTCTCCCTCTCTCTCTCTCATCTATTCTTCTCCATTTTCTTTTTTTTTTCCAGATCTTCCATTGAAATCCAGATCGTCTTCCCCAAAAACCCAGACCTTCTTCTCCTAAAAAAAAATCTCTTCCACTACAACATCTGACTCTCCTCATCTCTACCTCCATTTATCGTTGAACCAAAAGTTTTTTAAAGAGTTACACAAATCGTCAGAGGCCAAATGAGGTTGCCGGAGACGAGTTGATTCGCCGGAGACACAAATCGGGAGGTTTTGGGGCTATACCAGCGCGTACAAGTTCCATTTGAGGCTTAGTTTTCGAAGTATTTCAGAAATCCATGGCGATGAAACGTATCTGTGCCACTCTGCAATTTTCCGAACGAAATCGCCGGTAAGTGCATCTCGGCCGGAATTGACCGGATCAACCGGTAAGGCCCGGTATTGGGGCCGGAACGAAATTAGAGGTGTCTGGTACCGTTTATGGCTAAATCCGGTATGTACCGGCCGGTACGGTACGAGATTCACAACCTTGATTGTATATGTAGTATACTAAGGCCCCGTTCCGCTAAAAAAACAGTTTTGTTTTAACTCAAAAACTATCTCATTCCACTAACAAAAAACCACTTAGTTTTTTTGCAAAACTAAAAACCAAAAAACTAGTTAGTTTTTTTGAAAAACTAAACATACAAAAAAACTAGTTTAATGGAACAAGTTAGTGGAACAAGTTAGTTTTTTTGCAAAACTAAAAACCAAAAAACCAAAAACTAGTTAGTGGAACAAGTAATTTTTTTGCAAAACTAAAACATCCAAAAAAAACCAAAAAACCAAAAATACCAAGTTAGTGGAACACCCCCTAAATAATTGCGGGCCGTAAATTTTTGTATTTTTTGTGGGCCTAAAGCCTAAGCTTCTTAGGCAACATGTATGAGCCGACTCTGAGAGTCATAACTCGATAAGGAGAATGTTGTGAAAATTTTAGTGTACTCCTAAGCGTACGCATCGTACCAAAATATAGTTTGGTGAGAACGAGATCGAACCCACAAGGACTAGTTCTTTTTGTTGGAAAACGAAATAAATTTAAATTAATTAAACCCTAACCTAGTTAACAAAAGTTGTAAATTATTTTATGGAACTAAAATTAAAGCAACGAGTAGAAATAAGTAAACAATAAGTATCAAATACAAGAAAATTAAAGTTTCTTTTTAATCAAAGGAGAAATACTAAGGTTTTGGAATCCACACTCAATAACTTGTATCTACATATATTCATGATTGTCGACTTTAGCCAAAATTTCTTCAATCTGAAAGCTAATTCTGTAATCATGAAAAATATCATCGTGAAATTTCGTTGAAAAGTCTAATGTGTGTTCCTCTCCACTCGTAAGTATAAAACCAAATCACTAATTGTATCTGTTTTTAACAAATCACAATAAATATCCAATTTTATAGTTAACAATTGACAATGAAAAACCAACATTCAACGCAAAAGACAACTCCAAATCATGACAAAAACATATATTCTCACGTAACGCAATAGTCCCGTCCAGTATTAATTGGAGAATTGGAGTTCTAAATTCAAAATGTACGTAACAAATTCATACCACGATATGCACAATGAAATTATGTTACAAATTACTCCCGGCCCTCTCTGTTTTAGCCAAGCTAGCAAAAAGAAAAGAAAAAGGAAGGAAAATCTGTTTAATTCTCTCCAACACCCATTGAGACCCAAGTTTTGAGTAATTGGAAAGATGCTTTAATTAGCGGAAACCCTTTTAGCTAAGGTTTTTTCAAAAGACAAATACTAAAAGTGCCAGCTAGCTACGTAATTGGGGTTAAAACGTACTAACTCCGTCTCTAAATTTTAGTTCCTCGTTTTGTTGTTACCAGTTAAAAAATAAGTTATAACTTTAAATCGGTAATAAATTTTGGGTACTGATTTTGGAGCTCCCTTTTTTTATGCAGGCACTCCAAATTTCAATGAAGTTACAAAACTACCCTTTTTAAGATATAAAAATTACTAGAGGCACTCCACCCCCAAATAATCTCCTCATTTACTAAGGCACTCCAAACGAAAAAATGAACCAAAACCAAACATAAACATTAGGTTTTAAAAATTAACATTAACATTACATTCTAAATATTAAACATGCATCTATATCAGATTTCTTCACGCCACTTTGCACACACAAAAAAAAACTAAACATCGCTAGAATTGTCCAAAATAAACATAACACAATTGAAAATGTTGATGCAGTAAAATCTTCATAACGATTGCGGCACAAGATCTTTATATTTTTGTACTCATTATCTACCATTTTTCCCTCAAAATCTTCATAACGGCCGTTGCTGAGCTAGTCGAAAATCAAAGTTTATCAGAAGCTTGGTCTAAAATTCTTGAAAAATTGGCTTTTTATGATTAAATCTAAATTTTAAAACTCTTATTGAGACAAACAAAGCATATCACCAAAGTTAGAGAACTCTTGAGAGGAAAAGTAACAGAACTCTCAAGAGACTTTGCATGGAAAAAAGGATGGTTCTACAATCATTGGCCGAAGATCACTTGTCCAGATTGTCTTGGTGCAGAACATGGAGACAATAACATAAAGTCTCTACCAATGAAACATTACATATGAAAGTAAGCAATTCAGTGACGTGCAGTAAAAGGAGCTGAGCAACTATCTGGTTTTTTCTGATAAAAAAAAAACTATTTGCTTTTTTGGAGTGCTTGAAGTAAAGAAGAAGAGTGAAGGTTTTTTGGAGTGCCTGAAGTAAATCATGAAACTTACAAAAGGGTAAGTTTGGAAAACTACTATAGCTTGGAGCCCCTGCATCAAAATTGGGAGTGCGAATATCAATTTCCTAAATTTTATATTTAATATATATCTTATTTGATAGAGTAGCTAGATCTCAATTAGTTCTATAATAAAATGTTTTCGAAATCACTTAAAACAATATAAATTACAAGATTTGATCAATTGAAAAGTAACACGAACTTCCAAAAATGACAAATAAATTGGGACTGACGGAAAATTTTTGGGTGCCGAATGGGTATTGTCACTTGGTACCCAAGCATGATACGAGCCGTCCAAATGTGTTTTGGGCGGCTCAGATTGATTCCCTCTTTCTCCTCTCACCCATACACTCTCTCTTCTTTTTTCTCTCTAAAATCCGGACAGTTGGATGGCGTTATGGACGGTTGAGATTGCCGAACGAGTACGTGGGCAAAATCCACTCGGCACTGAAAAAATTTCTTGGGACGGAGGGAGCTCAGAACTCAGAAGTCTCATCAAATTCATAAGCTTTGAGCTAATTACAAGTTACATCCACTTTAATTTCCCAAGCAAAAATTGCAAACCACGACCAAAAAGAGCGTTCTAATCTCATACGTGTACTTAGTATTCCCGTGTCCTATATTTATGCGTCTCGTCCGGTACAATCATCCTGGTAAATAAAACTCTTGTGTCAAATTATTATTGCTAAATAGCAAGAATTCCGGTAGAGAAGATTTGGCCGTTGGTGCAAGGAGAATTTGAAACATCTGCTGCTGAGGATGATCTCGAAGCTTCAGAGCTGCACTGCTCTTTGCGTTCATCCATCACTATCTGCCTGTATCTACACTCTGTGCTACAAAATGCTTTCTCTCCCCTGCAAAACATTAATCATGTGCACCCCCCAATTAATCTCAATTCTTTAGCACCACTATGCATAGGATTACGATACCGAAAAGATTCAGAAAACAGATTGGTGATCCGTTTGGATGAGTGGATTTTGAAAATGAAGGGATTAGAGGTTGTATTTCTACAAAATTGTCACATTAAAGTCACGCAGAAGACCAATTGAGCTCAATCAAGATTAATCAAGAAAATTGCAAGAATTACAGTCACAGACCATGTTTTCTTGTTCTATGTATATGAACATGAATACACACCGATATACAATACTACAACAATAAGAGAATCCATTTAGTCTCCAATTATTGGAGGTATGAGCGGAGATGATTGGAGACAGACCGAAACAGTGGCCCCGTAAACCTCCAAGAACCGAGAGCTACATGGACATTTTGTGTAAATACACAACGATATGCATAAATAAAATGAAAATAGAAGAGTTGATGATGGTACCTGTACATGTATATGTCTTTGCCATGGAGCTTTTTGCGGCACAAATTACAGGAGTCGAGAAAATCAGAGGCTGGGTATGTTGTGAAATGATCTAATTCTTCTCCAAATCTTGCTGGCGTTATGTCGAAAATGGGTAAACCGTATTTTTTGCATCTCCTCCGATCATGCCCAATTTCCTCATGCCCAATTCTACCATAATAATCTGCTCTATTATCACAGTACACCCTTGTGTGGGACTTGTTTGGTCCATGACAAGTCACAAATGTATAATCCTCCAAACTATCCATCTCAATTTCTTCCAAATCTTCTCCATGTCTAGCACCAACTCTTGTATTACTTGGTTTAACCGGAATCGGATTAGACCGAGTTAAGTTTTGGACAAACACGGCCTTGTTGGCCTGAATTTGATTCCAAGAATTATCAGATTTCTCTAAGGCAGCCACAATTCCAAGTCCAACCCCTCCAAGGTCATAACTCTTTAGACCTCTTGGTGATTGAATCTTGTAGTCCAAGGGACTCGTTGGGCTCATGGCGGCATCGGAGGAAAACCCGATACAGTTGCCGGAAATAAATGTTCCGGCAAGCTTTCCGATGATCGGTTGTGGTTTCCTGCCTAACATGGCTGTAGATGGTGAGAGTGGAGATATGGGTGTCTCTACCCTCTATTCTCAATTATTGCAAAGAACAAAACAAAGGCTGTGGAGTATATAATGATGGAGTGGTTGGACCTTGCTGGGGGTACAGAAGTTTTGGGACAGAAAATGTACCGAGCCCTTTTGGAGACCCACTTTTGGGTCTCACACGAGTGATCTGAACCGTTTTGTTTGAAACGGTGGGACTTTGGTTCAAGCAATTCTAACCGTCCGATTGAGCTGATTTTTTGTGGGACCCCTCGAAAAAATGTTTTAAGAACAATGAACGTTTCGAATCACTCGTGTGGGACCCAAAATTGGGTTTCCTAGAGGGCTCGGTACATTTTCTGTCCAAATTCCTCTGTACCCGTAGGTTTATCCGGAGTGGTTGGACTCAGTTCCATAAGAAAATGAAAAAAATATAAATTAGCCCATTGGTTCGGTTTGAAATTATAGGGTGATGATTGCATGCAGTGGTTTTTTTATTTTGTTTTTAATTGATATCGCTGATTCCAATAGAATTTGCAATAATTAAACGTCACTTTTCAGTGGGCCAGTAGCCAAGAATTTAAGCAAACGTCCATGTCCAATGATTTGGACCCTGAAAATAGGGAGAAATTATTCAGTAGTTTGAAAAACAAATGCTCCGATACGTACGTTTTTCTTTTTTGGTCTGGGATGCTCATCAGACTTTACGAAAACATTAATGCTAAGTGCCTAGAAAAGTTACACAGAATTTATCTAAAAAATAGCAATGAGTGACTCAGATTCACTCAGCATTGAACTTGAGCCACTTATTACTGTTTTCTAGGCAAATTCTGTGTAATTTTTATGGGTACGTAGCATTGCTGTGAAATTATTCACCCAAGAAACTCATTAACGCAAGTGGTGGCTAGCTCATGCGGTAGAGCTATTGGATGCCTCACATTGCATCCCGAGATTGAGTCTTATTCCACTAACAAAAAACTGTTTTTTCCAACAACCGAGACAGGTCATTCTCTCACAATACATCACATAAAAAACCGTGAAACACCAATTTATTAAAAAAAACTAGCTTAGTGGAACACCCCCTCCAAAAAAAACTCATTTATGTGTTTACTGTGAACGTTTTATCTTCATTATTTTGACAACTTGGCCAATCCATTAGAAAGGGCATTAAAACTTGTATTAAATGATGTACAATTCAAATACAAATTAAATTTAAAGTGAGAATAATAACTCCAAATGTAAAAGATGCAACAAACTATAGATGGTATTGATGGTTTTTACTAACATTTATGTGGGGGTGAATTTCTCTTGAATGTGATTTTGTTCTCTTGGTTTAAAAATTCTAGCTATAGACCAGGTCGCATGGTATGAAAATTTTACGTGGAGCGTTAGTGCACTACCAAAGCGTAGAGTTTCTTCGGGGACATCCGATAAAATTGAAATGATACAACAGCGTAGTGCGCCTCGGGGCTGAGAACATGACGAGGAGGACCACCAAATAATTTCTTCTCCTACCTGTAAGCATCACTGAGCCCATTGGTTTTTGTTCCTCTGTTTTCTGATATTGGACAAGCGAAAATGGACCCAACCAGAGACATGGGGCCCTTCGTTATTTGTCTGGGCATCAGAAAGCGATTCTATTAGCAGTGAAGTCATTTTGAAATACCCTTCGCGGCCAGTTCAAAAAAAAAAATACCCTTCGCGGTCCCCACACGCTGTTTTTGCAAGGAGATATACACTGCCATAAAACTATGGGTAAATTTCACTAAATAGAGGTTTCTAATAAATACAGAGATCTCCCCTAAAGTTCTAATAACTACACTAACCTCTTTGCT
Source organism: Vaccinium vitis-idaea (assembly GCA_963854785.1). Classification (NCBI taxonomy): domain Eukaryota; kingdom Viridiplantae; phylum Streptophyta; class Magnoliopsida; order Ericales; family Ericaceae; genus Vaccinium; species Vaccinium vitis-idaea. The sequence continues at coordinate 40,052,007 of OY978219.1, forward strand.
TTATAAATTATTACCATGATTCCCTCACTCCGTTAAATTTATTCTAATGCCGTTGGCATAAGGCCATCAAATGACTGAAATACCCCTAAATATTTGGGTTATTTAAACAATCTTGTTCTTTTTTTCCCAATTGGAAGTTTAAACAATAAAACCAAAATTAGACTTTTTGTTATATGTGATTAAATTTGTAGAAGTGTTTGTACATTTTATATATTTACTTTGTAACCGAATGAAAGAGAATGAAAAAATAAAAATTCTTAGTAGAAGAACCTTGTCAATTACATTGTTTTCTCTTGTAAAAATAATTCATTACAAAAAATAATTATGATTACTTTTCATTGTTCTTTATTTTTTTGGAAGGGGATATTATATGATAGAAATTTGCGTAGGCATTTCATTTGAAAAATACTTCTCGGCGACCAAAAAAGAGAAAATATATTAAGTGACAAATATCATTTTTAAAAGAAAAAACTACAATTTAGTAAATATATAAAACGTACAAATTAATAGTTACACAAATTCAATCACATATAACCAAAAGTCTTATTGGGTTTAATGTTTACAGTTCTAATTGAAAAAATAAAAAGAACAAGGGTTAATTGTTTAACTCACACAAGGCCTAAACTAACGGTGTTAGAGTCAAATTAACAGAATGCGGGAATCTTAGCAATAGTATTTGTAAAACTAATGTAAATTATTAAAATCTCAAGAGAGGCCCTTGTATTTGTTAAAAACCTCGTGGAGGTTTGTGAAGTTTACCCTAAAACTGGTGTACTTTTTTTTTTATTCGGTCAAGAAAGTACCAAAAAAATAGGCCATCGGCCCATTCATTAATGCCACTGCACAGTTTTTATTTTATTCGGTCAAGAAAGTACCAAAAAAAAGGGGGTTGTGACTGGCCAGCCCACTTTTGTGGCTCTTCTTCCATATAAACCCACCGCGTGTCAATCTCTGTTCATTCAAGCCCTTTCACGCGTGTATCAAAATTATTCCTCTCTCCACTGTTGCGCGCGTCATCATTACTTCCTCTCTCTCTCTCTCACACACATATTTCGGCTCCCAATGCAATCAATTACTGTACGTCATCATTGCTTTTTTACACACTCTCTCTCTCTTTCTCTCTCTAGTACTATACGTCAAACCCCAAACCTCTTTATCTATCTCTAGTGTTGTGCAATCAATTCTACTACATACTTCAAACCTTTTTTTATTTTTGATTTTAAAATAAAATAACTTTTGTTATAGAATTTATTTTTTTTATAAAAATTATATATTTGAAATCTACTTGATAAGATCTTTAAAACAAGATCCATTTTGAATGTGAAATTTTGTACATATAAAAAAAAGTTATTTTATACCCATCAATTAAGAATTCACAATCATTCTGAACAATTCACATCCTCTAAAATGAAAGAATTCACACCTCTCAAATGGAAGAATTCACACATCACAGCTCACTCTCCAAAAACACAATTCACACCTCAAAAAGAAAAAATTCACACCCCTCAAATGTAGAATTCAGACCCTCCAACTAGAAGAATTCACAACTCTTAAATGCAGAATTCGCACATTGCAACTTATTTCCCAAAATACACAATTCACTCCAAAAAAAAAAAAAGGAATTCACAGCCCTCAAATGCAGAATTCACATATTTTCAATATGGAAGAATTCACTACCCTTCTAAACAATTCACATCTCTCAAATAGCACACAAAATCACACTTTTGAAATAATTCACATCCCCAAAAAATAATTTTTTTTTGTATGCATAATTTCATATTCACAATGGATCTCGTTTAATAGATCTCGTCGAGTAGGTTCTAAAAATATATATTTTTCAAAATCGGATATACAAATTAAAAGTTATAAATATTTAAAGTTTCAAAAATATATGTGTGTTGAGTGTTGCATGTCATGTGCGTAGGCAGAGGAAAGAGAGAGAGAGAGAGAGAGAGAGAGGGAGTGGGTAATACGGTACAAATACTATTCATGAGCCATCCATGCGCGTGCTGGGCCTATAAAGGAGTGAAAGACAAAAGGGGGTCTCCACGGAAGCAAACTCAAAAACTGGGACCGGCCAGTAATTTCCCAAAACAAAAGGCCATCGGCCCATTGATTAATGCCACTGCACAGCAAGAAATAATTTCGTCCAAAATTGGGAACTTAATCACTACAAGGAAAGCGATGTTTACAAAAATTTAATAAAGAAATAATGCCACTGCACAGCAAGAAATAATTTCGTCCAAAATTGGGAACTTAATCACTACAAGGAAAGCGATGTTTACAAAAATTTAATAAAGAAATAATGCCACTGCACAGCAAGAAATAATTTCGTCCAAAACTGGGAACTTAATACTAAAAGGAAAGCGATGTTTACAAACAAAATTTAAAAAAAGGAAATAAGAAAATGTTTACCTCAAAAGTGTATTGATATTCGTAAAATGTGTATCGGTATCTGAACTTGTTTATATTTACATGCATATTGTGTTTCACCTATTAAAAGTAGAAGTTCGCAAGACTCATAAAAAAAATACTCCCTCCGTCCCAATTTAAATGCTCCCTACGGTTATGCGTGTTTTTTTAAAACTCTTATAGTTTTCATTATATAATGTATTTTATATGCAATATGGATCTTATTTGATAGACCTCAATTAGTTCTATTAGACAAAAATTTTAAAAACTTTGAAAACCTTACCAATAAAAAGATATAGATGTTTGAAAAGGACACGGATATACGTAGGGAGCATTTAAAATGGGACGGAGGGAGTACTATACAAGGAAAGCGATAGACTAGGACCCACCAACATCACATCCAAGCCTTTCGTGTCTAGTTATAACTTGTCTCCACATGAATATTTTTATTACTCCTACTTATTCACTTCACCTGTAGGAGGAGGGGAGAAAATGACCCCCAAGCAAGTGGAATGGTAGTTTAGTGGCAAGAGTTGATTTACCATGGGTCACGTGCCCTCACTCGATCCCATATAGCACAACTTCTCTCTGCTTTGATTAAGAAGTGCATAGTGTAGTTTGCACCCGTTTGGATCTCTTATCGATGATCCAAGCTATTTATATTGTATAGATCATCAACTAATTTGTTCACGGCAAAAATCAAGTTGATAGAATATTTGTAACAACTTGACAAGAATACTTATTTTTTTGCAAATATGGTTTTGACCTTCTATTTTTATGAATCAAATTGTTTCAGTGAAATAGTTTCAAGTGTCTGATCAACATAAATTTTGGCGTGGAAACTCTCTCGGCAAGTCCCATCTTATGAACAGTACGGATCAATTAACACTTAAATTGATGGAAATGTTTACGAACTTTCGAAAACTTTTATATAAACTGCTTTCCATAATGGTGGATATTGAAATCTAATATACAAAATTACAGGTGTGAAATTTTTCAAGGTTATGAACAGAGATGTGCCTCCATTATAAAGAATTTTTAGATCCGCCACTGAGTTGTGGAATTAGTGGATGTACTTCCATTTCATATATAGAATTTGATTGGAGTTCAATTCATTATCGACTGCCTAGCAATCATACTAACTTTCGTGAAGAAAGTAAATAGACGAGGACAAACAACTCCACCGTTCAAGTGCTTGCTTGTACCATTGACCTGCTAGGTATTTTTTGAGGAACAAAAACAAGGTATCTATAGTACTAACTTTTTGTATTGGAAAAATAATTTTGCACGTCATTTTTTTTTAAAATGCACTTCAAACCTTGCTTTTTGTGTTTTAGCTGTGTGTAATTCTAAGACACTAAAAGATAATTTTTTGAATGAATCTATAAAAAAGCTAGGAGAAGAATTTGCATACGGAGAAGGTAGGAACACGTGATGCCCGTCACCCTACGAGCCGTTCAAACGTGTTTTCATTGAGATATTATAACTTTGAGAGACCTGCCCGACACCACATGTCCCTACCTCTCCGTATGCAAAAAAAATCTCAAAAGTGAGAGTGCAATTGTTTGGTTTTTATGGAGATATTATAACTTTAAGGTGCTTTGATGTTGACCTGACCTTTATTCATTTTCATGAATTTCAGGGAGGAAAAGGATATCTGTTTTTGTCTTGAAGGAATAGTCATTTACTGGTGATAGTTGAAAAAATTATAATTACAATCTTTGAAATTTCTTTTGATAAACACTTCCTTAAAAAAATAAAATAATAGAATAAAGAGCTGTTACTACTTCACATTGTACCTACACACAAAAAAAAAAAAACTAACGAAATAGAAATATATGGAGAAAAAGTGGTTTATTTCTTTTAGGAGATTAATCTATCTCAAGAAAACTGTCTTCAGTAAAATATTTAACTTTAGCTCTAGCCGCGATCAAGAGACCTCGAGATGAAAGGTGAAATAGCATACCCGTCTCCTACTCAAGTATTTTTTTCACACCTCAGTTATTAAAAAAGGTATTCTTTCACACCACTACATATAGAGGATGATGGACATAAGCCAACGGGTCTCCCTAGCTTGTAATTAATTAGGCTTCATTCTTCTAAACATTTTCTATCATTTTAATAAGTTTTCGTGTTTTTGTTCGTCTTTTCTGAATTTTTTTAATTCACGTTATATGTCTGAATTAACCATCTGTCTTGAAATGAGTCTAAAATAAAAGATTATGATCAAAAGAAAAAAAAAATCACCAAAGACGGAAAAATACCAAACATCTGTTTTTTTAAGTGTCGTCTTATATGAATTTTTTTCAACTTCGGCCACATTGTTATACTTTTCTGATTTCTCTCGTTGATACAAACTATTAATTAAAAAAACAACAAAAAGCTAAACTAAGAAAAGTAACATACACCAAAAAAAAGTCATTATACAAAAAGTTTAGGAGAATGGAGCCTAAATGCCCTCTCCAATAATTGCGTTCCGCAATTAATCCTCTCTTCTTCTTTTTTCATTATTTTTTATTTTTAAGGAAAAATAATTTGTACTTTGTGTGGTTAACTTAATAAGGAAAATATGACGTGGAGTCGTCTGTCACCTCTAGCTACTAAACTTGCATTGTTTATTTATCACATTGATTTGGTCTAATGAATTTGTTCGCTTTGTGCAAAAAAAAAAAAAAAAACATTTGGTCTGATGAACTAGCTAGGATTCGGAGCCATTCTTAATTACTAAGGGTGAGTTTCCGAATGAATGTTATCAAAATCTGATAAAATCAAGCCTTGATTTTATTCATTCGTGAGGAGAGTTGATAAAATCTTAGATTTTTTAATGCAAAAAATCTAAGATTTTATCTACTCTCCTTACGAATGGATAAAATCAAAGGCTTGATTTTATCAGATTTTGATAAAATTCATTCGGAAACTCACCCTAAAAAGAAAAGAAAAGGAAGGAGCTAGGCATATGAGTGCTGTCTTGTCATTTATCACTTTAGGTGAAAACAAATGAAAATAGCTAAGCATATGAGTGGAATATTACATAAATTTATTAGGATCGGATCACTAAATTATTGTCATTAGCCCCAAGAATTATTATTTGATTCATAAAAGACTTCTATTATAAAATGTGTAATCATTACAAATGGTTTGTCAATGCAATGTCCCTTTTCTCGAGACATTTTCTTTTGTTCTAATAATTTGTGAAATGAAAATAAATACAGTAGTGGTGGATTATTATAAGGAATAATATCTACCGCAATCGCAATGATAGTGGTGAATAGCAATAATGTACCTTTAGTACCATCTTTTTCTTCATATGTGTAATATTAATTTTCTTGTTCGGCATATGCGTGACATTTACATTATTTAGACACATAAATATATTTATACATGTTGATTGGTAGCTTAACAACCGTCGGGATTATAAAACATTGGAGTCTAGTTATTGTTTAGCAAAAAGATTCCTAATCCCACTTGTTAATGACTAAGATTTTGATTAGGCTATTTGGTGGTATTTGAATAAAGCAAATAAACTAAAGGTTCCTTTTCAACATTCATTGATCCCATTGAACAAAATTTTTGGTGTTTGGAAGTTCATAAGTTTGGAAGGAGAAGAGGAAAGTTATGAAGCACGGAGTTCATGTAAATACTTCTTGCTTCATATCACGATATACAAAAATTAAAATATTGTTGCAATATTAAAAGAAGCAACACAAATTTTATAGGAACCAATGACCAAATAATTAAACTATCCCAAATTTGTCCTTCCAGCTTCTAAGTTCAAAAGGGCCCTCTAATCCTTTATGAAAGTATCATGTGAGTCTATCGCTTATGAAAATCACAAATTTGAGCATACATCGTTAGGCGCATGATGGATTCACATATATATGACTCACACAAATAGGCTTCTCAACCTAAAGCAAACGCAAATTTCCTATGTCTTAGTATAGATCATCAGGATGGCACACATTTGGAAATGAATTTCCGATGCATGCCTTATTTTAGGGTCCGTTTCTAAATTATAATCAACATGGTTCTCGTGTTTCATTACAAGTTTCATCGTTGCAAGATTTGCTACGAATGTACTATGTTTCATACAAGTATCCACCAAATTGCCTTCAATGGGATAATTTTTATTTTTTTTTATCAAAGGAAACTGCCCCAAGGACTACAAAGCATAATCGAACATGAAAATAGACAAAAGCAAAGGAGGGGTAATAGAAACCCAATTAAAAGGAAGAGTGTCATGCAAGGCCAAAGCCACAACTAAGTGAGCCAGCAGAGCCGACTTAGACATGAATCCCAAGAAGCTTAGGCTTTAGGCCCACCAAAAAATAAAAATTTTAGAGCCCCCAATTATTTAAGAATCCTACATATATATACTAGGCCCAATATAATTTTTGTGTAAGCTCTCCATACAAAAAATGGCCCAATTTGAATTTAGGGCCTAAAATTCATGCGGTGGCAATTGTGAAATATAGGGTGGGGCTTGTTTAATAAGCTCAATTTAGGCCTCCGAAATTTATGAACCGACTCTGTTAAAGCCGATTTGTTAGTTGCGCGACCAACCCAGTTGAAAACAGCACCACTTATATGAGCCAGATTATGAATATCAAGAACCAAAGCTATAACCGCCCATGGTGGAACTAGATTGGAGACCCTGAGAAGGATGGCTTCCATGTTGTCTGATTCCACCTCAATGTTATGAAGATCAACAAATAAGCTTCCCTGTTGGCAAAAAGCTCTTCGTGTAAAGAAGAAAAAGTGTGAGCTGATTCAGTGATGTCATCCACCACTTCGTCTTTTCGGCCCCTCAAAAACACTGCCACCTTTCCTTCAAAGCCATTTGGCCTAATCGCCACATCACAATTGGCCTTAAACGTAGAGCAGTCTGGAGCCTTCCAAACCTAGGAATCCGAGGGAGGCGCTATGCATTAGGTGTTGTGCGCCGTGTTGTGTGGCAAAACTATACCGTTTTGCTCATTTTCTTGGTACATTCAAGGGCCCTGTTTGGGGTTTAATTTTAGGGGATTTAGACTCTTTGGGGTAGGGTATAGTGGGTTTAGGCACTTAAATTTAGGCACTTTGGATTTAGGCACTTCGGGTTCAAGAGATACGGAATTCCAATCTAACAAAAATTGGCCTTAGCAGAAGTATGACGAAAAATATGATCATTTCTGGCTTTCCAAATAAACCAAGCAATAAAGGCCACAAAACTAATAATATTACAAGCTTCTTCTTCAGATTTAGACTCAATAATGTATGCAGACCACTTGATTGCAGAATTAGGAGGACCCTGGGAACAATTGAAAGGAGAATTGCAACCAAACCAAACTGGCCGAGCCCATGAACTAGTAAAAAAGAAGGTGTTCTATACATTCTACCTAGGAATTGCAAACTGGACAGATGTTCTAAGGCGCACATCTCCTTCTAAAAAGATTCTCCTTTGAGGCTAGGCTGTCCCTACATTTTCCATCAGAAATTTCGAAAGCTTGAAAGAAGGTTCAAGATTACCCAAGCCAAGGTGGGGTTTCATCTTCATGGCTAAGTGGTAACCTGACTTGATGGAATATGTACCGGGGGGGTAGGGGGAGTAAATAAGATGAATTCCAATTCCACTGGGAAAAAAACTGAGGCCAGAACATGCACTTTTTCCATTGACCACTCCTGGAATCAATCACATATGCAACATTTTGAATTTCGGAGTTTGGAGGTCTCACTGGTTGAAGCTTGAAATCATTGGGAATTGGAATCCACTTATCATCCCAGAAAGAAATTAATGGCCATACCATCGCCATCTTTGGCCCTTGGTAAGAACAGAAAATCACAGACTTATCAAAATTAATACTCCTGGACTGACTTGTTGCCAAGCCATATGTTTGCAGAATGCGTTTAATTCTGCTACATTCGCCCAATTCAGATTTTGCAAACAATAGAACATCATCTGTGAAGAAGATATGAGATAGAGCAGGGCAGTGATGATTTGTGAATTCCATAAATAAGGCCCTGATCCACTTCCCTTTGCTGCATCTTAGACAACAAATCTTTACCAACTAAGAACAAGTAGGGGGACAAAGGGCTCCTTGCCTTAGGCCCCTTTCTGGGATGGCAGATACATTCGATTCTCCATTAGCGCAAAATTGTGAATTTCACCAGGAGACGCATCCTATAACCCAATTGACCCATTAGCCATTAAACCCCATTTTAACCAGAAGGGCCTCACAAGAAATCCCATTCAACTCTATCGATCATACGCCTTGTTAAAATCCAGTTTGATGGCCATAAAATCTCTGAATTTTTTTCTTATGCTTCAAGAAATTGGAGGCTTCCTAGGCCACAATAACATAATCTAGAATCATTCTTCTGGGCACAAAGGCAGAGATTGGTTGGGAGAGACAATGACATTGAGAATTTTCTTAAGCTGATTAGCAAGAACTTTCGTAATAATTTTGAGAGTAAAGTTGCACAAGCTGATCGGCCAAAAATGGGATAATTTCGTCAGTAGTAAATGGGCCTCTGAAGACACAGAAAGAAAAATGTCTTAGTTGGTTGAGGGGTGACCGGATCGGTCAGTCAAACTTGTGCAACTAATGGCTACTTCAACTAAGGGCTTGTAGCCCAGCGGTTATTTCTTGATTCTTCCACATGGGAGACAAGGGTTTGAACCTTAGTAGAGGCATTTAGGATTTAGGGCTATGGATAGCTTCTAGACCCACTAACTCACTAACTCCCCCGCTAACCCCCACTGATGTATATCGAATGAAAAAAGAAAAAGAAAAAAAGACTACTTCTAATTTATGGCGGGCCAACACAACCCATATTTAGCCTGTAATGTGTTATGTGTTTATCCTAGCCCAACCCCATATCCAGTACTATTTTTCCTCTTTCTTTGTTTACGCAAGGCAGAGATTCTAGACTCTAAAGCTGAGTTTCCACGAAGTTTTTTTTTTTGTCTTTGTTTTAATGGCAGAAGACAACTCAGTTATCACTAAAATACCCTTCTTTTTAGTTAGGATAAGTGACTTATCTTCAATAGCGGAAAACCAAATGCAAAAATACCGAAAATACCATTTAATCAAAAGTGAAAACTCAGACTAATTCTACTATGTACTATTTTTTAAAGTTTTTTCCAATAAAAAATCATACACAACTATGTCCAATAGTCATACACTATTGCATAGGGATTTAGCTTGCGGTTTTTACATAATTATCGACCTTACGTAAATTGAATGGCACCTAAACAAATTGTCGAGACATGGAGAGATGACATGAGTTTCATTAGCCAGTCTAAAATTCAGTGAGTTTTAATTATTTTTTTTTTAAAGTTTAACCAGCCAATTTAGGTAAAAATGATGTTTTGATTAGGTTAATGCGGATGCTTACGAAATCAAATTGGTAAGGATTCGTTGGTGCTCTCTGTGCGTTTCACTTTCTTTTGTATTTTTATCGTGTCAACATTATGAAAATCACTTTGAGACTAACTCTTAATTGTGGAGGAAAGAGATAAAGATCGATAATAGTTCGGCGGTGGGGGAGACTGGGATTGTATCCAAGACTTTGAGAGTCCTCATAGATGACAATCTACTTGCACAAAATATAATAAATCCGGGACCTGTAGTGCAGAGGTGCACTACAAGGGTGTAGTGCGTGATCCGAGCCATCCAAAGTGTTTTTTATGCTTCACATTTGATATCGTATTGATAAACAGCTCAAATCGCACACTAGAGGTCCCGGGGTCCAAATGATATATTCAACATGACATGGAACACTAGTACAATAAGACGTTGAATCTGAAGAGGCTATGTAACATAGATAAGCTTACATATTGAATTTGGATATATCACGTTGGTTGATAAGCAGAAGAATAAGAATAGATGGGGAAAATAGAAAGACAAATTTGAATTGGAGTTTATCCCTAATTAATTCTGATCGGATTAATTCATCCCTATCTTACTCATTCGCAAGAGTATATATATGAATATACACACATTGAGAGAGAGAGAGAGAGAGAGAGAGAGAGAACACATCACAGATATATTTTGGTAAAATTACATTAGCAGAGAATGGGGACTTCGAATAATAGTATTAGTTTTGCTTTGTTTCTTCATCTGCTAATTATTGCTTTGATCAGTCCACTCTATTATGCTTTGGAAGTCTCCCACGATGGCCGGGCCATCACCATTGATGGTGAACGCAGGATCTTGCTTTCTGGTTCCATTCATTATCCACGCAGCACTCCGGAGGTAATTAAAACTTTCATTTTTTCATAACCGAAGTGTCCAGGCTCGAGTAATTAAACTCATTAATAGTAATTCACAATTTTTAATTTCAATTCAGCATTGGGTGCCTCGGTTCGGTACAGCATGGCGTGTGTCACATGGGTCGTATGACCCTGTTTGGTACCGATCGGCCACAGGGTACCACGTCTGCACGACACGTGGTACCCACTGGGCACATTGTCTATTGGATTGTCTAACTTGTATAGTGTTAATTGATGATGGTTAGATGTGGCCTGATCTGATTAAAAAAGCAAAGGAAGGTGGGCTAGATGCGATTGAGACGTATGTGTTCTGGAATGCCCATGAGCCACTTCGCCGTCAATATGATTTTACTGGGAATAATGATCTCATTAGGTTTCTCAAAACCATTCAATCCGAAGGCCTTTATGCTGTTCTTCGGATTGGACCTTATGTTTGTGCTGAATGGAATTACGGGTGAACTTTCTTTATAACTTTTTTATTCAGTTTTGTTTCTTAGGAAATTTTGATTTCATGATTTTATCAGTAACTTTTTTTCGTGTTTTTATTAGCGGACTTCCTGTATGGTTGCACAATATTCCTGGGATTGAATTTCGGACAGCGAACAATGTTTTCATGGTAACTGCAACTTACCGATGTTTTAAATACTTCTTGATGAATGTTGTTTTCCATTGACAGTATTTTGTTTTTCGCGCAGAATGAGATGCAAAATTTCACGACATTGATAGTAGACATGGTTAAACAAGAGAAGCTTTTTGCGTCTCAAGGAGGGAATATCATTCTAGCTCAGGTTTCTATGACCAATTTGTTTCTTTTTCTTTTCTTTAATACCTTTGATGTTCTATTTTTCTTTCTTTTCATGTACTTAACAAATAAAATCTTAATCTTCGTAATGTGATAGATTGAGAATGAATATGGTAATGTCATGAAATCGTACGGAGCTGCCGGAAAAGCGTACATAGATTGGTGTGCAAACATGGCTGAATCCTTAGACATCGGAGTTCCATGGATTATGTGCCAACAAGACGATGCTCCACAGCCAATGGTACTTACAATATCTTGCATACAACGATTCACAAATTACCTACACCTTCAATCAAGTTTATTTACGCGTCGCGTAATTTGCTTAATTAATCTGGTTACATTTCTGCACTGTTTAAACAGATAAATACTTGCAATGGATTTTATTGTGACTCCTTCACCCCAAACAATCCCAACAGCCCTAAAATGTGGACTGAAAACTGGACTGGATGGTCAGTTTAGTTCTTTTTTCTTTCTGCTTGTTATGCGGTGTTGCTCTTTTCTTCTTTGATGATTGAGAAAATTTTGCATACGGAGAGGGCCACCACATGTCGAAGCCGTCCAAACACGTGTTGGACGGCCCAGATTTGAGGGTGGCAGCTTCGAAAATTTTGGACTGTCCAAAACATGTTTGGACGGCTCGGATGGAGTGTTGGACACCAAGTGTCCCTACCCTCTCCGTATGCACATTCTTCTCTGATTCCAGATGTTGTAATTTATAGTTCTTTTTGTCAAAAAATTTAGGTTTAAGAATTGGGGTGCTCAAGACCCACATAGAACTGCAGAGGATGTTGCTTATGCTGTTGCACGTTTTTTCCAAACGGGTGGCACATTCCAAAACTACTATATGGTTCGTATTTCATTTCAAGAGTGTAATTTAAGTCATTTTTTTCCCGTTTAGTATGATAACCTAATTGGGTCTTCATATATTTTCCGATATTGCTTCAGTATCATGGTGGTACTAACTTTGGGAGAACTGCGGGTGGCCCGTATATTACCACATCATATGACTACGATGCACCTATCGACGAATACGGTGATGAGCTATATTATTTTCGCACTAGCTAGATGCTTGATTTACATTACAAAATTATCTAACAAGAATTATTAAAAATTCAATTATCCTTGATTTAAGGGAATTTGTCCTACTTATAGTTTATGTTTATGTTTTAGGCAATTTGAATCAGCCAAAGTGGGGGCATCTGAAGGAGCTTCATGGTGCGCTGAAGTCAATGGAAAGGGCACTCACTCATGGGAACGTTACCAACATTGATGAAGGGAATGGTGTTTCGGTGAGTTGTAAATTAATTTACAAATTGGTTTTAAACACAAACAAATTAACTCCACGATTACAAATTTTCTTTTTTGTTTTAATAAATTATGCAGGTTACAATATATGCCACTAATGAAACATCAAGTTGCTTCATTGGAAATAAAAATACAACTGGCGATGCCACCGTCACGTTTCAAGGAACTGAATATAGTGTACCAGCTTGGTCCGTGAGCATTCTTCCTGACTGTAAAAATGAAGCGTATAACACAGCGAAGGTACAGAAAATAACTCACCTCAGGACATAATTTGTATCTCTTTGTTTACTCTGTAATTGAAGATTAAAGCTTATATGTATTTATAGGTGAATACTCAAACTACTCTTATGGAGAAAAAGAAAAACCAAGCAGAAAATGAACCAGTTGCTCTACGTTGGACATGGATGCCTGAGACCACTAGTGACACTGTTCAACATGGAAAAGGGCACGTGGCAGCTAGTCATTTGGTCGATCAAAAAGTAATTAATGACATCTCTGATTACCTATGGTATATGACAAGGTAATTACAGCAGCCCTTCATTTTCATTTTTATCGATCCCACTGACCTTTTTATTTTTATCTCTGGTATTAATTTATGTTGTTGATTAATAGTGTGAATGTAAAAGAGGATGATCCGCTTTGGAGCGACGATATGTCAATTAGAGTTAACGGCACCGGTCACATGCTTCACGCTTACGTTAACGGAGAACACATAGGTAAATCATCATGTTTGATTTATGCAAGATAACTGTTTATACGTCTTGCACAGATACTTACTTTGTTTGTGTCAAAATTAATTCCGTCACAGGTTCTGAGTGGGCCACGTATGGAATTCACAATTACGTTTTTGAGAAGAAAGTGAAGTTGAATCCTGGGAAAAACCAAATCACATTGCTAAGTGCTACTATTGGATTCCCGGTAAATTTCACACATATCATGTCTTTATTTGGAAAAAATTTGTATACTGTTTTTTCAAGGACTAATTTATTTTTCTTATATTTTGAGCAGAACTACGGTCCGTATTTTGATACGATAGAATCTGGGTTACCGGGACCTGTTGAGCTAATTGGGAGGAAGGGTGATGAGAGTGTTATAAAGGATTTGTCATCACATAAATGGACATACGAGGTCGGGTTGCATGGTTTTGACAATAAACTGTACAGTTCAGATTCACGATATGCTTCAAAATGGGAATCTGAGAATCTCCCAACCAATAGGATGATGACATGGTACAAGGTAATTCAATTACTGAATTTGCGTAATTAATCCCGTCAATTACAGATTCTGTCTTTTTTAATTAGTGTGAAAAGGAAATGACTATGTTTTTTTTCTTCCTTTTTGTGGGGTATCAGACAACGTTCAAAGCACCATTGGGTACAGATCCAGTGGCCTTGGATTTACAAGGCATGGGAAAAGGTGAAGCTTGGGTCAATGGCCAAAGTATCGGTCGATATTGGCCAAGTTACTTGGCCGAAGAAGACGGTTGTAACACCGAGCCTTGTGATTATCGCGGCGAATACGGCAGTTCTAAATGTGTTTCAAACTGTGGTCAACCTACACAAAGATGGTGAGACGAAAAAAATCAGCTATTCATGGTTAATAGCACTTCCTTAAGATTTTCGATGAAGCCTAATTGGTTTTTTTTTTGTCCTTCGATGTTTAGGTACCATGTCCCTCGGTCTTTTATGACCAACGATGTGAATACATTGGTGCTTTTCGAAGAACTAGGAGGCAACCCATCGCTGGTTAACTTCCAAACTGTCGCGCCTGGGACTGTTTGTGGAAATGCCTATGAGAACAAGAATATGGAATTGTCATGCCAAGGACGACCCATTTCGTCTATTAATTTTGCTAGCTTTGGTGATCCAAAAGGGACTTGCGGTTCGTTCTATAAAGGCAGTTGTGAAGGAGGGAACGATGGTTTGGCTATTGTGCAAAAGGTAATTACTTGTTCACTCACTGTTTGATCTGTTATGAGCTTGATACGGTATTAAGCGTAGTTTGCTATCTCTGTGTTGTTTGGGTTCGTGTCTTTTTGCAGGCATGTGTTGGGAAGGAGAAATGCTCAATTCAAGCCTCCGAGGATGTTTTTGGATCCACAAATTGCAGCAGTACTGCTACAAGGCTCGTGGTGGAGGCCGTTTGCTGATTTTCTTCTTTCGATTAATTAGTAGCACGTAGTGAATTTTATATGGGTACAAAGGATTTTGTTTTTTCTTTCTTTTGGCAACTGGTGAGGGTTTTTTTTTTTTTTTTCAGTTCTTTAACATTTAGAAACTGAATTTTTCAATATTTATCATTTTTTTTTAGTTAGTCGATCTTTGTTCAATTAGGAGTGGTTGCTGTTTCGTAAATACTAGTAGTTTGGAATGGGTACTGAAGATTTTGTGTTTTTCTTCTACCCTGTTTGGCAACTGGTGTAGATTAAATTCTTTAGCCCTTAAACAAATGGAAACTGGATTTTTTGCTATATAGTATCTCTTAAACAATCCCACTTTTTTTAGTAAATGTTTTTTAAGCTCATCAAACTTTGTTCTTTTTCGCCTACTAATTCCCTTTACAGTTTCATATTTGAATATTTAAATAGGGAACCCAAGCCCGAAAAGTGGAAACTGGATTTTTTTGCTATATATCTCTTAATTGTTTTCTGGCATGAACCCAATGCCTTAAAAGTGAAAATGGATGCTGTTCGAGCTTAGAAATAATACTACTTGTTCAAAACATTTAACCGAGATTTAGAGCTCAGAGGAATTAGCAACTAAGCATACAAGGTTTAAGAGCCCCATCTCAAAAACCAGTTATCGTGAGAAGGGGGGTTCCAAAGGAAAAGATACATTTCTTTTGCTATGCATTATGCAAGCGGTGTTCACAAACTGAATATAGATCAGCTCCATATTAGATGGTTACTGGGCCGGCCTTGAGCACAGGCTGATCAAGCCGTCGCTTAGGGCCCTAACTTTTGGGCCAAAAAATAGGCCCCGGAAAAGAAGAACGTATATATATATATATATATAATATGCAGCAAAACTCTAAACAAAGGGCCTCTGTGGTGCAGCGGTAGGGAGGAAGGAAGGTTGGAAGCCTTTGGTCGCTACTTCAAGCTTTCTTAACATTTTCTGAGTCCATTTTTTGTGTGTTACAAACGCAGTTGACGAAGGACTCTTACTGGGCCGGCCTTGAGCACAGGCTGATCAAGCCGTCGCTTAGGGCCCTAACTTTTGGACTAAAAAATAGGGCCCCGAAAAGAAGAACGTATATATATAATATGCAGCAAAACTCTAAACAAAGGGCCTCTGTGGTGTAGCGGTAGGGAGGAAGGAAGGTTGGAAGCCTTTGGTCGCTGCTTCAAGCTTTCTTAACATTTTCTGAGTCCATTTTTTGTGTGTTACAAACGCAGTTGACGAAGGACTCTTATTCACAGATTTTCAAGAAAATTTGTGAGGCCATATAAAATATCATGGTAATCTTGTCAATCCAATAATGGCTTTGGGCGAGTTTCCCAATTTTAGCACCCATTTTTTGCACTTCAATTTCTCATTGCTAAAAGCATCCGAGGTGTTTCTTTTCTTTTCTTTTTAAATCCCTCCCTTTTTTTTCTTTTTTTTGCGTCCTCCGCCACCCCATACAAGGACTTTTAGGCAAAATGACTTTTAGCTTGTAGGAAACAAAATGACTTTTAGCACTTTTACACAAAAATGACTTTTAACAGTGAGCGCTAAATGGAAACTCCTGGTAAGAGTGCCTCGCAATTTTTGGTACAAATTGCGTCAATTTAGCCCATGCACAGCACCGTACTGTGCAGCCCCACGGCGCGGCCGCCCCCGGCATTTTTTCGACGACCGGAGACGTTCACCGGGTAGACCTCGTCGAGTACTACAAGCGTGCCAAAAATAAACTTGATCGGATATATTTAAGTGCCTCATCGGAACACAAATAACATGAAAAAGTCGTTTTGATTCCGTGTTTGTGTCCATTTGTGTTCCATTTCTTTTAAAAGTATTTGTGTTCCGATGACATACTTAAAGATATCCGATCAAGTTGATTTTTGGCATACGTGTAGTACTCGACGAGGTCTACGCGGCGAACGTCTCCGATCGTCGGAAAGGTGCCGGCGCAGCCGCACCACAGCACCGTGGTTGGCCACCATGGGTGGTTGAACCAATCTTTTCGTTTTTGATTCACTTTTATTTCTTGCCTTTAAATTCTGTGTCAAACCCTTCATTAACTAAAGCTCGCTTGCACTTTTCAATCAAATTCTTTTGTATTTTTCCTTGTAGTTGTTTGTGGTATAATAGGGCATGGAGTGGGCATGGTTTTGGCATGTTTTCTTGGAACTTGTCTTCAAATGCTTTCTTAATAGTAGTACCATAAAACAACGTTATCGCAAGCAGTCCTTGCCCACTGTAAATCCCTTTTGCGCTGAAAGTCAAAAAAAGGCAAAAGCCTGTGCACGGCCATGATAATGTGAGCCCGGGACCCATATTTTTTAACAGGTCGGAGGGCTGTAAATGAACTGAGCCGTTCGCGAACTATTCGAGACTCGACTCGGTAAAGGCTCGTTCGAGTTCGGTTCGAATACTAAACGAACTGAACCTGAACCTCAATTTTAGGCTCGTTTAATAAACGAGCCGAACCTGAACTTGACAATATTCGACTCGATTAGGCTCGCGAACTTGGAATATATATGAATATCTCATAAGAAACCTTGAACATGTATAAACTTTCATATACCTAATGAAAATTTTATAATTTGTACATGTATGAACTTAAAAAAAGTATTATAAACTTAAATTTTAACATGTGTTTATAATTTTCTATAAGTATAAGACTTCTTTATGAACAAAATAAAAAATTTATTTGAAGTTCTAGACTTGTATGAGAGCATATATATCTAATATTTTTCATTCGTTAAGGCTCGTGAACAAGTTCGAGTTCGATCCAAACCTCGGCAAGCTCGGCTCGAGTTTGGCTCGTCAAATTTTCATTGAGTTCGAGCTCGGCTCGAGTTCGTTTAAAAACTTAATGAACGAACCTGAACATTTTAAAGCTCGGCTCGATTCGGCTCGTTTACAGCCCTAGGTCGGACCCAATCCAAACATAATCCGGGTGCTTTATCCCCCGGGGCAATTCTCTCTGTACCGCCACCCCTAATGCTTGTAATTTCCTTTAGATAAAGAAAAAATAAGGTACTTTCGCGCATAATTTTTGAATTTTTTGCACCAAATTAAACTACTACTAGAGATCTTTAATTTGATACAAAAAAAATGAAAAATTATATACTTTAGTATTTTACATTTTTTGGCTAATTGGCTTGTTGAGTTGCTTTTCAATATCTTTCGGATAAAAAAATAAGGTACTTCCGCGCATAATTTTTGATTTTTTTGCACCAAATTAAACTACTAATAGAGATCTTTAATTCGATACAAAGAATTTGAAAATTTATATACTTTAGTATTTTACATTTTTAGCTTATTAGGTATTATTATATTATATATAAAAAAAAACAGATATACGAAATCTAACAAAATACATGTTGCATAATCACCACATCATTGTGGGTCTATCCTCCATAACTAATACCACCTACTATTTTATCCACCCAAAATCAATCCCGCATCCAATCGGCCCCTTAAGAATCCAAAACTCACGGGTATGTCTAATCCAAAAGGGATTGAGAAAGCCAAGGCCATTGGACTTGGTTGATGCCACCCTTATCCAGACCTTGAGATCTAACTAATCCTAATGAGATTCTACTTTCCAAAACCCCTATAAAATAAAATAAAAAATGGAAAGTCTATAGCCATATGAACTTAATATGAAGTCCAAATTGTATCACCTCATAAAGGTTCATAATATTTTGGTGCGTTTTGTTACTTTTATACTAAAAACTCGTACTTCTTCTTCTTCTTTTGGTGCGACAGAAAGTTAAAACTCGTACTTTCCAACAATTTGATTCATAATATTTTCACTAGGATTCATAACATTTGCTTCTTATAACTTTTCAGCAATAAAATTCCCAACATTTTCATTGAAAATCATGATATATTGGTGCGTGTCATAAATTTTATACTAAAAACCCACAATATTTTTTAGGCATATATGGTACACACCCAAATAAAAGTGTATTGTAGAGTTTCTCATTAAAAAATAAAAATAAAAAAACTAACATAGAGGGTAGGTATTCAACTCTTGCCATCTCATTGCCTGAGTTCTCTTTTGATGCAACGGAATTTACGAGAGAATAGTTAGCGTACTATTCCAAACGAAAATATGCAAATCTATTAGTGTTCTTGAATCCACAACAGAAAAAGAGAAAATCTCAGAGTTATATTTGATTGAATAAAAGTTATTGAAATAAAGAGATCATAAGTCCTTTTAAAGGAAAACAAACACTACTAAAAAATAAACTATCCCTGAAATTAGGGAAACTACTAAAATTGAAAGCTATAAAGAAAAATACGACTTTCTCAATTGGAATGAAAATCTAAATATTTCTTAATATAACAATTAGGCCGAAATCCCACCATCAGTCACGACTTTAGGGTGGTGAGCCTTGACCGCAACGTGATTCTGCTTCAGCCCACTAAGTTTTGGGCCGATTTCGGGCTCGTCAATAAATTGCCGAATTTGACAGTTTTCAATTAAAAGTTGTTTGGGCCCTGGAACTTCGACCGGTCCAACTGATCATAGAATTGGTCTGTTACTTGTTCTCCATCATCTTTCTCCTTTCTACACCAAAATCGACTGACTTAAACGGAGGGGTGCTGGTTGTCACCAGATCGGTGTCTTTAGTTCTTGCTTGCGGTCATTGATTGACCGCGCCGGAAACTGCTTCATCAATTACAGGTTGTATAAAATATTTTACTAATTTCATTTTAGTTGGTCTGCTCTCTTGTTGGTTCTAGTGCAATTATCAAAATGAGACGAATGGAGTAATAAAAGAGGTGTATACTTCAAATAAGTATCAGAACAAAATGTATTCCATTGAAAGAGGCAAAGAATACACAAACCATTACAAGACCACATTTAACTTTCCAACTTCTGATTGACAATTGAACTTTCCACCAAAAGTCAAATACCTGTGGTGAAACAAAAAGAAGAGAAGAGGATGGACCATTAAAAAAAGTGGTCAATCCAAATTCTGATTTAAGATTTTGTCCTGTGGTATTAAAAGATGCCAGCTATTCCAATAACAAAAAAATTCAAGAATCCTGACTCTATTTTATTTTCCTCTTTTTTTTTTTTTTTTTTGAACTTTTAATTTATTGAACTTCTTCCTTATAGTACTGTAATAAATTAGAAGTTCCAAAGGAATGATGAATCTTGTGAGAAATTGCCATCACAATTATCTTCCCCATAATCCACCTGATTACTTGGCATCGGCGGCGGCACGAAAAACTCGTTGGAGAAATCATTAAAATTAAAATCCGGATAAATATCAAACGACCCGGGCCCAGTGATCTCGGCACTACCCATGGTCGAAAAGAGATCCAGAAACGACCCATCAAGCGGCGGCGTTTCCGCTTCGTTACCCAACTGGGCCGCCACCCCGTCAGAAACCGACGGTGACGGAGACTCCACGTGCATTTCCGACGATGACGATGAGGACGACGTCGACACCGAACGATCCGGGTCCCTATTTTGGGGGGCCCCCGAATTGGCGTAACGGGCTGCTTGTTCTTGAATTTCGGAAGGAGTGAGTGACCTCCCGTCGGGAATTTCCGGCGGGTTGTCGGGGAAATTGAAACTGGCGGAGGGGCCGCGGAGGCAGAAGAGGGCGGCGTCGAAAGCCCTGGCGGCCTTCTCCGCGGAGTCATAAGAACCCAACCAAATCCGTTCGCGGCAGTTGGGTAGTCGGATCTCGGAAACGTATTTCCCCCACTTCCTCTTCCTCACTCCCTTGTACTTCAACTCGTCGGTCCTCTCGCCTGATTTCCCATTTTCTGGCTTCACCATATCCGTTTTTATAAAAAAAAATGGACGGAAAGATTGACGTAGGAGGAGTTTTTGTTTTATAGTTTTTTCGATTGGGATTGTTCTGGTTCTTTCGTTCAGGATGTGGGGGAATTGGGGAATTGGCGGCTCTGTTTTTATATGTGGGGGCGATTGGCGCTTGGGGGAGTGAGAGAGTGAAGAAGCGAAAGAGCGTGGGACCCAGGGTAGGGTGGGTCAACTGGGCGTGTTGATTTGAGAGATTTTGAATGATTTTTGAAAAGAAATTGACACTGGAGAGTATACGTGGCGGGGAATAGTGAGTTGTGGGGGGTAACGCGGTGTGTGTGTAAGAGCACGTGTGTGTGTAATTCCTCGTGGAAAATATCTGCGGGGTCGAGGAAACAACATTCGATATACTCTACCTAGGAGAGTTAGATTTAAAGCCTTCTTTTATGGTTTCCAGCGTGGAAAGAAAGTTCCATAATTTCTTTTCGATAAACTGTGTGTACACTTAAAGGCCCTGTTTGATAAGAGATATGGAGCATGAGATTGGATTACCAATTTTTATGTTTGGTGTGCAATTTGAGGACTAGACTAGTAGTCCCATGGGACTACGAAACCCCCATTTTCATGGGATTGGCCAACCCAAGGGGGGTTGGGTATTATGAAACCTATCCTGTGGGATTGAGTCTAGAAAGACAACATTGTCCTCTTCCTTTTCGTTTATTTCCCCAATACACACTCTCCGGTGCTGCTCTTGCTTTTCATTCATTTGTTTTCACTTTTTTTTTTTTATAATTATGTTGTTGCTTTTCGTTCATTTATTTTCGCTTTTTTTTTTTTTTTTGCTTGTGATTCTAAAATTGTTTCTACATCAAGTATCTTGATAAGAATCAAGGATTAAACTGTTCCCGCCTTTCATTTTTTTTTTCCTTGGATGATATGAAGTTCAAATAAATCACAACTCATTACTATCGTCGTTCAATCTGTTGTATTCAAGTTACTCGTTGATTCATTTTATCAATTGGAAATCTGGACAAAAAATATATTATTCTTCATTTGAAATCTGGAAAAAAAAAAAAAAAACTTCCAAATAAATATGTTATGTGGTCAAATGGTTCTTGAATTTGGTCAAAGGGAAATTCATGGTTTGCCTCCCTATAACCTAGTGATGAAAAATGGTGTTTCCATGTAAGGGTAGAAGTGGAACAAATTATTTTAACTCAATCATATTCTATGCAAAACAAACATGTTATTAGTAATCTCATGGTCTAATCCCGTGCAAAACAAACATGAGGGAAGGATTCATCTCCTCATTAATAATCTCACCTCATTACCAATCCCTTTGAAACGAAACCTCATATCAAACGGGGCCTAAATATACATTGTATTGTGTAGGAGCAATGTTACAAGCACTAACTTGTGTACCAATTATTACACTAAATGCATACATGACATTACCACACCAATGCTTTATTTAATACATGGATAGATTCATCGACTAAAAGAGTGTCACATGGACAGTTAGTATAATAGTTGGAACACTAGTTACTGTCGGCATCATTAGAGCCCATCTCAGTGTTCCACAAAAATGTTCGAAAACCGCTTAATTTATTTAGAATATTTTTTTAAGGATCCATGTAAAAAATCAGCTCAATCGGATACCAGTAGAGGCTTGATCAATTCTTTGCTCAATTTTCTGACAAGAAATTGAGCGAAGCATCGATCAAGCTCTTACCTACATCCGTCTGCGCCGACTTTTTATAGGCATCCTAAAAACACAGAGTATTTTGAATAAGTTGGGCGGATCCGATCATTAATTTGTGTAGAATCCCGAAATGGGTCCCACACAACACGGTATGTATTTTGTGTGCACGAAATGGTGTACCCATAGCAAAGCTCCCACCAACTAAACGGTGAACAAGTTCAGTGCACGCAGTGCTCTTTACCTAAAGTGGTTTGAGTCACTTGGTTGGCTTCGGTCAGTTTCTGCAAGGAAGCTTCGTTAATAGTGGAACTACCTAAAGTGGTTTGAGTCACTTGGTTGGTTTCGGTCATATACTACAAGCTCTTCCATTTGTTCAGCTCCAAGGCATTCGAGATGGCCTGCACTTTAGTTAGCTTATTTGTATACATGCATAATAGTGGACCCTGTGGGTTCCAAGAGGAGTCTTGCATCATTGGCTAAGGCGAACTGAGGGTGCCCAATGTTGGAGCCTTCCATGATCAATTTCACAGCCACAGAAGAATCAGATTCAACAAAAACATTGCATAAGCCTTTCTCGAAAATGATGGTTAAGCCTCGATAAATACCCCAAAGTTCTGTCTCTAGACTTGAGTTGCAGTTGAGACGCCCATAAAAGTCCAGAATTCACATGCCTTTGTGATCCCTAAAGAGGCCACCAAATCCAGCTTTCCAACTATCCTTGTACAATAAGCTATCTACTAGCATCAAACCCGTGTTATGCACGGAGCGAATCCAAGTGCACATGCTTAATCAAAATTCAAACCAAACAAAGTTCGACATATTTTAAATTTTCGCAATTCGTAAAGAATTCATGACATCTACTCACAATCCAGTAGAAGTAAACTAAACAAAGATCTCTGAAACTTAACCCAATATCTAAAACTGCCATAATGATTCTCAATGCCTTTCTAAAGTTGTCATCACGATGATTCCAATGCTCCTTTGTCATTCCTCGATAGGTCTACATGTATAATATTAAAAATTTATTAAAATCAAGTCATATTAGACAACATCAGTTTATATTTATCATCATCTGGCAATGAAGGCAGTTGTGTCTATTACCTTTGAATAGGTACAAACATTCTTCAGACCAATCAACTGTTAACACGTATGTCACCACAGGAGTACATTGTTCATCACGTAGAGGTTTTGTATTCTTTCCTTAGGCGTGTCAATCTATCATTTGCATACACGTGCTTTTTAGGTATGCATACACGTGCTTTTTATGGAACAAATATTGAAGTATTTTTTAATCTTTCCTTATGCGTGTGAAAATGAAAATGATAGATTGCTCCTCAAGATAATTTTTTTGTCAGTATTTATTGCTAAATAGTAATTAGTCAATAATTATTTATATAATAATGATTGATTCAAAAAAAAAAAAAAACAAATCTGAAGTTTTATGTGAACAAAATCATTACTTTTCCTTTGTACGAAAGAAAATTTACACTGATTAAACCCAAACCAACTACGCAATCCATCTTTTTTTTTAGACCGTTTCACATTCGGATTATTGTTCTCATGATCCATCTTGTGACGTTAACAAAATTTACACAATGAATCACACTCATGAACCACACGTGGCAGTGTCTTGTGTCCAAATAAAGTTAAGCATCAATTGAGATACGGTTTTTGTTAAAGGATTTTTATTTTTTACTTTGAACAGATAAGAAAAAAAATCTGACTTTGAACAGATAAGATAGTGGTATAGCAAGAAGATAAGAGGGAGAGAGATAACTGGGAGAAATATTAGATTGTAAATCACCAACTCATGTAAAAAAAGCTTAAAATGTTAGAAAGATAGATAACTTTATCATTTATATCTTCAACAGAAAAAGAGCAGAGAGAGATATATACCTGATCTTACCTTCGCCGGGACTGCCTATCGTTCAACTTTGGCAAAGCTGCTGAAGGGGAGGATTACGGATGGTACTGATACGTAACTCAATTCTCCTTCACTAATGGGGATATAGTTGATGCAAAGCTAGACAATTATTTCGGCAAGTTTTTTGAACAATTTCCTTATTACTCTCCTCATTTTCGGACTTTCTATTATTCTTGTATGAAATTAGGTAGGCAAATTTCGTAAACAATTTCCTTTTCGGAATTTGTTTTTTAAGGAAGCTTGCTTGAGTTTAAGCACTTACAAAATTAAAAAATATTTTATTACCCCTAATGTTTTTTTCTTCCGAAACTTCCTTACAAAATTAATCATTCCTTTTTTGTTCATGCTAACACGAAGTCGAATCTGAATACTCCAGAGGAAAGTTTATTTCAAAACCCTTAGGAGATAAGGCAAGTTTACAATGTTGGCAATATGACACCTTTTATGTCAATAACATATCTTTAAGACTTTCGGATGCTATTGATCATGATTATGGATGTTAATTGTTACCATAAGACTATTTTTCCTTTGTCAATGACATGTTTTATTAGGAAAGGAGAAGTACTTGTTTCCTTTCTCAACGAATAAAATCATTCCTTTTGTCGTCAAAAAATATGTACGGCAGCAAAGCTTAATTCGGTAAAGAATTAAATACTACCATTTAGGACTTTTAGTGAATGGAGCTTCCGAAACTTCTAAAAATATTTTATTACCCCTAATGTTTTTTTCTTCCGAAACTTCCTTACAAAATTAAGAATCTAGAAGGGAATTCGAATCTAAGAGGTGTTGTTTAATTTATTTACAAATTAATCATTCCTTTTTTGTTCATGCTAATACGAAGTAGAATCTGAATATTCATGAGGAAAGTTTATTTCAAAACCCTTAGGAGATAAGGGAAGTTTACAATGTTGGCAATATGACAACTTTTATGTCAATAACATATCTTTAAGACTTTCGGATGTTATTGATCATGATTATGGATGTTAATTGGACCTTTTAGGATGACTGAAGATATTGTGTTACCGTAAGACTATTTTTCCTTTGTCAATGACATGTTTTATTAGGAAAGGAAAAGTACTTGTTTCCTTTCTCAACGAATAAAATCATTCCTTTTGTCGTCAAAAAATATGTACGGCAGCAAAGCTTAACTCGGTAAAGAATTAACTACTACCATTTAGGACTTTGCTAATTGCTGAAAAAGTGCAAAGGATTGGGGGACACGTGGCAAGCTCAGGAAGCTCCATTCACTAAAAGTTATCCTGCAATACTAATATAGATATAGATGCTCAACTTTACACCAGCTGTAAGAGTGGCAATCCAAGCAATTAGAGTATCTTGAATAGGGCCATCGTAGAGCAAAGATTTGAGAGCCAAGGAGATTTAGGTAGCATAGGCAACGATGTTTTTAAATCTAAAGTTTTTTTTTTGTCAACATCGATATTATCAAAGCTTATTTTGTTTCGATCTTTCCAGATTTGCCAAATTGTAAAAGCAAAAAGGAGTGCTCAGTAACACCATTGCCTATGTTACTATTACCTAAGGGTGCTCACGGTCAGGATTAGATAGGATTCCTAGGAAAATCAATCCTTGTCCGTAAGTCACGGTTTTTAGAAAATGCAATCTTTGTCTGGACCAAAAAGTCCTACAATTCAGTTCCAATCAAATCCGTAACTCACGGATCGGTTCCGATTGTATCACATAGGAGAGAGCCAATCACGAAGTTACAGGTCGAACCCAATGCTTAATTAGCCAGCCCTTGGAGCATTTAATTTCAGAACTGGAATTAAAGTAATAAACAATACCTGATCAACATAATTTAGAATAATTGACATTATCGATGAGATTTAAAAAAATTAACAATTTTGATCGTCAAAATACACCCTAGAAGAAGGCCCAACAAATGGAGGGGATCCTTTTCAATTCGAAGTCCATTGCACTTCGAGGTTTCAAACTACTTTTTCTCAAACTTCTTCACATGGGGCATTGTTTGTAAAAGAAGGAATGCAAAATTGAAATGAGTAAAGGCTCAAATTTTGTTTTGGAGTCACCTGAAATGGTTAATAAACGTCGATAGGTTATTGTTACCACCGTCCACAGATCGAACATTTATATACGTGTCAAAGGGCCAGAAACATAAACTGTACTTTGTTAAAGTTCTAGATTTGGTGGTGCAAAGTTTGTGTCAC
This sequence comes from Vaccinium vitis-idaea, assembly GCA_963854785.1. Taxonomy (NCBI): domain Eukaryota; kingdom Viridiplantae; phylum Streptophyta; class Magnoliopsida; order Ericales; family Ericaceae; genus Vaccinium; species Vaccinium vitis-idaea. The sequence continues at coordinate 40,078,530 of OY978219.1, forward strand.
AATCATTTTTGAAGAGTCAAAGACCTGGTGCTTGTATGTGACGTTTTGGAGGTAGAAATTAAGGGGTGTTCTACTAACAATTTTTTTTTTTCAAACACCGAGACAGATCATTCTCTCACAACACATCACATAAAAAACCGTGAAGTTTTTTCAAAAAACTGGGTTAGTAGAACACTCCCTAAGATTCCCAAAAGTGATATACGGAGCATCTTTTGTTTTTTTTTTTTGGGTGAGAATTTCGAATGATTTTTGCATTAGGATTTGAATTTGAAAACATCCATGCATTCTTTGTGAATCAGAATTTCGATATACTTTTGGTAGTAGTATTTTACTCTAGAAATACAATCATGTAACATATATGGACTATGGTATATAATTTTAGGACGATAAATGTTTTTCTCTTTCGATCGGCTATTTAGGACGATAAATGTTACTCCTACCGTACAATTTATTTTTTTCAAAAAACGGATCTACTTGAACTCTTCTATGTGCACATATGGCTGTGCACAGACCGTGCACAAATGGGTCTCGGGGACCCACTTTTGGGTCCCACACGAACGATCCGAGCCGTTCAATCATCTTAGAATAATTTTCCTTACGAATATAGGTTTTTTATGTTGGTATTTTGCGAGCAATTTTTTATTTATTTTTATTCGTCATTCTTAATCTATTACTGTACATGTGTAAGGAAAAAATGAGACACAATCCCAAAATATAGTGTGTGGCATTCAAAAATTCTACCGTATAAGCAATTGCGAGTGTAAGAATCTTGACTGTTAATTTCCCTCTTTCCTGGGGGTAGATAATTAAACATACTGTAATAATCATAAGTGGGAATAATGGACAAAAAGTGTCATGTTCTCATGTAGTCATGTGTAATTTGGGTCTACGTCAAATGAAGGAGCAAAGTAGATTACACAACTCGGTGGGGGGAATGGTCAAACGGCACGCGATGGGATATATATATATATATATATATTTTTTGGGTACTTTCGATGGGAGTTTTTCGACCTTTCTACTTCTACTATCACTGTACTCCTATTTTGGGCTCTCACATCATACCTAAAATCTACGTCATGCATGAGCTGCTACCTTGCCGTCACCTTCATTGACATTAAATGATCCAAAAAAAAGCAAAAAAGATAAAAAGCTTCTTCACATATGTTTATTTTAACCTAAAAAGTTAAGCATATTTTTTATTTTTTTTTAGTTTTAAAAAGTCATTTGTTTTGAGCTAATAAGTAACTCTTACAGTATTTCAGGCCAAAATAAGTCAAAAAAACTTTTTTTTCTTTTGCCTCTAATAAGTCAAAAAGCAAAAAACAGACTTAACTTTTTAGGCTAAAATAAGCCATAATGCTCTTGAGAGGGGATTTCTTCATAGAGGATCCGGATCTCCGGGTTTGATACATCGAAAGATGTCAAAAGTTGTGTTTGGAACTTGTGGAAAGAAATGAAAAAGAAGAGAAAATAATTGGTAGAAATTAAGAGGAGAGTTGAGAATTTTCCTTTGTTTGACCGTATAAAGAAAATGAAAAGAAAGTAAATCGAATAAACTTTCCCTTGTTTGGTTTCAAAAGGAAAATGACAAAAAACTAACATAAAGATTGAATGCCCCAAGCCCCTCTCTTACAGTACCCTTAATTTTGGTCCATCACTGGTTACTGCTTAATTTTGAGTCTAGATCCTCTCATGTGTGAGTTCCCTCATTTGATCTACTCATGTGACATGTGCGCTTTTGACACCTTAATAAATGAAAGATTTAGATTGCGCTCTCTATAATAGGAGTACCCAAAACATCATCATGTGACTTATTACTGGAGTTTCTAGTTATTTAAGATATTTTTTAAAGTCAATTTCATACCATTATCTTCCACTTTCACCTACCTTCACACTTCAGGTAGATGGATTATGTGACTTATTAAGTCATAATAACTAGCTCATACCTATATTGTGAAAGCTCATAAGGCCGGGAGGTTTATATTGAAATGATAAAATTGTAATGTACGTAACTGTTGGAACTTGGTTCATATGGAAAGGTACCAAGAGGTTCTAGTAAAGGCCAGATGCGAAGGGGAGTGAGGGAAGCGAAGTGACCGAACGGAGCAGAGCGAAGCGAAGCATTTTGCCCATCGCGGATTCAATTGTTTGGGTTGGGGCCAAAGGTTTGGGGAGTGCGGGGTCAAAAGCCCCCGCGGTATGGTACGATGTAATTACGGTCGGAATAGAGCACAGGTATAAATAGTCTCTATTGTAAAAACCCGAAATTTAATCAAATAACAGACTCACTCTCGCTCCCGTGAGGTACCCGGTTTTGGAGAACCTCGTAAAATCCAATGTCAATTACTTTGCTATTTTTCGCATTCCATTATTATGTGTGTGATTGGAAAGTAACTTCTCCTAAGTTGTTCCAAATATGGTAGATAATTTAGAAATTGACTTAAGTCAGTAACTGGCTTTAAATTGCCTTTTTGAGAGTATGTATGTGAGAGAATGATCTATCTTACAAAAGAACAAGAAGTCATTATTTAACTCATTTTAAGGATAAGTCAATTTCTGGAATAACACATAAGTCTTTGGCATGGTATGTGATAAGTAAGAATTGATCTCCATGGCAGTTCGGTTAAACTCAGTTTTCTAGGAGAGGTCGGTAAGAGTATGACAAGGCAAGGCATACATCATGAATAATGTTTTGACCTGACCTATGGGTCTTAAGGCAGTCCTAGACCGCTTACGAGTGACGTCATTAAGCTCGAGATGACCACGTAAGGCCAGTACTCCCTAAAAGCTCAGCTCGATCCCAGAGACTAGCTTACCTCAGCATCGCAGTTCATCATATGAAGCCCTAAGGGGACGAGAGCCCTAAGGAATCAGTCTCGACCTTATTAATATAAGATAAGCCTAAATCGACTAGGTACTTATCAAGTCGGTTCCTAGATGCGATAAAGGCTCAACTCCTATCAAGATAAGAGACATGATGTACAAAGGAACTGATGAAGATAAGTATAGCCTGGCGACGTGGTAAAAGGGGTTGCTCCTTTGATTCCGAGCAACTCCAGTTCGATTCACAGTCACAACTTTCCTCTTGCTTTGGCCTTTTTAGGCCTTTCTTTCCCTTTTTTTTTTTATGACTCCTTTTTCTCCTCCAAATCCAGTGTTATGAGGGAAAATGCTGAAATAGGCGCACTAAGGTTTTAAAAAGTGTTGAAATGTGTAAAAGGTGCACTGAAATGCGCGTTTTTATATTTTTTTTATGTACTTATTGTGAGCCCATTGGGTTTACATTAGCAAGACCCTTTAATGAAGCCACACCACTCAATTGCTTTATTAAATTTTGCAAGTGTGGAAAATTTTAAAAAATGAGCGAGCTAACACGGTTTATTAATTTTTTTCTCACAAATCATATTTAAAATATGAAAGCAAACTTCTTATTTTCTTCAAAACAAACTCCTATAATCTTTTTACATTTATCTATTATCATTTTAGTTTGAATTTCTGTGTTCTATATTTTTTTACATTTATATCTGATATCAATTGAAAATGCAATAAGAAGTTTTTTTTTTATTTTAATCGGATCGTGCTCATCATAGAGCACTATAATCGGGCTTATATTTTGATTGTGATTTTTTTATGCTGTTCAAGCTATAAAAATACAATGTAACATTGTATTTTTATTTTATTTAATTGTAAGTAGACAACCAAAATTAGAGTCGGGCTCCGGCAACCCAAACGCCAGGGCCGGCCCTGCTCCGAATAGTCGATTCCTCAAGTTACTATTCCTCAAGTTACTATCAACCCAATCCGTTAAACGAACTGACTTAGGTATCGAAGGCCGGTTGACTAACACCACACCGGTATTCTTAGTTGTGTAGTGTTTTGCAGGTCATTCGTCGAGCCACGCCGAAAATTGCTTCATCAGTATGTAATTGAAGGAATGCAAAATTGAAATGAGTAAAGGCTCAAATTTTGTTTTTGGCACCTGAGATATACCTCGATGGGTCATTGTTCCCACCGTCCACATATCAAACATATACGCGCCAAAGGGCGCGAAACATAAACTGTAGTTTGTCGAAGTTCTAGATCTGGTCATCTAAAGAGTCAAAGACTTTGTGCTTATATGTGACGTTTTGGAGGTAGAAATTAAGGTTCCCAATAGTGATATATATACACAAATGATCTAATAAGGGATCCCTTAAATGGGATTCCGTGCGGACCTCACATTTCCGAGCCAAATTTTGATGATCCGAACCGCTCAATGTTTTTAAAATGCATTTTTAAGAATAACGTTTTTAACAAAAATTGATCCGATCAACCCTTCCGGGTATTTTTTTTTGAAGATTTTCCGCGTAGGCCTTGGAAAATGCATTTTAAAAACATTGAGCGGTTCGGATCGTCAAAATTTGATCCGGAAAGTTGAAAAAGGGCCAAGTCCGCACGGAATCCCATTTAAGGGATCCCTTAAGGGATCGGGACTGTATATATATATATATAAAGAGAGAGAGAGAGAGAGAGAGAGAGAGAGAGAGAGAGAGAGAGAGTCCACTTATAAAACGGGATTCCCGTTTCCGGACCTCTATGATCCAAACATTTTTTTGACGATCCGATCCGTCCAATGTGTTCAGAAGGTGTTTTCAAGGGTCCACGCGGAAAATCTTCAAAAAAAAAAAACCGGGAAGGGCTTGATCCAAGCAGTTTTCGCAAAAAATATATATTTACATTTTTTGTGAAAACTGTTTGGATCATGCCCTTCCCGGTATATTTTTTTGAAGATTTCCCGCTAGGACCTTTGAAAACACCTTCTGAACACATTGGGCGGATCGGATTTTCCAAAACTAATTTGCAACACAAAAAAAAATCATTTTTTTCTTATTAACGGGAGGTGTGGACTAGAAGTTTTCTATATATATATTGTGAGAATCTCGAAATGATTTTTGCATTAGGATTTGAATTTGAAAACATCCATGCATGCTTTGTGAATCAGAATTTCGACATACTTTTGTCAGTATTATTTTACTCTGGAAATACAATCATGTAACATAGGAGTATATGGTATATATATGATTTTAGGACGATAAATGTTTTCTTCTTTTGATTGGCTATTTAGGATGATAAATGTTACCATACAATTGTTCAAAAAAAGGATCTACTTTCGTAGTTTTTAGAAATGAAATGGAGATGATTCACATTTAGACAAAAACTAGGAGGGGAATATACTGATATAGATTTTTTATGTTGGTATTTTGAGAGTTTTTTTTTTTTTTTTTTTGTCATTCGTAATTTCTAATCTATTAAATGGAAGAGTGGGAAATGAGACTCGATCCCGAGATACAGTGTGAGGCATCCAAGAGCTCTACCGCATGATTAATTGGGAGCATAAGAATCTTGACTGTTAATTTCCCTCTTTCCCAGGGGTAGATAATTAAACATACAGTAACAATCATGGGTGGGATTAATGGACAAAAAAAATGTCATGTTCATATGTGTAATTGGTTCTCCGTCAAATGAAGGTGCAAAGCAGACACGTATTTATGCAGTGGGGATCGAAGGAAATAGACGACTTGGTGGGGGAATGGTCAAAGGGGCACGCGATGGGAGTTTTTCGAACTTTCTTCTTCTACTACTACTTCTATTTTGGACTCTCTCTCTCTCTCTCTCTCTCTCTCTCTCTCTCTCACACGTCATACCCAAAATCTACGTCATGCATGAGCTACTACCTTGCCGTCACCTGCATGGTCCAAAAAAAGTAAAAAATGAGAGGGGATTTCTCCATAGAGGATCCGGATCCCTGGGATTGAGTACATCGAAAGATGTCAAAAGGTGCGTTTGGAACTTGAATCTGGGGTTGTTGTTGTGTAGTCCCTTGCACAGTAGGTGTTGTGCATATCTAGGCCAGCTGTTGCTTGGATGAGCGGTCTAGATTTCATCTTGCACGCACGACAACGGACGGCCCGAATGTGCACAGTCCCATGTGCATAGAGCTGCACAGCAGGAACCCCAAGTCCTTGAAACTTGTGGAAAGAAGTGAAAAAGAAGATAAAATAATTGGTGGAGATTAAGAGAAGAGTTGAGAATTTTCCTTTGTTTGACTGCATAAAGAAAATGGAAGGAAAGTAAATGGAACAAACTTTCTCTTATTTGGTTTCAAAAGGAAAATGAGAAAAAAAAAAAAAAAACATAACGGTTGTGTTGGGCGCAGGCCAAGTGGGCTAAGTCCAGCATCCTCCCCGGGCGGAGGACAAGCGGGCCAAGTCTGAATTGACTCATTGGCGCTTGGATACGATGGGAACAAGGAAATAAAGTTATGTCTTCACTAATACCTGCGGGTTTTTGTTAGAAAGTAAGCGCTTGATCCTACAAGTGGTAACAGAGCAAGGTTACGGGTTCGAGTCTCGGACCCTAACAAAACCTTAACAAATGGTAAGCGCTTGATCCTAACATTTGATTTTGTTTTTCATTTTGTAAAAACTCACTCCTAAAATATTGAACCAAATCAACCGGTTTGAATTGTTTTGGGACCGTATTCACGGTTTGATGTGCTTACCCATATGACGTACAGTAAGGGGGGTGCACATATACCGGGTTGGGTTGCACATATACCGGGTTGGGTCGAGTTCGGGCCGGTCTTATACTAGATATTAGATAATAACAAGATTTGTGCAAGCCGAAGCCTGATCCATTAAGCAACTAGGACTTATAGCGGTAACAACACACAGATGTATATCCTATCAAAATAAACGTATTATTTTAATTGAGGCGAGCCGGGCTGGGCCTCAAGGGAGTTTTCTAAACCCAGCCCATTTGGCAAACAGGCTTAAATTATCTAACTCAACCTAGCCCTATATGCCTAAAAATGTATGAGGGATTGACGGGCTAGTACAGAAATTGGGGGTGCCTTCCCTCCCGCTCTAGTCTGATGCTAAAAAGCACAAATAATGATGCCGGCTAATTTTCTACCCAAAATATCCCAGCTGTAATGTGCGTCTCTCTCCGTACAACTTTTACCCTTCCACTGGCACATAAGCAACTTTAAAAAAAAAAAAAAAAAAAGATAAGCGGTAAGTCAGAAACTCTCTCTCTCTCAATGCGCATGGAGGATAAGACCAGATCAGGGAAACATACATACCCATGGAGGATAAATACCTTCAGACTTCAACCGGTCACCTGCTATTGACAATGGATACGTATCTAAGACTCCCTTCCACAACGACCAAGGAGGAAAGCTATCACTCTCAATGCGCTTATCAAGTTTCTTGTTGAGTTGTGCATTCAGCTTGTAATTCTCCAAGTGAGGGGCTTTTGGCACATTAGATCTGCTCACTCCAACACCTTGCAACAACTCACCTTCACCTTTCATTGATTCATCGAGTAAAACACTCCAAGCCTTTGCCGGAAAGTCACTTAGAGACCAAATCCAAAGACGATTATGGCCTTAATCTTTTTCTCCTCTTTAATTTTTACCTTTGATCTTCGCGTGATTCAATGGGTGGTAAGCATCGCCGAAACTCGCCGATATCAACGATAAGTGCCAGATCTACAACCATACTATGTATATCATTGCAAATTTTATCTGTAATACCCGTCCCGGATAAATAACATCTAATTCGCATTGTTAAGTTGATTAGGTGTTATGGGCTAAAACCATTAGGGGTGTTTAGTTTGAGGGGTTTAGTGTAATTAGGGAAGATACAAGAAAAAAATATCTACGTTTGTCTTTTCCCTTGTTCTGATCTTGAACATCAGAGAGAGAGAGAGAGAGAGAGAGAGCGGTGGAAGAGGAGAAAGGAGAGGAAGGGAAGAAACTACTTAGGGCTTCATATTTGGTTTGATTTGAAGTTTAAACTAGGTAAATTCACACTTCCTTGTACTTCAATTCCTTAATTTGTTGTTGATTGCATGCCCTAGATGGATTATTTTCAGTTGGTTTAAGGCTTTGGGTTCAGTTCTTGGAGCTTTAGAACTCTTGAGTTCGTGGGTTTTGGTTATAACCCACTGATTGGGTTTATAAATCTGGGTTCAGACCTGTATTCACGAACTTGTTTCGGGTACTTAAATGGCTTGTTAATTTTTGATATTTTTACAGTTGATTTGTCCATGAGTCTATTGTATTGTGTAAAAATTTCAGAGCTTAATTCGAAATACAGAAAATATGAAAAATGTTTTACCAGACTGTGGTAGTGAAATTTGCAGTGCAGGCAGCACTGTCGCGTCTTACGGGAAAGGCCATAACTTTGTGTAGGAAGCTTTGAATTTCAATCCGTCTTTTGATTATGAAACTAGACTCGTATACCTTCGAGAATATGTATAGTTTGTGCCTTGATTTGTTCTAGGCAATAGCAGTTTTTTATTCGAAGTTGGTGTACTTGCTGAACCTGCAATTTTGTGCTTCTTTTTGTGTAACTTCAAACAAGCATATCTTGATCATCCGGGCTCCGATTAGGGCAATTCTAGTGGTGGTGGTCTCATGTCCTAATTCAGAACCCGTAAGAAATGATAGTCCAGATACGATGGGCTGGTTATTAGATTTCATACTAGTTTTGGAGTGTCGTGGTGTCTTGACTTGTCTTCAATTGTGATGACCTTATAAGTTGTTTATGTTACATTGTTATCTCTTTGATTATATGTGAGACATCCGTGAAAGTTTATAGACTGATATTGGTTGGTATGTGGCTAGGTAAAGAGCCGGTCAATCAAGAGGTGCCAAAACCATAGTTTGCATACTTCGGTCGATTCTCAGGTGAGTGTGTTTGATATGACTACCTTCAATAGGATATGGTTGTGGTAGTGTTGGTGTATCATGCTAGCTGATGATTTAGCTTTTGATATGCATATGTGTGTCTGAAAGATGGTATCTGCGAAGGGGCTGTGGTTTGGGTAACACCGCGAGTACGTTGTGCCACCTAATTACCGGTGACAGCGAGCGGGGTGTGCTCCCACAGTGACCTAGGATACGTAGAGTGTGGCAGACGTGTCACCGCATGTGTTGTGATTATCTACTTGTTGTTGATCGATTGGGTACTTCAGCTATGTTTTATTGAATTTATTCTATATCTCACACACTCCTGGTTTTCCTTTGATTGCCAGATAGCAGGTGGTTTTTGGGTGAGTCCACTACCGGTGGTCGTTTTGGAGTTCCTTTTTGGGCTAGCCTCGAGTGACGTAGCTAGCCAAGTTAGTTTGTTTTTAGATGAACTAGTAGTGGTTTGTATTGAGTTGAAACTAAGAGGACTTTGAGTACTTGAACTACGTGTATTGTAAATAAGTCGTCGGTTGTTTGACATTTGTGTTGTGGTGTGTCGTATACACTTTTATTTATATGTTAGAAGTCTTCCACTGTGTTTTTATTCTGAGATTTTGAACAGGTGTTGTTTGGTTTTGTGTTGGAATGCCACGTGACCGCACCGACACGGGCCCACACGGGTGCCGTTTCGGGTCGGGGCGTGACATTATCCCTTGTGCCTTACAAGATCTTACGAGGTCTCCTTTGCGCAAGTGGATGAGAAGGTTTAAAAAATTCGATTTCAAAAATTCCCTACCGTAGTTTGAGAAATTCGCAGCCTACAAATTTTTTAAATCTTCTTAAATTCATATTTTCCATTAGTCTTTTATTTAATTTGGCCGTGGTTGTTGACAATGTTGTGGTGTAGTCTTTCTATTTTTTTAACATCATTGTTGTTGTAATCTTTCTCGTCCACTGTGAATTTTTTCGAGTTCACCGGTTGCCGGAAACTAAGCTCCAGTGGTTGTTGACAATGTTGCGGTGTAATCTTTCTTTTTTTTGAACATTGTTGTTGTTATAATCTTTCTCGTCCACTGCAAAAAAAATTGACGTCTTCGGTCACCGGAAACTAAGCTCTAGTGGTCGGCGAGCATAGTGTGGTTGTCGCCGGAGGTTGGCTCGTCGGAAGGAAGCATTAAGCATGAGTGTGGGAGTTTTGTTTTTGTTTTAAATAAGAAGGACCAAAAGGTCATCTTCTCTTTGAGCTAGACATCAAGGTAATTAAAAAAAAAATGCTATATCCTTTTTGGAAATTAAGCACTCATTTTGGTCATCTTCTCTTTGAGCTAGACCTCAAGGTAATTAAAAAAAACACTACTCCCTCCGTTCATTTTTAAGTGATCCACTTGGGAAACGTGTATTTTTGCGGACGTTTAAAAATGTACTTACGTATAACGTTTTTAAATTTTTTTCCCACCAAATTAAAGTACTCAATGAACATTTTAATTTGGTATAAAACAAATTAAAAAGTTATATAGAGAAATATGTTTTTTAGGGGTATGAAATTGCACGTATTCTCATACGGATCATTTAAAAAGGGACGGAGGGAGTATATCCTTTTTGGAAATTAAGCACTCATTTTCTGTACTTAGTGGTAAAAATCAAAATATTTATCCCAAATTCTTAAAAAAACACACTGGGATGGGAGGACTAAGCGGGCTTCCGGACCGGTGTGTACCCCTTAACATGCATACCTGAAAACAAGCAAGAAATTCTAACCCAAAAGAAAGAAAGAAAGAAAGAAAACAAGCAAGAAATAGACGAGGTCCATCTCAAAGCTATTTGACGAGCCCAACCCATTAAGAGACCTCCAGAACTTCAACACTAAACGGGCCCAATCCATTGTTTCTGTAACACCTAATCTCCACTGGCCAGTAGGGTGGCAATGGATCGGTTTGGTCCGGATTTTGCGATTACCATACCCAAATTCAAAGCATTTATCTATACTCAAATCCAAACCGATATCCAACGGGTATGAATTTTAGTGCACCATAACCAAACCATATGGATTTGGATTTTATCCAAACCGCACCAAACCCGCATTAATATTCATTCCATTAATGAACATATGAAGGAAAAAGATTATATATTAAAATAAAAAAGTAACATACCATATGATTTTACCATTAAACATCTAAATTCCAACATAATCAAAGGAAATAACTAAATAATAAAACTTTTCGTTAGAGGTTCCTATAGAGGCTCTTGAGATTTTTAAGGGATTTGAGAGGAATAAGGAGGGAGATGAAATGAAAAGTCACTGAAGGTGTTATTGAAAAATAAAAATTACATGTCTATAAAAATATAATATGTTTATATATATATCCTATAAGTAATATTATATGGATCGGTTTGGGTTTGGGTTTAACCGAATACTTACTAAGACCAAACCCAAATCCAAACTCGCTGGGTATCATGTTTTGAAAACCAAACCCACCCCATTGGTAGGAAAAAATATAAAAAACCGCTTTGATAGGGTTGGTTTGGTTCGGGTATCCATTGGTTTTGGGTGAAATTGTCATCCCTACTGGTCAGTGGCCACTGGGTAACACCTATCTCCCGGGATAAAAAGTAACTAAAAATATATATCAAAGAAATTTTTTGCGTTTTTTTAACAGCCTTTTCGATTCTGGTTCTGGGGAAATTCATGAGCAAATATTTTTTTTTATTTAAATTAATGCATGAAATAATTAGTATCGGATCAAAATCCTTGAAGGGTTATATATGTAACCATTTTTTCAAAATAAGAAAACATATTCTCTGAAAAGATCTTTCATGAAGCGGAATATGATTTTAAAAATAATGCATTTTTTACAGATAAATTCAAACTTTTTCACAAGCTACTAAATGTGGATGAATTCTTTTCATTCGAAACAAAACAAAATTACTTTACCAGAAATATATTTCCCCAAATTTTAATTTTGGAAAATACACAATTTTTTTTGGAGGAAATAAAAACACAGTAATCAGTAATCACTCCTCAAGAGTAGAGTTTCCGATATGGAGTCTCAAGGAAAAAAGAAAGAGAATAAGTTATTTCCGCCGGCAGTTGAAATAAATGTTTTCTCCAAATCAATCATAGCAGTCGGTGTGATTGTGTACTATTACATTGGACTGTTATGATTTATTTGGAGGAAACATTTATTTCTAGCAGCGGTGAAAATAATATTTTCTCAAAAAGAAAGAAAAGAAAGTATTCTAAGAGTGAGTTTATATATATTTGCGATTTTCAATACTATTATAGGGGAAAATATGGATGTAGTTTATTTTTGTAACTTATATGAGGAAAATGACATGCGTTGAAATGCTTAAAAATATTGAAAATACTTGCGCAAGTATTCCAGAAGCATCTTATTTTCGCATAAAACCCCTCGTCACCTTACTGAACCTTCTAGGGTTTTATCTTCATCTTCGTCTCCGCCATTTCCAACCTTAGATATAGGCTCATCGGCACACTCTAATCTAACCTCCTCGTTCTAAAGCAATTCAATCTTCTCAAATCTCAGTCCCAAAAAAGGTATTGACTTTCTCAATTATCTCGTACCAATTCTCCATTTCCTGCATTTGCTCGTCGGTTTTTCTATCTACTTGTGGGTAATGTGTATTACCTTATAATCTAATTGCAGTCTTTTTATTTCTTGGTTTGGAATTGGGGTTTGTGATATGGGTTTTTTGTCCAGGAATGGCGACAGCTCAGTTGACTGCATCATCAGTTTCGGTTAGGAGCTTGGGTTCATTCGAGGGGCCGAGACCTATTTCAACTGTTAGGGTATCTTCATTTTCTCCTTTGAGGAAAGGAGGGCTCAGCCTCAGGTCTACCCGCGGCCTTGTCGTCAAAGCTGCCACCACTGTTGCCCCTAAGGTATTTTCTTCTTCATCGTATCTACCCCGAATGTTTATGTTTTTCTTCACTTTAATTGACTTGTGCTGGACAATCTCAATTACCCGAGCTAGTAATTGAGATGTTAATTTAGGCTCAGGTATCACTTGTTTTCGATTGTATGCTTTACCACCATCTTGTTTGGCTTGGCCACTTGGAACATTAATTTAGTGAATCTTGTCGTATATCTTGAGTTATTTGCGTATGTAAGCTTAACAATTACCTCACCAGCGAAAAAACTCTTCAGGACTAGATTGTTGCAATATTTCTTGAATGGGATACTTGGCAATTGACGATAACTCTTTGATCAGGTTGTTTTTGATAATATATTGAAAATTTAGGTTTTTCTAGAAATGGTTTGTCTTTCTCAATTGGGAAATGGAGCTTTTTGGGTATTGACTTTGTTTTCATATTGTCCATGAATTGGTGCCTTTGTTACACTGGAAGCGAAGATACTTGAGCTAATTCAGCTACAATTTTAATACACCTTAGTTTCTGGAAATTAGTGATTGGAGCTTTTTCATTCTTTTCCGCTTTTTGTAGTTTATTTTTCTGGAAAACTTTATTAGTTTGCTGTTCATCCATGACTTGGCATTTTCATTGCTTCTTCTATTGGCATCTATGTTCTTCTACATTGTGGCCCATGAACTCAACAGAATTGAGTTTTTAGGGGTTGCATTTATGACAATCTGTTACAGACCTCTTGCGAACTTGCCTGCCTCTCTTATTGGTTACGTGTCCTGATCGAATGAAGCCGAATCGGAGGTTAGAGCTTGCTTGCTTTAAATCTAGATAGAAAGAAGGCGAGGTTGCCTTCTTAGTATGTGAATTGTGAAGGTCCCCCGTTTATTATACACAAAGATCCCTCTGTGGCTTCGTTCCCATGGTGATAGAACAACTACAAATGCAGAAATCCAGACCTGCCATAAGGGCATAACATCAACCATCTGGGTGAACGAGTGAGCTCCTGCTCTAGTTGGAGCTCCCCACCTTCAAAAAAATTCATCGTCTTGATTGTGTTGTAATTCGTCCAGTTAATTTTCCAATTAATTTTCTTCATACTTAGTTCAACTGGTGCCTATGCATTGATTTTAAAGAAGTTGAGGTGTGCTTCAGTTGTTAATTATTCACTGTTCTTCCTGTTTAGTACACTACCCTCAAGCCATTGGGTGATAGAGTGTTGGTGAAGATCAAGACTGCTGAAGAAAAGACTGCAGGTGGTATCTTACTTCCAACAACAGCGCAGACAAGACCTCAAGGAGGTGAGGTTGTTGCTGTTGGAGAGGGGAAAACAATTGGAAAGACTAAGGTTGACATTAGTGTGAAGGTAATTGCTTCTTTTATTGCCCCTTGGGCGGGTTGGGGTTAGTTGATTGTTCTTAAGGTTTCATAAACTGTGATTACATTAGGGGGCGCTGAGTATTTTCATCTGTGCAGACTGGTAACCAAATCGTTTACTCCAAGTATGCTGGGACTGAAGTGGAGTTCAATGGATCAAACCATCTCATACTAAAGGAGGATGACATTGTTGGTATCTTGGAGACTGATGATGTCAAGGACTTGAAGCCCTTGAATGATAGAGTTCTAATTAAGGTTTATTACTTCTTGGGCTGATGGTTTTTCTTTAGACTAAAATTGTGGAAACATTTCTCCTGTAAGTGGAACATGGACGCAGATGGAGTAACTTTTTTGCGTCAATATGTAGTTATGGAGTTGATAATAGTGATCCTCTATGGTGTCCATTTTCCTTGTGAGAGGTGTTTACACTTCAGAAAACCGATTAGGCGATCCTGCCTTGGTTTGTTACGTGGAATGGGGGATTTCTAGATAATTGTTGTCTGTTTAAAAATTGAAATTGTGTATTATATTTATATTCCTTCGTAGAGCCAGATTATGGAGTTAGGACTGACTGGTACTGGTACTGAAACTGAAAATAGGTTGCTGAGGCCGAGCAAATGACTGCTGGAGGCTTGTTACTACCAGAGGCAACCAAGGAGAAACCTTCCATTGGCACAGTAAGAAATATTTGCACTTATGAATCAAAGCTCGATAACTTCAACTTTTTATCTGTTCAAAATAACTGACTAGAACTGATTTCTCTTCCCTTTCCCCATCTAACCAACAAGATGGAATTCTTTTAATAATCTATCGCATGTATTTCTCTGTGGTTCAAAGTTTTATGAAATTTTTGTTAGTTTTCAATTGTTATGGTGTTTGTTTGATGCCAGGTGGTTGCTGTGGGGCCTGGTCCCCTGGATGATAAGGAAGGTAAAAGGAAACCGTTATCGATTTCTCCTGGAAACTCTGTATTGTTTTCCAAGTATGCGGGGAATGACTTCAAGGGAGCTGATGGTTCAGAATACATTGTCCTGAAGGCGTCTGATGTGATGGCTGTTATTTCTTAGTTGTCTTGTTGGGTAGTTCTCGGGGAATGTGTGCTACAATTTTTGTTGTGTTACCGTGAGATATGTGTTCAATGGTCATTGCTGTAATCACGCTACAAAGGGCGTTGGTCCATTTCTGACTCTCTTGATCCTTGGCTAAGGTTACTTATTGTGGAATTTTGCTAGTTATCTATATGTAGTTCTGCCGCCACTGGGTTTGCATTCTCTGTATTGTTCTAATTTTATCGGATGTTTCCGAAGGGACGGGTTTGCATTCTCAGACTTCGACTACTATGGTATTTGCACTAGTAGGTGAAGAAGACTCAAGATTTCTCTCATACGCAAGATAAAAAATGAAATGATCATGGTAAAACAAATCATATCAAACGGGAATGTCGTCGTATGGGTGCTATGTGTGCTAAAATTTGTCTTTGGTTGGGCAATCTTGTTATTTCTCACCATTTTTGTATGAGAAAAAAGATTGGCTTTATGAAAAGCCTGAGGAAAGTATAGCACTTTCATGAAATGCTCACGATTTTTTTTATGTCAAGCTTTATTGGGTCTGATTTGGTGTCCTAAAATCCTACAAGACTACAGTTCATCTCCGCCGAAGTACAGACGTAGTGTGTGAAAAAAACCAGGAACTGCTTAACATGAATGTGAAGCAATTGCCCATTCAAAAAAAAAAAAAAAAAATGAGCATATGGCCTTATCTTGGAAAACCATTCACTTGTGTGTATAATGACAAATCAATAACGAAGAACACAAATGATAATGGTTCTCCAAATCTCTGTTAATTTGTTATATTGGGATACATTGATTTGCAAATCCATAAGACGCTGTTAAATCTCGGGATTACAACTTTGTGCTAGGTTACACGACATAATGGCACTCTGCACTTGGTTCAGAGCTCCTCCCATGCTGAATGCACTGAAAACTCTCCATCTGTAATTTGGAAGCCATTCGACATATCAGCTTAGCTGGTTTCTGCATATTTGGCAACCCATTTGAGCTCCATAAGAACATTTGACTGTTTTGCATATTTGTTCTCCTTTTGCTTTGACAACTCATCCTATAGTAAGGCGATTCATTACACAACGATATGAAATTTGACTTCTTGGCATTAGTAGAAGCTGCTAGCACATTAGCAAATAGAGTAATTTTCTAACCATGAAAGTTTTGGGGTTAACCTACACGGATATTATCAATAGAATTCCTCTGTACAGCGTATCACCTCGTATGGAGGTCTCTTCTACTCATCCTTAGTGGTAAGAGGCACCTCACTTCAATTTTCTGATTTCAGAACTCTCTATCTATTAAACAAGGGGATTCCTGAAACTACAACTCTTATCTATTGAAAGAGGCAGCTGTGTTATCGTCATAGTGCCCCCTCCATGCATTTCCACTGTCAGTTCCACTACAAGCTTGTTTGGGAACTGGCACGTGACCCAAATCTCCATCCAAACTCATTTGCTGCACCTCAGCAGATGAAAGTATCTTTATGCTCTGAACACAACTCACAAACTCCCTGAAATCAAAATGGAAATCTTATTTAGATAAACTAGACTATGAAAAAAAAAAAAGGGTACACAAAATATAGAACATCACTTACTCCCAAGGATCATCTCCAACAAGTAATATGTCTTTTTCATGATCAACGTAGACAAGTTTCCACTCTGTTCTTTGTGAGTCTTCTAGTTGTCCTTCAATCCCAAACATACGGGCCAGATCATGCCTGAGCTCACCATAGCCCTTGTAACGGCTAACATCAATAGTTCTCCCTACTGACCCACGTTTTTGAACCTGAATAAAATTTGAACAGGCATTAGTGAATTGTCCTTCTTGTACACCAATAGAGAGCAAAAATAATGCGATTAACACAAAAAACCATTATTTCCTTTACTTTTCCCCTTCTATACTGTTTATTCTATGAAGACAAAGTGGACAAACAGACCTTTGTGTACGTTCGCATTCTTTGAGTCTGGCTAGGCCACAACCCACCACCCAAAACACCAGCATCATTAACTGCAACGTCAGTTGAACACATGTTTGGCAACCCAAACGACTGAGAACTGATTGCGGCAGCAGACAACTCTGTCTCAAAATCCCTCGGCGTCCCACCATAATTGGAAAGCAAGTTCTGAATGTCTTTTCCAGTATCGAAACCCCTCGACAACAAAGCATCAGGTGTCATACCATCAACATTAGCTGCAAAGTGAAGATTGTTCCTAGACTGTGACTGAACATCCCCCTCCATAGAAAAACCGGGAAGTGAGAAATTCTGTTGGAAGCCACTTGTATCCAAACAATATGATGTCGCAGAAGAAGACGCATCTAATTGTTCAGTGCCAGTAACTTTGTATTTTTGTTGCTCGGGTGCTTTTGATCCGGGC
The DNA here is from genome assembly GCA_963854785.1 of Vaccinium vitis-idaea. Lineage (NCBI taxonomy): Eukaryota > Viridiplantae > Streptophyta > Magnoliopsida > Ericales > Ericaceae > Vaccinium > Vaccinium vitis-idaea. The sequence goes on from OY978219.1 coordinate 40,095,963, forward strand.
AACTCATGTTTGACCCTAATTTCAGGCTTGCTTTGAAGTTCCTGGACCACATTAGCAGAAGCATGATGCCCCGCCAAATCCTCCATCAACGAGGATGGTTTTTGTTGGCTCCTATTCAGAAAATTTGATGGAGATGCTTGGCAATTATTTGTAGATGGTGAAGTTGAGCATGATGGGGCATCCCCATCAGTAAGCCCAGAATGGGCTTTAACAGGCTTCAGTGGGCCCTGAATTTGGTTCACAGCAAATTGAGTAGATTGCATGAATGATGATGTTGAGATACCATTGCCACTGATTTGTTGCTGCGGCTGAGACAACGGAACATGTTGTGATTGCCAGCTTTGTTGGTGAGCATGTTGTTGTGGCTCCAAACAAGGCCTTACAGGGGATAACAGTTGTTGCTGCTGCTGCAATTTCTGCAGTAGCTGCAGTTGAAGATGCTGCTCTGAAAGGTTTTGCTGCAATGTGTTTTGCCCTTGTGGAGTATGTGAAAGACTGGACTGCAATGATTGTAGAGGCATTTGTTGCAGTTGTCCCTGCTGTTGCTGGGGCCTCTGTAGGAGGCTTGGTTGTTCTAATTGTTGATACTGCAAGTCGTGTGATAAGGGCTGAAAAGAATTCCTCTCACTGGAAGAGATGCTTTGCTGGGAATGGCTATTTCCTGGCAACTGTTGCTGCTGAAGTTGAGAATATATGAGTGGTTGCTGCAAATTCGGATTTGGGTTTGGGATCTGATTAGGTGTAATAATAGTATTATTTCCAAGAGCTGGTTGTAATATCTGCTGCTGTTGTGGTGGTTGCTGCTGCTGCTGCTGCTGCTGTTGTGTCTGTTGTTGCTGCTGTTGCTGTTGCTGCTGCTGCTGTTGTTGCTGTTGCTGTTGTTGTTGTTGCTGCTGCTGCTGCTGCTGCTGTTGTTGATGTTGTAGTTTTTGGTGCTGCTGTGTATTGAGAGAAGACTGCAACAATTGTTGCAGCTGCTGCTGCTGCTGTGTCCATGCCAGAGAAGGCTGTGGAGGTTGAACAACTTGTTGATTCTGTTGATTGGCTTTGTTGAACTGGAGATGTGGAGTAGAAAGAGAAGGGGTTTGAAAGTTCAACAACTTGGAAGGATCATCAACGCTATGGAATGTTGCTGAAGATCCAACAGGTGGAAAGAATCCTGTTTGAGTGGCTGGAAAGCGGTGATTCTGTTGCATGTTCATCCACTGGACTAAACTCAAGCCAGGGAAGAGTGAGTTTGAGGCATCTTTTATCCCAAATTCATCAAGCCAGGGCATGCCTCGGTTGAAACCGTTTGCCATGTCTGACTGGTCATCTGCAAAACAACTCATTGATTAAGAAAACGAAGCACTAAGTAAAGAAAACTGTATTGAAAAGTGCAAGGTCAATTACATGCATGGTTAATAATATCGCGACAGTAATTGTCCAACCATGAACTTTGTCCTCAAAAGTTGCTTTATTTTGAAACACATTGCAGGAAGATAACTAAGTGGTATGTATGGCTAACCTATGAACCCTGGCTGTTTTGGAAACTTGGGTCTGAAAAATGGAGGTGGACATATGAAGAAAGGAGTTACAACAGGTTCAATGTCCCATATGGAAACTCGACTGGGACGCTCCCCTGCAGTTGATTCATCCCACCCAACCTGCCGACAATAGAAATGTTCAATGATTGGCTAGTAACAAATTTTCAAGCTATTTACTAGTCCAACAGCAATAAAACATTAATTTAGTGTTTGAAAAACACTAAGCTCATGCAGTTTAACTCAAAAAAAGTAAACAAACAACACCTGAAGATTGCGCCATTGTGAACCTTTCCATCGCAGTGGATCCAGATCACTGACACCAGTGACTGTGCCCATGTACCTACGCACTCCTGACTCATCAGTCTCAAACATCATTCTGAACCGCATCCCCAATGAAACTTGATTATACATTGCTTTATTATACTTGGCTAGCGGAATCACAAACTCAGAAGGGCTGGCCCTATTTAAATCGAATAATTTATTCAGAACACAACATATGAAAAATTCTGTGAAACTGATCACAATATAAGAACACGAAGTCACATAAGTTTTCAGTTGTACCTTGGATTGTAAAATATAGTAAAAGGACTGTTATTTGCTGCGGCGTGAGTGGCAGCAGCTAAAATTCCAATGTGCATGCTGTCACTGGATATGACTGATGATGAAAGGGCTGGCTGCTGTCTATTAGCACGCCTTGTACCCAGGAGAAGCTGTGATTTTTCATCTCTGCATCCAACAAAATTTTCACAGCTTAGAAACGAGAAGAATAATATAAATTTTTAATCTCATTTACTCAATCATCTTTAAGTACCTTATAAAAAGGATAGAATCGCCAGCAAAGAGTCGTTTAGAGCTAACAAAAACACTCCAACCGGTGGTCAGCAGGTGCCTTTTTGGTTGGCCTGAAATTAAGAATGTGGAGTTGTAATGTTTTTGTTCTACTTCTCCCCAACCGAATGAACACCTCAATTTGTAATGTTTTTGTTCTACTTCTCTCAAACTTTGTGATAACAATAACAACTCAATTTGTTCCCAACCAACCTCCACGAGGCAAGTCTTCAATAAAATGAAGTACATGTGACTATCTTTCAGCAAGTTAGACATCTCATGATAATAGAGATCCAAAAGGCAGAAGTTCTCTCGCAAGAATTCTTTTTAACTTACTTGGAAGGTCATAGGTTTCCCATGTAGGTTAACAAACAGATAAACCAATGTTTTGATAATTATATGCAAAGGGAGATGGAAATCTAATAGCCGAAGAACTATATAATCATTTTCTTCTCAAGAGGGCCATAACGTGAAGCCATTGTCTTCCAACCTCTCCTATTTAATTCTACAGTGACTGTGTTTGAAAACTATAAAAAGACACAAAAAGGGCATTGATATCTCAACTCATAAGACTTGGTCCTTATCAGTAATCACTCTCTCATTATGTGTCTTGTTCTATCTCCCGCAGATTGGCAAAACAGGAAAACAGAAAGATCTAATAACTCAGAAGAATACATCCTCTTCTCCAATGATGGTGAATATGACGAATTGATTCACAAACCAACGGTATTCATGGTAAGAGATTCATGTTTGTTAGTTAAACATTTCAGCTCTTATAAGGTGCCAAATTTTAACAAGAGAAAAAACTAAGATGGTTACCAAAAGAAAACATATGCATTGTCTTACAGATTAGGAGATTAGCATATCCGTCAATCGAACAGGAGAACAGGAACACGGACAAGAAATTGAGACAAAAGATTTAAGAGTGAACTACCTCGATAGATATGTCTAAATGCCCATGACTGGTCATGCAAATCCTTAGCTACAAGCTCCTGAGCCGGGGGTTGCATTGAGAAATCCTACCACACAACTTTCTCGTAAGCAATCTAAAGGATAACATCCGGTGCACCATATGGTGCTCACTTTTTATGCATACAGAACTTAATATTTGAAATTGTTGCACATACTAGAGGTGGGAAGATTTTCTCAGCTGCTCGACGAGGAACGGAAAATCCACCATGAGTGCTTGTATCACTAGCTGTAAGAGTTTTGCAGAAAAATTCGGCAGGTTGCCTGCTTTGCTTGAGGCCCATATCAGATAAAAGTAATGCTTCCTGATCATACTGTAAAGTACATTCAAAATGCTATTCAGATAGGTTGATGATTCAATCATTCTCCATAAACCGTAAAGGGGGTAAAAAAGGAAAAAGCATAACGAAAGCTGTGTTGGAATCAGAGACTGCTGAAAGTTGAAAATAAATGGCCAACCTACTTTGCTAACAGGTTGAAGAGTCATCTGCGCATAGACCTCATCGGTTTCTGGGTCAGCCTGAGCCAAAATATGAATGCAGAAGTTACTAATTCAGAAGATCATAAGAGGGTTCAACCTTCTAATCGTCAATAGATTATGCTGCATGTTACATGAAACGACCACTCAGATTACATACATGTCTAAACAGCTAAGTCAATCAGAAATATGCTCTTTCTGTCCATCTAAATCAACTAAGCAGACAATTTAGTGAAATTTGGATGGATTCAGACAAACTAAAAGGACCATAAGAATAAAATGAAACTTTTTCCTGACTTTGGTTTCTATGTTTTGGGCGAACTTTGCATATGCCATGCTTATCATCTTATGTTTACACAACTGGCCGGAAGCCAAGAAAAAGGAGTGTTCTTAAGGTTGACAGCCAATGTAAAACTTCTAGTCACACCCATACTAATATATAACCTGAGAATTTTTCAGTGGGTGTTGTCAGTCGGCTACACCCTGATGTGATGAGAAATAGAAGAATACCAAGGGGAATATGGGTTGAGGTGACAAGAAAGCACATGATTACTTCACATTTAATTGAAAACGGCTTCAAATCAGCCCAACTTGAAGAAATGGATCACTATAACTGACCCAATTAGTTTAGACAAAACCTTGCACAGTTGTTGATTTAACTGTTTCGCGACATTGGTAATCCAAATAAGCGGCAAACTGTGAAATGTCACAGATGCAATACTTTTTCCCAGGGCAGCTAGTAATTTTTTTAAAGAGGAAAAACACATATGGAATACCGCGATTTTAAAAGTTGGGAGGTTCTCATACATGTAAAGTGACATTGTGAAGCATGCAAATCAACTTGGAAGGAAGATTAGGATAGTTTGGGATGCCATCAGTATCCTTTTGCATTGATGCCGCAACCTGAGAGCGTATTTGTAAGAAAATCTTCCGCCAGATACTAGAATCAGCTTTACTATATCTAATGAAGGAAAGAGAAAAACGTACTTGTTCACTGTGACCTTGAGGGAAGTATACCACAAGACTTCCCACGGGAGGCAAAGAAACAAGTGGCCCCGCACAAGCATGCCATAACTCTGAATTAATAACCTTTCTTTCGCCTGTGTCAATCCAATTAAGGATATTGTAACAATGACATGAATTCTCAAATAGCAACTGTTAAAAGAGGAAATGGTAGGATTCCTAAATCATGTTTAATGTTACATGGATAAAACTGAAGGGACAACAAGCGTAACTCCTATTTAAGTTAAAAACATCAAAAACGAGTTTCTTCATCCTCATTCCTCAGTTCAAGATTAATATTTGAGATCGAGGCAATGAACATTTTCCTAGGTGATGAGTGAGAAGAATCAATTTGTATTCACTTTCTACAGCTAGTATCCTGGTAGCCTAAAAAGGTCAGTTATCTGAATTTGGTGGCAAAATTAGCACTTGTGCAGACTTGGAAATTCTTGATACTAGCATAGTTTCATTATGCAACAAAGAGAGAATATTTCACCCACGTAGAGAGAATGCTTAGAAGAGAATAACGCCGATCAAAAATGAATTAAGACAATAATATGTAGTCCCATTTTCCGTGAGACCATCTTCAACAATCTTCAGCTCACTACCCACGGAGGTTGAATAGAGAATGGATGTATGTATCATCACATAGGCCAAAGTTTCAGTTTTGCAAGACTGAGAATATCATGTTCTGAGAGATGGACCGTTCTGATCATCGAAATAGGACCGGGAACATGGCGGGTAATGTTCACCCACAACTCTACACAACTCTACAACTATGTAAAGGACATAGCCAAACTAAATTATAGGAAGTGGATTACTGGAAATTCTTATTAGTACAAATTACAATATTCACCTTCTCCTGAAGTTGGCAGATAACCATTTGACGGAGCTTTCATGTCGACAAATTCAGGCTCCAGTTTCTTCAATTTTGATTCACGTTCCCCAAACCTACCGACCTGAGCCTTCACCAATTTGATACTTCCAGCCACATACCACTACTTCTTCATTTGCTGCATATTAATTCTACCTCTTATCTTTAAGTTGCTCACTCGAGACATCTTCAAATTGAATCGAAGCAACAAACGGAAAACCTTGATCAATTTGGCGTGAAAGTTGCGAAACTTACCAGAGATGGAGGGATCAGACGGTGGAGAATCGCCAGAAAATTCGACGGCAGAGAGATTTGAGTGTCTGGGGATTAGTAATGAATTGGGTTACTTGGAGGTGTAATAGATTAGCAAGCCGACATGACAAAATAGAGTAGAGAGGAGTAGAAATATATACAAAAAAATACGGCGTGCTTAGCTCTAAGCAGACATTAATCTTAATTTCCTCGCAATTTTACATTATTGAACTCATTATTGCTGTCTTTCTCTCTCTCTCTCTCTCTCTCTCTCCTCAAAATTAATGTTTGTCTCTACCTCAGTAGCATCAAGCATATTTAATTTACTGCTGTAATTTTATCTTGTTTGTTTCATCCTTTACAACATCTCTTATGCTTGCGTTTGTCGTGTAACTTAAGTATCCGGACTAGCTCATGTTTCTAAAGTCAGAACAACATTTCGTATGAATTAACTTTAAATGAGTTGATAGCTCCGTGTCACCTATGCTTTCTTTAATTACTTATTGTCAAACTCAGATTTATATATATAGTGTCTCAACGTCAAAATTTGACAATGTTTCACTTATTAAAATCTCAATGGATTAATCAAGTATAAGCTTGACAATAAGTAAAATGCTTTAACTACTTTGAGCTCGCATTGTCAACTCTTTCATCAATAAACTCGTGTAAGCATCGAAAATTTGTTCGATTTCTTAATTTATTTCTCTGTGTTATTCTTCACGTTATACGTACTTGAAGTATATATTTATCCACTGGCTTACATGGAAAAGGAGACAGATCAAAAAAACTATAAGAACAAATTGATTAGTTTTTCTTGTATAATTAGTATAAATCTCTTCATGAATTCATAATCAAACACGTATTGACGATCGGTTTACACACAGTGTCAACTCTCTCATCAATAGTATAAAAAAAATTAACTGTAAGGGATTGTGTTCGATGTTGTGTTCAGATAACTGTGTTCCTAGCTTTCATTTTTGAAAAATTTGTCTGATTTCTTGATTTATTATTTGTGTTAATCTTCACGTTGTACTTGAATTATGGATACATTCAATGGTTCACTAGAAAAAGGAAACGGATAAAAAAAGTATGAGAATGAATGATTAATTTCTCCTCTCTTATTTAGTCTTCACAAATCAACCACTTGGTGACAACTGGGATTTTTGGACATAATATTGATGTTGCAGCATTCATTGTTTCTAACCTATTCCTGTTGCCCTAAATTAATTAATCCATTTCCTGTAAGAAAGTGTTGGGCAAATTTTTTATTTATCCTGACAGCTGTTATTAATAATTAACTAACATTAACTTCAACAAAAAGAAGAAAACAACAACATAGGAGAATAGAATAGATTAGCATGCTGATTGGGATACTGCTTGGCCGCAAAACCCGGAGATTTCTCAGATGGGGCATAAAAACCGTGGCGCTCCCACATTCTTAAAGTTAATTAACCCTTTGATTAATGCTTCTTTAATTTGCCCAACAAATCCTCAAAATTAATGACGCCATACTGTGTTTTCTTGCCCTGGTAGTACCAAAACTAAAACGAAACCTCAATACCCAATGGGTTTCTTTAACCTTGATGATCATAATTGTCTTCGGCAGGAATTGGCTCGATTCAGTTCTAACTCTGATTTTAGTGTAACTATTGTATAAACCCAAACCCAAACCCAAACCTGCCAGATTTTTATATTGAGACCCGAATCAAATCTGCTATTAAAAAGTTAGACAAAGTCAACCCTGATCCATGTAGATCGATTTAAGTATTTATCGGTTCGGCTGAGATTATCGGCCTACATGGTATTCGATGCTTCCAATTAATCTGCACCACAGTTTTGGGCAAGTTGAGTAAAGGTTACATTGTGGTTTCCCTCAGGAAAATAAATTAATAAATCAAAGAAAGAGGCCAATATTTGTTGAATCAAGGGCGGCTATGGCTATGGCTTACTGGCAGAAGGTTTTAATTAAAAAAATGCCTTACATTATAAGGTTATGTTATCAACAGTATAGTTGACAATGGAAGTTGACGAAAATTTGATAGTATCGTACAAAAAATAAAATCGCAATTCTACCAAATAAATATCACCTTTATTCTATTGAGTATTGAGGATCGAATGTGGATAAAATCAAAAGCTGAAGATATGATCTTCTTGTCACTGAGAAAATATTTTGATGGTGTTGAACTGTTGAAAATCAAAGGAAATTATCCTTTCAAAATTTTAAAGTTAACTTTGTATCTACATTTTTTTTTTTTGTAATATTTTCGTCACCGCTAATCTAAAACGTCTAAAGTCGGCCGGTGTGCAAAATGAATTACTTTGCACCGGACTTTTTTTTATTACTCCTATTTATGTTTGTATTTGCATTAATGATATTCTTTTGTGAAGCTCTGAAACTTTTAGAAAAGTATTAATGGCTGTGTTTGGTTCACATTTCCAAAAAAAATTTCAAAAAGATTCCTTCCCCATCTCTCATCTCTCCAATCATTAATCATTTTTCTCTCTCTGCTCATACCCCTTTCTCCAATCATTAATTCTCATTTCTCTCTCTATCTCTCTCCAATCATTACACCTCTCTCTAATTATTACTTTTTCCAAAAACTCATCTAAACACTATCTCAAAAAATTTCTTCTCAAAATTCTAAACCAAACACAGTGATTAGTAGTTGAAAAACTCATTCTTTTGAAGCAAAAGTCAGTCTCTCTCTCTCTCTCTCAAGAATTTAAAAGTGTTTAACTCAAAGTGAAATACCTTTAAAATTCAAAGGTAATTTACTTTAAAATAAATAGGAGTACAGTTTAAGAGCAATATAGCCCACGATGAGTATGATAATTACCTTATGTACGCTCCAATAGCCGAGCAAAATAAGTACCCTCGGCTCCAATTGACATCGATCATTTTTGGCTATAGCTTAGCTCTTACGTAAGTAATCTTTAGAAAGAAGTACTGAATTCAAACTTTAGTTAGGAAAGTTTAGTCGCTAACCTAACCATTAATCACAACAGTACGTACTCTTAAGTGGAGTTGACGTTAGTCATCATCCAAAATATGCGTAAATGCTAGCTCCCATATATATATTCGAATCACGGAATCACGCATATGTGAACACAAACGAGTTTTTCTTTTTTCTTTTTTTTTTGTATAGTGGTAAATGAAGAATAACTTGATGAACTGGATTAATCTCTCCAGCTCTTTTTATAGTTCTTTCTACGCGTTTGCGTTAGGTGCTCGGCTAGATTTGGCTAATTTGAAAAAACTAGTTTTTTGGTTTTTTTTCGTTTTGTCCTTATTCAAATTTTTTTTTTTGCATTTGTTAGTTTTCGGTCGATTTTTTGTAGTTTCTTGGCTTGTCTCGACGAGAGGAATCTAAAAAGTATAAAATTGTTAGCCAAACTTAAAGTTTTGTGAATAAAGACAAAAAATAATCCAAAAAACTGATTTATTTTCGGCTTTATTAAAAAAACTATTACTTTTGACCATAATTTTATACTCTTTGGATTCGTCTCGACGAGATAAATTCAGAAACCACAAAATCTTGACGCAAAACTAATAAATGCAAAAAAAAAAAAAATTTTGAATAAGGACAAAATGAAAAAAAACCAAAAAATCAGTTTTTTCAATTTAGCCAAATCAGGCCAAGATGGATGTCCCCAAGTACAAATCGCTGGAGAGGGGAATATTCAACCATATTCTACTAGGTTTTCTTTTCATATTAGCGTAGTATTGTACATATTGGTTTCTTGTTGATAGACATGTATACTGATTATATAACGTGTAGTAATATAAGAGCCAGCCAAGAAATGAATGAGAGGGCCATGAGAGAGCATGTAACCATGTGAGTGGGTTGCAGCTTTTGTCGGGCCAACTACCTTCCCAACTCCGACCAGAAAATTTTGGGTTCAAATCCTTCCCTCCCTCCCTCCCTCCCTCCCTGATCTTGGCCTCTTAACCAATTCTTGTGGTTATCAGTTAGCATCATCCTCCTCTCACCTTCTTCATTACTACTAGCTAGGTACTGCTCCTGCTTAATTTGATACTAGTAGTACTACTTGATTGATTTTCTTGGGTGGCCCCTGCCATGCATTGCCAGCCTCTCATCAATTTTTGACTCATACGTATTCATCAGTACTACTTCTTGTACGGATCTGTGGACCATGATCGTATTATTGCGTCCAGTCATATAATTTGCGCGCGTGCAGGAGAATGAGCGTGAAAGCGTCTTTGAGAGAGCGAGCAATGTGAGAGAATTGAGAATGGGAGGACTAGGCATTTTCGAGGACTGGGGGACTCTGTCGTCCCTTTGGAGCTGCCGCCCAAGGAACGACACCGTTTCTTGGGGTTTGAGGAGACTCATAAGTTTGTTTGATAAAGCCCCGTTTGGCACAGAAAACATACAATTGATTTGTTGATTTTTTGGGGGGTCATTTCAGGTCCCACAAAGATGATTCAAACCGTTCATTACTCTTAAACTATATTTTATTGATTCCTACAAAAAAAAAAAAATTAGTTCAATTCAATATTGTTAAGCGCTTTTTCATCCATAAAAAAATTCTTAACATGCCCAAAAAAAACCAATAAATCAATTGAGTGAGTGTCAAACGGGGCTTTAGCAAACAAACAAACGTAGAAGCCTCCTCAAACCCCAAGAAACGGCGTCGTTCAATGGGTGGCAGGCTGGCAGCCATTGCTGTCCGGCAGGGTCCCAATCCGCTTTTTGAAGAATTCTATATACGACTAAGGTTTGGGAGTCTGATTGCCAAGAATAATAATAATAATAATAATGATAATAATGCTCGTCAATTTGAGTAATTATCCGTGAGTAATCATGGAACATAGTCACGTGGTGTTCTGAATCATTCCAACACCACACTTATATATGTAAGGTTGATACACTGAATCGTGAATGTTATGTGAATCGCATATAAATATGTGGTATTGGAGTGTCCTGGGCTCCGAGAACATTGAATAATGACAGTCAGTCCACATTGCACGTGCATGGGTTAGATATTCCATAGCCCTAAATGGAGCCCTATTTTAACTTGTGGGGGATCACCAGCTAGTGGTATTGATTCCGCCTTTCAAAATTTTCATTTGATTGTTTTGTTTTTGTTTTCAAGAAGGACGACATGCACCCAAATTGCCAAAATTATTGTACTTGTAATATTGAGGATGAAAACGACTTCATTTCTTAGGGTGCTTAACCACCTTGCTGGTAATTATTACAGTATTAAAATAACTACGGGAGCTAGGTTTGCCACAGGACGTGGAATACACTACTTTTTTTTTTTTTAACTAAAAACATCTACGCACACATTAACTAGTCGCTGAGAAATAAATTAGGGTTGGAATAGAATAGGACTATATATACTCTCTATTGTAAAAACCCTAGCCAATTTTTTATCATAATAAACAGACTCGCTCTCGCTCTCGCTCCCGTGGAGGTACCCGGTTTTAGGGAACCACGTAAATTCCTCTGTTAATTGCTTCACTGTTTTCGTATTCTTTTATTGTGCGTATGGTGATTTCTCTAACAGATCTAAAAGAAATGGTTACAAAAAGGGTGTTCTCCATGTAGGAGTATATGTTTCTTTTGGTACTGCTTCTCCATGTATATGTTAGAATAGATGATCAAGAACGTGATTTAGGCATAGTTTTTCAAAAAAATTTAGCAACTCAGTTGCTAAAATCACCATGATTTTGAAATCAAAAAAATAAAGTGGTTCCGTGTATCGCTTTTTGATTTTTTTCCACACCAAATTAAAGTACTCCTCGTGTACTTTAATTCGGTGTGAAAAATTCAAAAACTAATACACGGAAATACTTAATTTTTTGATTTGAAATACTGTGATTTTAGCACCTGTTGGCTACTGAACTCATTTGCTAAAATTATGATGATTTTAGCAACTGGGTTCCTAAAATCTTTTGGAAAACTATGTCTTAATTAGGACAAATATACATAACGGCAGTAAATTGAAATGTGATAAAATATGCAAAATTTGGAGGAGGATTAATTAATCCAAATAATTTGAAAGCGTGTTGAACCAATTGTTAAAGATTGAAGAGGACGGTCACACACACACTTACCCCTATGTCCATCAACCTGGTGCGACCACCGGCCATAACAACATAGAAAAGAAAAGAAAAAAAAAATTCAGTTTTATGCTATTTTCAGCCCCTAAATTTAAGAGAGAACTAAAAATTCAAAAAACAAAAAGAAAATTAATAAAATAAAAGAGAACTCTTTGTTACTACTACGAAGTGTACGAAATGTGAAAGTTGAGGTGAAAAAAAAGCGGGGGAGACCACACTTTTACAATCAATGACATGTACTAGAAGATGCCTGGTGAGAGATCTGCAACTGATCTTTTGTGTAGATTCCCTTGCTGGGAAAGTAGTAAATATTATATAGTTATATTCTATGAGGGGTTCGGGGTGGGGGGTTGGTGCTGCGCAGGGTGCGCGTGTGTGTTGTGCAATCCGAGTCGTCCGCTCAACAATCCAATGGTTCATATTTCATCTTGTAACGAACGGTTAGATGTTGTAGGGATTGCATAGCACACGTGTTGCGAACTCCTTGTGCAGCACCAACACCAAACCTGACGGGGTATTATACACGAGAGGGAGATGTTGTAGGGATTTAACACCAATAAGAGGAGTGGAAGAAAATGGGACGTCCCAAAACAAAATAAGATACTATCAAAATGGAGCGGAGGAAGTAGTATACACGAGAGAGAGAGAGAGAGAGAGAGAGAGAGAGAATATATTATATATATATATAATGTGGGGATTTAACAGCATTAAGGGGAGTGGAAAGAAAATGGGTATGATTCCGTGAAGCAAATAAACTATAATTGGCGTGGCCACTCGAATTGCATTCCCAAATTCATGAATGATATTCTCGGGTCACATGGGTGTCATCAAACTTTGTCTAGGAAGCCACCACCAAAAAAAAGAAGAAAAAAAAAAAAGGAAAAAGAAAAAGAAAACCAGCAGAGAATAAAACCGTGTAGGAACGAAGAATGTACGTAAGTTGCTTTTCTTTTGTATATAAGCTAATCATGAGAGATTATTCTCTGCTTAATTAACTATGCCTTATATTAATTTTTCGTATAATAAATTTGATATTACTCCAGTGTATCTAAAGACAGCGACGGGACATGCATCGCTTTCGATGGATCCACTCATCCACCTACTATTTATTTTATTTATTTTTCCACAAAAGATATTTATCCCTGCACTTTCTTACGACAGTCGGTAGCTTAATTTTCATCAGAGAGAACCTTCCCTGCATGGTTAATGTTTTTTTTTTTTTTTGGGTTCCATAGGTAAGAGTGTTCGAGTCAACTTATTCTCACCTGAGGTCTGATATAGTACATGAAAAGTTTCCCATAAATCCACCCAGAAAATGCATCCAACGGGTGAAATTCACCCGGTACACTATTTAAACAGTGTACCGGATGGATTTCACCCGTTGAATGCATTTTCTGGATGAATTTATGGGAAACTTTTCATGTACCAAACACTTTCCCTTCTCACCTCGACTAAATCTCTGTCCGTTCAAAGGTAGGCCGTCACACCGAGACTAGGGAATTTATAAGAAATTGATTAGTTTATTGCGGTTTGACCTCAATAATCGAATCCTGGTCAATTGTGTAGGGAGCAAACCCACCAACTAATGTTAAGAAATTAAACAACCCTTGTATAAAAGTATGCATATATTAGAAGGATGCATGCTCTATACACAACATGTACAACTGGATAAAGCTGCTGCAATTTATATAAGAGAGTCGAGCTTGTAATTCTCCAATGGATTTTATCTAACTTTTGATAAAATCAATACCCTGATTTTATCAAAATCTTGATAAAATTCATTGGAGAACTCACCTCCGGAAAGGAGCAACAAGTTTAATCTCAGTTAACGTGATCATGTAAACATCTTATTAATCGTTTATTGGCGATTACAACCGTTACACGTAGCTCTAGTCCGGCCTCCCGTATATAAATAGATTACGTTGTCATAAAAATTAGCCTTGAATTTTTAGTTATTAGGTAATTGATATTCACAATCTCCAAATTTAAAATTTAATTGATATTCACACTCTCGAAACGGGTGTGGATAACCATTTGGGGGCTTGGAAATAAACTCCTCATTTACTTTGGTACCAATTTAGATAAATATATAGATTGTCATCAAGTTGTATTCATGGAAAGAGATCATTTTAGAGTGCCTTTACTGCTTTACAGATTGAAAAACAGTAGTACTGAAGTGTTGCTGTCAATTTTCTTTTACTCTTCTGATTTAGAGGTGGCAGGCCAAAGTAAAAAAAGAAAAAGAAAATTTAAATGGTTAAAGTGACAGATCGCTACCACATGTGCCATTGTTGGCTCTATCCTTCTCTTTAAATTCATTTAATGGGAAACCAGCTGATTGGCACGCAATATTGTAGATATAAGTGCCTTAATAGGGTAGTTTTAACACGTTGTTATCTAATTTATTCCCTATTTTCCACTTGATGCGTTGCTTTGGTATGTTTTTGTGTTTTTGTTAATTTTCAGGAAAATAAGGCTGTTTTTAGCGCCAAGATTGGATTGCGGAGAGCATGAGAGGCCGTGGAGACCAAGTGGTGAACTTAATTTCTCGAGGGAAGCACTTTGGATCGTCGTGAGCGCTACAAGGATTTTGGTGGAGCGCTCGAAAATGGCATAGAAACTGAACAGAAGCTTGGGGAGCGCTACACCAAAAGTGGTGTAGCGCTACCGGTCAACTTTGAGGTCAACCGGTCAATAGGGGGGTCAACCAGTCAAAGGGGGAGATAAGCAAGCGGTAGCGCTACACCACTTTTGGTGTAGCGCTACAAATAGCTTATCTTGGCCAGTGAACGGCAGCGTTTTGGTCTTCCGCAGAGGATAATCCTATTCTGTCTCGGATTTTAATTAGAAATTAGGAAATAGTATAAATACTTATCTTTTAGCTCGAATTAGGAGACAATTCATAACTTAGGTTTTATGTTCTTAACTTTGGTTGCTGTTTTCAGGATTATTTCAGATTCAAGTTTAATTCAAGTACTTCAGGATTTCCAGTTTTGATTTCTTGTTCTTCGCATCCGTTCTCTCGCTGCAAATATTTGGTATCGTGTTTTATTTATTTCAATTGTTTGAAGCATGTTTAGATCTAGGGTTAATATTATTGCTGCGTATAATAGAATCATGAGCGAGTAGTCGTATAGAGTGCGGCTGCGGGCGAAGGCGCTGCGCACTAGACTAATCGATGTTTCACCTCGGGGCCGAATTAACTTGATTTTCGGGCAGTTTTAGGAAACGGAAACTCATCTAACAAACAAAACCCAGGCATCGCCGGAATTCGAATGCACACGGAATCTGGTGACAGGTGGTGCGCATTTGTTAGGGATCTTTTTCTTATTCTAAAATCAGTAAAAAGAGTAATTGTGGCCCGAGTAAACATTGGTTAGGCTAGTCGCGGACGCTGGGTTCCCACGGCTGTACTCTCCTCTTTGAATCCGTTTTTAGTTAATTTGGTCTGGTAATTTAGTTAGTAAATTAATCTCATTGAACAAGGGGTGGCTACCTAAGAGCCAAGATAAACTGTGAACCCGTCATCTTTGAGTCCTGCACACGTTCGTCCGTCTCTGTGGATTCGACTCCGGTACTTCCGGATATTATGCTACATCGGTCGAGAGTCCTACGCTTGGGACGCGTCTTATTTTTAGTCACTCGGTCGGTCAAGCACCAGCTTACTCTAATAAATTGTGTTATAGTCAAGGTAATGTAATACTAGCAATGGGATAGGATCTCTCTGGTCCTTAATTTGGACTGAACGTGCTAGTACAAATCTTAATCATTTATTGCTGCATTTAATGGTTCGGATACATGCGTCTGATCAAAACCTAACTATGGATTATACGAACGTATAATCTAGATTTAGACCGTCCCGTCTAAGTCCAAAACTTCGACTTGAGAGCCAGAGGGGGGCCAATAGGAGCGGTTGCCCCTGCAAGGGGAAAAAAAAAAACCTCTAGTAGTATTATATAGCAAGAATATTTTTCCTATGAATAATATAAGCTCGCCGCTGCAAATATTTTAGAGAAAAAATTCGTTCTGGCGTAGTGAAATTCCTGACTCCGTCCTGCTTGAGAGAATTGAAACCCTATTTGAAATTTTGAATCCATTGCATGTAATATGAGAGAGAGAGAGAGAGAGAGAGAGAGAGAGAGAGAGAGATATGTGAGGTCGGCATCCAGGTGATTCCACAATATCTGCTAGCTTGCAAAGGGCAGTTGAAAGCATTTTGTAGTATCCAATCTAAATCCGATCCACTGAGGAAAGATTAGACACAATATTTGGCCTTCCCCCGTGGGGCACCACCCCCCTAACTTTTATTGCGCCATTATAACTAAAGGTGGGGTGATATTGGTTTGGGGGTGGGGTGGGGTTCAATCAATCATCTTCCACTCCCAATTTTCCAACTTTATTAGGATAAAGCTTAAGAAATTTTTGTGAGGTTTTTATCAATTGCAGCTATACCCTACTAAACTCCTTCCAACCCTTTCAACCTAATTTAGTACAATTTCTTCTCTCCTATGGTATACATACAAGTATGATGTTTCCGAGCTAATTCTTACACTTGCCTTCTATAAGGGGTCTGAAAATTCGAGTTTATAGAGAGATATCGAATTTTTCTTGTTGTTTAACCTACTAATTTTCCTCTACCCCATTGATGTATAAGAAGCTTATTTGTTCCCTAATTTGACTTTTATATGATGTACTGCCGTACGTATTTATTCTCTGTATAATACTAAGCAAGAAGGAGCATTTGATCTCCTTCCCATTTTTCTGTTTATATGATTTTCTATAAATTAATTTGGGACACGGTCTACACTCTACAGCCACACAAAGAGTAATAAGTTTTTAGTCTTGCCAGTAAAAAAGAAAAAGAAAAAAAGATTATATTCTTCTCATGACTGCTCCTTGTTGAAACCCTCACATGAACAAGATCGAAGAAATTCCCATAGATAATCCAGGTCACCGAATAACCATCGTCATATATATATGCTCCCCTGAAATATATGTTATATGTGTAAAGAATAACAACATTTAAGTATTTAATGAGCTGACTTAATTTGTGGCAACTCAACAATATATAAGTACTAATAATACCGGGACATACCACATTAAATAATTCCTAAAAAAAACGAATTTAATAGCTTGCAAAAAGATACAGATGGCTGCGATACTAATGGAGGAGTTTTTGAAGCAACGAAAATATTTGATAAGTTTTCAAACAGAAAATACGACGAGAAAAAAAAAAAAAACAATGATGCTTACAGAGGAAAGTGACAGTGCTATATATCAAAAGCGATAACCACTAAAAAGAAGAGCGGATATTTTGACATATGAAGATGGTACACATACCAAGGGCAACCAAGGACGGACCTCGAGGGTGCAAGCGGGCCCGAGCATCTGCGCACCTTTCAACTATATCATTATTTTCACTAATTGTGTTACTAGTGATAATATTTTGGTGTTAATTTATGAATACATGTAATTTGGTTCCCCGTAGAATCTTTCGTGCGCCACTCATGCCTCCGAGTTTTCGAGGAGGTTTGCGGTGATTGAAAGTGATGCCGGAAGAAGATATGTAAAAACTGAGGCCCATAAGTTTATATTGTGCTGACATAATCTTTTGTATAGAGTATATGCCGTAAAACTTTGACAACTAATAAAATCCAATAGACTATAAAGATCAGCAATGAGCATATATTATAAAATGAATGAATGAACTATTCTCCATATATGTACAACAACAGTAGATAGGGATATATAGATATAATAAGGCAGAAAAAACCATGGAAGGTAGGCAGGAAACGGGATTTACGCCATAGATAAGGGTAAGGGGACCTTCTCTGGAGTAGTTTTCTAGATCAGGGGGAAAATTATCCAGTGTCTTCGGGCGTATTTCAACAGCCTTGTGATCGATCAGTTCTGGTCCGACGTACGTGGAATCAACTCGGGGGTTTGGTTCAATGATTAATGCAGCACTCCTTTAATTAGAGCGTGAGATTTAGGGTTCAACTCTTGTAGACATGAAGTTGGCGCGCGTGGTAATAAAGGCTTACACACTAACATTATATTGTCTAGCAAGCGTACGTGGAATCCATATTAAGTAGAGGGATGCTGAGAAATCTCTGGCTTATCCCAAGAAAAGTTTATTCGAGTAATCTGGTTTCCCATATCTAAGGGTTTTGGGAAAAACACTTTACATATAGAATCTTGTTTCTATAACAAGGAATTCATCCAAAATTTTATCCCTTCAACACTTTTTAGAACTAGGAGTCGTAAATGGACAACATAGTTTTGATCGATTGTAGGTGAGGAAAAACTTTCCACGTGATCAACTATAATGATCTTGTTTGTTTTCCTGTTTAGTTTTAGTTTTGATGACATCATCATTTCCCTCATTTCTCTCTCTATCTCTCTCCACTCATTACACTTGTTGACATCATCAAAATTAAACTAAACTATCTAACCAAACGCAGCAAATAGGTTTTTGAAACATGACTTACAAGTTGAAGGTCAAGTTTGGCCTAATAAGTCAAATGATTTATTTTTTCGTCTTAATTTAAATTTTTCTTTTTTGCATTAGTTAGTTTTTCATCAATTTGTTTTTGTGTATTATTGGTTCATTTCAATGAGACAACTCAAAAAAGTAAAAAATTTATGATTCAAATTTAATTTTTTTTAATAAAAACAAAAATAAGTCTAAAAGAAAGATTTTTGACTTATTTTCGTCTTTATTCAAAAAACTAAGAGTTCCGATCATTATTTTTTAACTTTACTGATTCCTCTCGTCGAGATGAACTAATGATCCACAAAACTTGAAGCAAAACTAGCTACGCGGATAAAAACTCAAATAAGAACGAAAAAATAAATCAAAGTGACTTATTAGGCCAAACCTGGCTGAAATTTGTTTTATTGTCCAATTACTCAAGCCCTTAACGAGGCGAGTCTTGTTGAAATACAAAACGAATCCATATAAATGAGTCAAGCCTATACAAACGAGCGGAGCTTTTTCAAGGCGAGAAGAGCTTTAGAGTTTTGAGTTCTGCTCGTTTATTACACAAGCAGAGCTCGTGCTTGAATTAAAAGATAAAAAGAAGAAGTTAAATTAGTCTTATGGAGTTATGGGTCTTATATAAACAAGTGAATCCCAATTCCCAGTGTGTAGCAAAAAACAGACATACAAAGTATACTTTTCTATATATCCTCTCTGCTACAGAAATAATGTTTTTTGCATGATACTTAACCCACTTGTTTCGTCTCCCATGTCCTTTTGACAGATACTCCTACTATTTACCGGTCTCCCGTGTCTTTTAAGCCACCTCACAGTTAAAACCCTATTTTCATGCAAAAACAATGGGCTATGTATGTATTGATGATTGCTGTAAATTTTTTTTTAGGTTGTTTTTTGCTTTCCTTCCATATGTAAGCTGTAAGCAATAGCAACTTGGCTACTCAATGCATTTAAACACCGACAAGGGATACCTTAAATAATTCCACTTTGTTTCTTTCCTACGCACCTTCCTTCCCCTTCACAGTCACTGCTAGCTGTTTACTTACTTATTCCTACTAGTTTATTTGTGTTCTGTTATTGCTCTTCACGTGGGTTTTGTTATTAATTCCCACTGCACACTGTGGCAAAAGGTTTTGCACCTTTCAGGGGTGAATCTTCCATTATTGAGAGTGTTTTATTTCGGACATAAAAGAGATCATTAAATAGTACTCCCTCCGTTTCTCAAAAAGAGAATATAGTGTATTCAATTTTGGACCGTTCCTAAATAAGTGTGATGCTAAAAAGTTAGTGGGTAAAAGTTGATACATTTCCTATTTTGCCCTTAAAAATAGATTCATTTTTAAAAAGTTGGTGGGTAAAGTTTAATGATAATGTCTCCATCAAAGGCAATAGTGGAAAAGTAAATTTAAAAGTTGATGTGAAAAGTGTAATGATTATGCTTTTTTAATAAGTTAGAATTACGAAACTACACACTTAAAAAGGAACGAAGGAAGTTACCTAATTAAGAATTACTTCGTACCTAGGTAGGCCATGTATTTTCCTCACATACCCTTGTGTCACACTTCAAAAAGGGCATCTCCGAGTTCTTTGTGCGTGTTTTGTATTCATTGCAGAGGTCATTCCTTTACTTTACCGTGTGTGGGGATTTATGGATTAGGATAGTTGCACCTTTAGTTGATTATCTGTGTATGGAGCCTGATGGCGGAGATTACCTTTGGATGTGTTCTACATAGTGGTGGCCTGGTTTTCTTTGATCCGAGGGTTATCCCTTGGGGCTGACTCTGTCAATTGGTTGGAGAGTTCACCTATCCTTAGCCCTATCCTTGATCATTTGATAACACCACGGGCTATTCTTTATTTTCATGATTTTGCTCTATCTCTTCTGGGTTATTATGACGACTTTGGAGTTTGGATGAAGGTGTTTGCAAATTCGGGTGGACTAGGCATGTGTTCAGCGTAGGCCAGGGTTGTGATGAGTTCCCTTGGGTATCATTGCTTGTCGGTGTTCGATCTACTAGAGACTCATACCCTTGGCGCTGAGGTTCTATGTTGTTGTTGTTACCATAGTGGAGATCTGGCGGGTCTTAAGCATATGAGATGATGTGTGTTCCGTTGTACATGTGATTCATTAGTCCGTAGGGCTGTCTGTTGTTTCAACAGTTTTAGTTGGATGTGGCGAGGTCGATGGCAGGTCTGTCGCGAGGTGTGATTTGCACGTGTTGACCTAGACTTTCTTCGAGCCGGAGTTCTCTCTGGGGTTATCTTGCCTCCTTGCGACTATTCGCGGAGTTAAGGGTTCCTTCCACCTCTCCTCAACCGAGACTGTGTTACATGTGTACGTAGCGGTATATTCATTTCTCTCTTCGTATTTTTACCTTACTTATATGAGGCAAGACACTATCAACACTTAGATATGACTCTTCCGCACTACCCCTGCTTGTGTCCTTCATGCCTATCTTTCCTTTGGGATAGCTAGGCTAATGAGACGCGAGCACGGACTAACTCACATTCCAAATGTTATGCACTCAAAATATTGTTGTTTTAGCTACCCTTACTGCTTTATGCATACTTATACTTATCCCAGCGGGTTGTGCTGGAATCATACTATCCCACCCAGGTGGATTGTGCCGGGGAGTACGCAGTTTTCTTTTTCTTTCTTTTATTTTTTTTTATCCTTCCTGGAGTATGCCCCTTGTAGCCTGTATATTTGATTAACCTCTTTTAATTTCAAGTTGATTTACCAAAAAAAAAAAAGACCTGGGCCATTTCTTCCAAGGATTGGGATATAATGGCTCTAATAGCCGTGATATGTATGTGTGACCCAACATTGCAAGTTGACAACTGGAGATGCTCTTAGAACAGATAATTCCTAATTTGGCCCGGGGGAAGAGGACTATAATTGTCAATCCGAGTGTACAATCTCTATATTATAATTGTTTACTAGGGATTAAAACTCCACACGATCAAGTACATTTTTTTGGGTACAACGAGGCCCTAATTGTTCAATTCTCCAAGAAGCCACAGTTTCAATTAAAAAACTCAACAGTAATGCTATTTCATAAACTGGTTAGGAATTTACTTTTAGAATAGGACTTATTATCAGTAACCTAGAATTGCAAAAGCTAAATGTCAAATGAGAATATTCATTTCGAGCATTATTGTGTCTTCTAAAACGAAGACTGGCCTGACAACATAGTCATCCACCATAATCATGAAATATAAATCTCGTACTTTTTATCAAGTGCAACAACTAAAAGTGTTGGTTTCACTTTTCCATTTCCAGCGGATCAAAAAAAAAAAAACCTTTTGCATTTCCCCCCAGGGAAAAAAAATGAAGAACCCTATTACAATTTACAAACAATTCATGAAGGAGATAGGAATTTGACAGCATATTGAAGGCCTGTTATTTTTTGCATTTTTGATTTATGGTCAGAATCGATTATTAGTGAGCAGAGTTTGACAGATGTATGCAAAATAGATTTTGCAGCCGAGTAGTATTTGGAAGTAATATTCAAAACAGATTATGATGAGGTTTTGTTACCGGAATGCAAAATGAGAATACAAAGTACCTCCCAAGGCTGTGTGATTTGAAGAATGCATTTTTGCAAAAATGAAGTCTAGAATGAGGCTCTCAAACACCCAGAATGGAAAAATGACTCCCAAATAAGCCCTGAAAGGGTGTTTTCATAAATCAGGACACGAAGCTGGCCAAGAGTTCCGGGCCTAAGCTTAATTGGACGATGGCCAACTGTGACGAGTATAATGTCTATCGTGGACCCAAAAGTGAAGTAGACCAGAAGCAGGCAACTCACCTGACGTGGGAGGATGAACACCTCATCAATCGCCATTGCGTTTATGGACATCCAGTCGCCTACGCTTGCAATTTCCTTAGGTGCGCCCTGTCAAATATCTGGGCCCCATTCCCATTAGCTTGTGGGGTGTGACATTGTGAGTAGCGAAATGTTGACTAGTTGACAGCTGAAAAAGACCACTGACAGATACGACCAATGTCAAATATAGAGAGGAATCTGAGAAAACAATTCCAGTAATTTCAGTAAGCAATAATCAAACTCTGAACTACAAAATTTGAAATACAAGATTTCAGTTCAAACTGTGAATTATCTATGTTTATGGAATGAACAATAATATAAGGTACACACACACCAGACCAAAGTGATTCAGTCACAATGTTAAAATACAAAACAGGATTGCTGTAATTTAGCTCCCAATTGCTCAGCTTGGGGCCTTACGATACGGAGAATTAGCCAAACGACCCAAACCGTCCACCGACTCAACCAAAACTGGTGAATTTAGTGCAATATATGCATCACTCTGCAACCTGCCAACTGGGCATATGGTGAGCAATCTCCCTTAAGGCACGAATTCATGATTTTCTTGCACCCTTCCTCTTTTTTGATAGTCCCTTTTGATTTTGATCCCTCTTCCTCTTCTTTGACTGCATTTGAAACGATTGGCCGACCAACGAGGGTTGTTCTTTCAATGCAAAACTTCTTGCGACATGCCCCAAGTGAAGTTTTTTCACCATGAAAATACTTTTGAGTTCACCTCGATGGGCTGTGTATGCGCGGACCCAAGAACAAAATGCATCCTTTGCCAACTTCTTCATCTGGGGCTGAGATGAGATGAAAGCAAAACATCAACTTCTAGCGTATAAAATAAATGTGATCCTGGATTCAAAATATGAAACTAATGAACCAACTGAAAAAATTCTAAGGAAGTAAATGGAGTCATCGGAAACTGGATGCGATTTGGAGCAGACATGACAGATTTCCACTTCATAACCTCAAAGTTCCTGGCCCAGTAGCCAAACCTCATGTTCGAACATCCAAGGAGGAACTTGTGGAAAATATTTTCTATACAACTATGGAAACGATTTTAATTATTTGATTGGTGACTATCATAACGAATTCAGATTTGAAAAGTTCAAGTCCATTTCCATACGAAGCATATACCTGTCCGAAGACTGAGATCAGATAATATATTAATATGACCATTTTTAATTCGCTTTCCTTGCTTGGGACTCCTTAAAAATTACAAACTGTAAGAAACCACATTGACCACAAATATCATGAAAGAAAAGGGGTTGAAGAAGAAGGTGGGTATCTGTGTACTCTGGAGAGAGAGCTGTCAATCAAGAGAACATATACCTTGCCAAAACCAATAAAAGAGATCGACAAAATTGTTTAGAGGTAGGTCTACAAAACACAGAATTATGATCTCTAAATTTGAACAAGATCGATTCAGGAGGTTCATACCTCTGCAATGACAAAAGATTCAAGTGTCTTCTGCAAATTAAGCACCCAGGGATGCATCTCTATGGAAACAAACTTTTTGACATTGTGCTTCTGACTGTATACAGGGAAACTATCCAACACTTTGAGAAGGGGATACTCTGATAGTGACACCCCATGTTTCTCCAGTTCTTGCAAATAATCCATCTCAACAGGTTGTAAAAATAACAAAGAATCTCCCCTTTCCCCCAAGCGAGCAGTTCTCCCAACTCTGAAACGCAGATCAAAGATAAGCATTAAACCCCCACACTCACTCTGTCCATTTTGAGAGGTAATCTTGACAAGCATGCACATGAGACATGAACTGGATTTTACTCTTAATAGACCAGGCTTATAACTTCCAGGGTAGGAAAATGAGCTAATAAATCAACAAATTACCAATAAACATGTGGCATGTACGAGATAGTTAACGATAAAGACAATAATAAGTTAATAATGATTCTTGTCTACAAGACACTCAAATGGGATTGACAGGTCAAAGACTGTTGTGGTGTATAAAGCTCCTGAAACACAAAGCCAGTGGCAGATACCAGCACACTCATTTAGTACCGAATCACCAAATATTAGAAAACAATATGCACATCCAACATGAGCACACAAGTGCAAGCATGCAGAGAATAGAACCTACCCAGGAGGGCAACCTAACTTAAATTTGGCAGCCACCAGAAGAAAGGAGAATCTTAATACCAAAAGGTACCTGTGCACATATTCAGTAGCTTCCCCTGGAGAATCATACTGTATAATGCATCTAACTTTTGGAAAATCCAAGCCTCTAGCAGCAACATCTGTGGACAAGAGAAGGGCTACTTTCTCTGTTTTGAAGGACTGGAATGTAGTTCTCCGGTCCTCATGCTTCATGTTTCCATGTAACCTAAACAGTTTGCATTTCAGAAATAGTTGCATAGCTTCAGCTTCCGATTGCATTTTAGACAGTGATGGGAATTCGTTGAGCAGTGAATAGTGAAAATCGACTGCATTGCATGTTGAAAAGAACACCACAATCTGTAAAATGAATGCATGAGATAACATGACAAGCTAGAATAATAAACACATGCACTTAAGTAATACAACTTTCTCTAACAGGTTAGTTCAAATGATAAATATGATATTCTCTTCCGCGAGAGAGAGAGAGAGAGAGAGAGAGAGAGAGAGAGAGAGATTCATTCTCCAGACTAAATGAAAAGTATCGGATTGTTTTCCACCATCTCGCCAAAAACCGATTGGTGTTAGGGAGGGTTTCAATTAAGTCTCTACGGCATTTGACATCAGTTGCAAGGAGTGCCATTGTGTAACCAAATCCATAGAGGCACTCCGGGCCCAACAATCCCTCCCTCACGATAATGCTCCCGCAAACGAACCTCCTAGCTCTGATACCACTTGTCAGATCATTTTTCACTCTCTCTCCTAAAACCAATTGGTGTTAGGGAATGTTTCAATTAAGTCTCTTATGGCATTCAACATCGCACCCACAAGTCTGTTTTAGAGGTGGTTGCAAGGAGTGGCATTGTGTAACCAAATTCATGGGGGCACTCCAAGCTCAACAGAAAGATATGTTGATCATGATGTGGGACTCCAACCGAGTTCATAGTGACCTCCATACTATTAGTCAGTTGCATTTTCTTGCCAGAGCAACTTGTCGATAGATATTGTAGGGAACAAAATGTTGCTTCCTGTGACCACTCTAAAAAGAGACCCATGAGTACGATGTCAAATGCCATAAAAGACTTAAGTGAAGCCCTCTCTAACACCAATTGTTTTTAGAAGAGGGGGCAGAAATTGGTCCGACAACTGATATTATGCAAATGGTTACTAGGAATTAAAGGGAATATCCTCGACGACTCCCTCATAACTTGCAAATGTGAATAAGGTTCAAAGAACGGAAAGGAAAAGTAGGCATGTCGCTTAATCACTTACCAAACAATGAATACAAAAATTTAAAGGCACATGTGGATCTTGTGCTGATTACCAAGCACAATTCTTATGCTAATTCACAGAATTTATACAAAGGAACATCTTTATAGAAAGTGTAGAACCACGAGCAGTTTGGAAATAGACGGATGGCCTTACCTTATAGGATGTTTCTCTCTCAAAAAGAGACTTCAGAATGGATAGAAGGACAACAAGCCGCGAACCACAGGGCACTGCAGAGAAAATTTAGTCAGAACTCCTAAATCATATCATAGTATCAATCAAAGGCACCATATCAGACTGTGTCACATTTACCTTTAACATATCTCTGAAATAACTGAACTGGAAGCTTATATTCATCATTTGAGGATCTAACTATCTTTTCTGAGTGCTCTAACTCGTTCTCCACATTAGATCCTAAAGATTTCAAACCTTCAAGAGACGGACTCATTTGCAACGTCGTGTCATCAAGACCAATCATTATAGGATTTTCTAAACTTATTTTAGCAAGATTATTTACTTTGTCATTTAGGGTGGCTGACAAAAGCAAATTTTGTCTCTGAAAGTCAGAAATCCTTGAAATTGGCTTCTCCTTGCTAGGGGACCTGCTTTTCCTGGAACCCAATAGTTCAAGTATCTCCTCAATGTCTTTACCGAAACCTAATTCTAGAATCCTGTTAAGGCGCACAACCAAAGTCAATGATAAATTAGAGACCTCAGGGAGAATAATGAGGAAAAGAAATACAAAGTTGCATCTATAGAATTTAAATATTACATATCTGCTTCATCAAATATTATCCATCGCAAATTTGAGTACACAAATGATGCCGTATTTTTTAGATGATCCAAAAGGCGCCCAGGGGTTGCAACAAGAATAGATATGCCTGGAAATGACCATAAGTCAGAGATGTTAGCTGTTGGTCACATATTAAATAAGAGATCCAGAACTTTTTATGAGATATTTGAAAAGAAAAACAACACCCTGATGTCACAAGATGCAGACAATTCAAGAACCAGTTCGCAAAATAAGCATGTAGGAAATGGGGATGTTGAAATAACTAACAGGACAACAGTCAACCTGAAATTGGGACAGATAAAAAGAAGGAAAATAACCGACTCAATAAATTAAATGATTTCCTGCTTCCTCTTTCAAATAAGAAATGATAAATGAACAAAGTTACAATTGTCAAAAATAACAATTCAGTTCGAAGAGTTTAACAAGTACAAGAAAATCAACGACTACAAGTTTACACCTTTCCTTTTAATCAGACTAGTGTACACCTGAAGTGTGGTTGCATAGGGGGAGTTATGTCATTATAGGCTTTTGAAATTAACTGGAAAGACTGATCCAGGAAATTTCCAGCTTGACGACCAGACAGGGCTTTAAACATTGGAACTTAACAACTCGACAAGTGAAGTCAAGGCTGCTAGAGGATTCAACACTGTACGGTGCTTAAACCAATTTAACCCGCAAGATTATATGCCCAAATCTTAAGTAACGACATAGTTATTAAGCATGACGACATACCTTTACGCAACCTGGCCTTTTCTTTTGACCTATTTTCACCACCCATTATATAGCCTGGGACAATCCAGTGAAAGCGATGCAATAACTTTTGCAAGATTTCATAAACCTGCATGCATAACTCATGCGTTGGTACAAGAACCAACGCTACCACAAAAATATCAGTAATTGTGATTGGTCTAAGCACACAAGGCAATGCACTAATGACAAAATAGAACAATAATAAATTTCTCGTGAAAAAAGAAAAGAAAAGGAGGAGCGAGGATCTCAAAGCCTTATATCAGTTAAAGCATCTGGCTAAAAACCAATTGGCAATGAGTGGAGAGCCCTTGCTCATATACTAGTTTTGGAGTCTTCATTAACCAATGTGGGATAAGCTCTAACAATATCCATCAAAGAAAAATGAAGAAAGCAAGAACCTGTAATGTCTAACAAAATTGAGAACTTTTTACTCATTAAAATTTTTGAAGGTCCGACAGGTATAACCCACAACATTAGTGGTATTGTTTTTCTTCAAACTCACAATGAGATGCTAGCCTCAACACTAGGACAACCAATTTGTGCAAAGCAATCTAAAGAAGCAGATCATTATATTTAGACAATAAATAAACAGATATATACACATAAAGCAAAACAGAAAGAGCAAGAGCAGTTCCTTCTATAGCACAACATCAAGAACATAACCCATCGAATAAGTAAACCAATTTAACTCATTCTTCCCATTCAGTAATAAGGATTACAGAACTTAGCTACTGGTCGTTGTTTGTTGTGTGACTTGTGTCTCTGAACCTCCAATGAGACACAAAAACTTAAGTTCTACACATTGCATTGGAAAATATACAAGTTGTTGCAAAAAGACATGAAAAGCAGGAAAAGAAATACTTTTATGTAAAAAAGTTCAAAATAATTTAGTCACTTATTTATTCAATGCATGAACATGCAACATATCCAAAATTGCTTATGAAGTATCGAAAAGTAAAATTTCCCCTCTCAAGAACAGAAAAAGGAGAATGGCATCTGAGGTCTTTGTTATTTTCTTGATCCCATTGCAACCAATAGAAAAATACATCTCCTTGAAAATCTATGGTTTAACTCAAACTTGAAATCACGGTAGGATTCACATCTTCCATAATGGAGAAACTGCTGTCCTGACTGAAAAGCACATACCAAAAGTTCCATCAGACCGCTGAATTCGAGGATCATACTTCTGCAAGTGATGGATAATTGGAGCCAAATATGCAACAGTCTTGCCCGTTCCTGTAGCCGCATTAACAAGACTAAATTTTCCATTGAGGAACAGAAACAAACACACAAAAAATTAGACACAATTGTGAAAAAACTTGAGAAAAAGAAAAGAAATGAAAATTAGAATGAGAGGGAGAGTACACGTGTTTCCCGGAGAGAATAACAGGTATTGCCTGAGCCTGGATGAGTGTAGGAGCTTCGAAGCCCATTCTATCTGCGGTGGAGTACAGAGTAAACACACGACATTTTTGTACAGGCACTTCTTGACAAATGCTTTTGAAAGCAAATATACATAGACTTTCAGCTCATTGTGAGCAGCAAAACTAAGTTCACTTATGCATAATAACCATCAAAATGTTATCATTTATCCCAATCCAATAGCAGGTTCTGAAGGTTTATCATCATTTATCAAAAGATTCATTCTTTCACTCGAATTTTAGCATTTTTGTTATCATGTAATCTGTTTTCGATAAACAATATGATTGGACACAAAGATAATCATTTACACATAGGCATGTTGATGGGGGGGGGGGGGGGGGGGGGGAGAGAGAGAGAGACCTCGGAGAAGTTCACACAAGTTAGGGTGAAGGCCGAGACTGGAGAAGGAGCAAGAGGCGAACACTTGTGACTCTTCTCCATTCATCTTCGTTTTCGTATTCTTCTTCTTTTCCTCCATATTTTCTACTTCTACAGCTCTTCTCCTTTTCTCCATCTTCGATTAGCTGCTGCCGCCGCCGCCGTTTTTTCTTCCCTTAGGTGAATTTACCCTGCGATTTTTGCTTTGTTCGTTCGACGGAGAAGACCTGTGCGGGTGTGCCGCTTGGCGCTTGCCAATAAAATAAAACCGGTTTCCATTTATTTTTGAAAATAAGACATTTGTCTAGGGTTAAGTCACTAGCATCAAACCCGTGCCACGAAGTCGCAATACACCAAAGAAAATTAACTATTGATAAATATTTTCAACATTACAATGGCCTTGTTTGTTACTCTCTCCGTTCCAAAATAAGTGTCCACTACGAAAAATCGTGTCATTTTTCAAATCAAAAAATTTAGTACTTCCGTTTATCGTTTTTCAAACTTTTTCGCACCAAATTAAATTACTCATTGAGTACTTTAATTCGGTGCAAAAAAATTCAAAACACGATACACGAAAGTACTTAATTTTTTAATTTGAAAAACGGTAAGAGAGAGAGTAAGGGACACTTATTTTGGAACGGAGGGAGTAGTTTAGTTTTCCACAAAAATCTAGCGTCGTACCGGGCTACATGATTATATGCTTGGAGCACTTTGATTCCACAATCAAGCGGAAAACCCGTGCTATGTTGTTGTCCACCGATTTCCCCAAGGGACAGGAGAAACGGGAGTGGCCAACACCGGGTGGTGTAGAAGATGCGAGGGCGTGCCAGGAGAAATGTATCTCCAAGAGAAATGTAGAAAAGCGCCTGAATATACTGACTAACTTCTTTCAAGCAATTGAGAAACTCGAACTAAAGTTACAAGGGTTCGTGGGGCCTTGAAAAAGGACTTCCACACTTGAAGAAAACTGCGTAAAAGAGTTCAGAGGAAGGGGGAAGAAAGAACGGGGAAGAAGTAGGAGATAGACATAGCTAAAAGAGATCGATCGACTAACTGCTAGAGTTAGGAGATAAAAACTAAATCTAATTTGCTACTGTGAGCGTTGTTGGTGTTGGAACCCCCGCAATGTTGCACAATGACTTGTATTTATAGCTTCTGAGTTCCTTTGTAACTTCTGGAATGTAACCGCCCATGATCTCCTATAATTTCGCCATGTCTTCTTGAAAATGCATGAGGGTGTGACATGTGTCCCCTAATTGGCCGAAAATAACCAACCATGTTCTCAATATAATTAATCACATGTTAATTTCGGCCTTAACCGCTTGTTTTAGATAACCACCACTCTCCTATAATTTAGGTAACAAACTTTATCTCCTAAATTATAGATAATTCGACTATTAATTAAAATCCGAATTAAAGTTAAAACAATTTCTAACCAATTCCTTTGCCACGTGTAAATTTTAAAATTTATGGTACAAACATATGTACGGGATGAATTAATGTTATCATATACCAATAATTTAAATTTGTACGTCAAGAACAGTGTTATTTTTCAAAACGCGTGTATTAGTTTTGGTATTAAACATATTGATGAGTGATTAATCGATGAAAGTGTGTAATTTTTGGGTATTAATCAGGTTGATGATGATTAACCTATGAAAATGTGTATTCTTTTGGGTATTATAAATAATTAATCTTAGAACATTATACCTTTTTTTATACTAATAAACCCTCCGTTCGTAAAGATAATCCATTGCCAAAAAAACTCTAATTTCCGGATAGAAAAATAAAGCACCTCCGTACATGATTTATACATTTCTTCATACAAAATTAAAGAACTAATTGAGATTTTTATCCAAAAATTGCACGTCGCTTTATAATTAATAGACTATCTTTTGTGGGATGGAGGTGGAAGAATATTAATTTTAGGTGCTACATTCGAGTCAAAATCCTGGCTCTGTCCCTGGGTATTACTCTCTAATATAAATTGTCAAAAAAAATCTTATAACTTGTTTAAATACCTCACAAAATCAAACTTAATCAAATCTTAAAATACCTCATGATCTTCATATCTTGCTCTGGGGCTTAACTCCTTTGTTTATGGAGCTGGACATTGTAGTGATGCAATCGTTGTGCTTAATGTATGGTTGGTTCAAAATATTAGTTCACTCATATGGATATATAGTTTCTTATATTTGGATGTTAGTTTTGCGATTATTATGTATCATATGTGTAAGGCATATATTTGAGTTTTGAATTTTTTTTTCCACAATATAATTCAACTGTATTCTACGGCTTCTTATTTTGTTCATATATTAATTGTTTAAGTTAGATAGATATTCATCATTCTATCTTAAAGTAGAATATAATACTATATGTCACTTTGTCAAAAAAAAAAAAAAAAAAAGAAGAAGAAGAGAACAAATTCTATCCCACAAATCTCAAGAAAGGTTGGCTAAAGAATTGTTAAGATCTTATTTGTCATCTGATAGTCATATAGTAATTTAGTGTTATACCTTTCAAGATCTTAGCAGTAGCAACTATTAACTTGACACTTACTGCTAAATTGAGAATAATATTTCAATTATGTAACCCTTTGACCATTTTTGGTTTCAAAATGTTGTTTTGACAATTTCAGTCGATTGATTTTCTCATCAAGGTCCTCACATCGATCCTGTAAAAGCCGAGTCATATTTTAACCAACATAAATTTCGACATCGAAATCCATTATAGATTTTTTTTTAAAATGAATACTAATTAATAGAAACTGGAAAAAAAAATTATTACAAACTAACTCACCGTTACCAAAACATGGGTTATTTGTTCATTTGCACCAGGCCAACCATGGCCCTAGCCAAAGTATAAGAACAACAATAAGGTTTGCACGAAAATATAATTGGTTGGATTGAGAGACTGATGGTTGAGAAAATGGGGGATTGACATTTTCATTTTTATAAGTTTTTGATGTATTTGTAATTTAAAACTAATGGATTATTGTTTTTATTTGCAAATGTTGAGTGATTTTTTAAATTATTTTGAAATTTTTAATTAGATAATTAATTGCTTCATTTGTAGAACTTATTAATTTATGAGTATTTGACATTTAAAATTATTTGACTGAGTATTTTCTTTACAAATCTTGAGTGTTGATTCCTTAAACCATGGAACTTGCTTGAAATTACCTACTTATGGTAATTGAATTATTGTCACATGTGTCACTCAAAATCCTATACGACGAACCAACTATTTTATGCCACTTGTCGCGATGAGAGCCTTTCTCACATAAAGTCATTCTGCAATATATAATAAATCACTACTCTTATTTAATGTCCTTTTTTTCACACACACACACATATATTAACTCTCTTCACTCGTCAATAGTACTAGTATTTTCCAATTAAGCCACACTGAAGATAACAAATGTAGTGAAAATTGTTACGGTGAACACAGATGCTACTAAAAATATAACTAAGCGATGAAATAAGTCATTAAACTAAGTTGATGTGATTGTCCGGTTTGTTAAATGACGATCTAAGAATGAAATGATGTAAAATTTTAACAAAAATTAGGATAACTTATTGGAATCTAGTAAGTAACTTGTGAAAAGAAATCTTAGGTGAATTTCCACTACGGTATTTTTGCCAGGTAAAATGAATGTGATTATGTGAATGCGAAAATATCGAAAATATCAAAAGTATTTTTGGTGAAAAACTCACTCTTAATAATTAATGATTTTTTCGAACGGGAAAAATACAAAATGCCCCCCCATACTTTACAGTCAATTACATATCGCATCCCGAACTTCGACTTATTTCAATTTACCTCCCAAACTTAAACTCCGTTATTTAAAATGACTCCTTCCGGCCCAATCCGTTACCTCACTAACGGAAAATGATGAGATGGACGTTAACAGAGAGTAAAAACCGTTAGTGGGTGCACAAACGCCCCAAAACGACGTAATTTTGGGGCAGTCCAAGGGGGAAAAAAAACACACCTAAAATCAGTCTCTCTCTCTCTCTCTCTCTCCACCCAACCACATCTTCCTCTCCAAACCCAAATCAAATTAGGTCAAAATCACAGACCCAATTATTTATCTAACTTTTTTTTTTTCAAAAAGTGT
Source organism: Vaccinium vitis-idaea (assembly GCA_963854785.1). NCBI lineage: Eukaryota > Viridiplantae > Streptophyta > Magnoliopsida > Ericales > Ericaceae > Vaccinium > Vaccinium vitis-idaea. The sequence continues at coordinate 40,129,168 of OY978219.1, forward strand.
CTCAAAAGTTTTTCGGAAATAATATTTTTTCAAAAAAAATTTATTTAAAAAAATTATTTTGGAAACAATATTTTTTAAGAATCTTTATTTTTCAAAAAAACTTCATTTAAACTGATTGTCATTGTTCTAAAAAGTATTTTCAATTAAATGTTTTCAAAATAATTTTTGTATCTCCAAAATTGTTTTTAAATTTTTTTTTTAAAAGTGGTTCTTTAAAAAAATATTTTTCTTGTTTAAAAAAAACATAAGAAAGATTGTCTTTGATAAAAAAAAATTATTCCACGCGAATCAAACATGTGATTGGGTAGGTTATGGATTAAATTAATACCAGGACAAATAGTCTAGGACTACCAATCCCAGGACAAATAGTTCAGAACTACCGTCCCATAAAAAAAATTATCCCAAAAATTATCTTGGGATTAAAATAGATAGGACTAATAATCCTGAGATTGGTAGTCCTGGACTATTTGTCTTGGTATTAATTTCATCCATAATCTACCCAATTCCATGTTTGATTCGCATGAGATTATTTATGGAATAATTTTTTTAAAAATAAAAAACAGTCTTTCTTAGTTTTTTTTTAAACAAGAAAAATAGTTTTTTATAGAACCATTTTTTGAAAACAATTATGGAGAAAAAAAAATTATTTTGAAAAACATTTACTTGAAAATACTTTTTAGAACAATCACAATCAGTTTTTTTTTTTTAATTTTTGGAAAACAATTCTTGAAACAATTTTTTTTAATAAAAAAATAAACATTCTTAAAAAATACTATTTCCAAAATAATTTTTTTAAATAAAGTTTTTTTGAAAAATATTACTTCCGAAAAAAAATTTGAGATACTTTTTGAAAAAAAAAATTAGATAAATAATTAGGTTTGTGATTTTGACCTAATCTGATTTGGGTTTGGAGAGGAAGATGTGGTTGGGAGGGGGGAGAGAGAGAGAGAGAACTACATCATTTTGGGGCGTTTGTGCTCCCACTAACGGTTTTAACTCTCCGTTAGTGTCCACCTCATCATTTTCAGTTAGTGAGGTAACAGATTGGGACGGAAGGAGTCGTTTTGAATTACGGAGTTTAAGTTTGGAATGTAAATTGAAATAAGTAGAAATTTGGATGTGATATGTAATTGAGTGTAAAGTATGGGGGTATTTTGTATTTTTCCCTTTTCGAACGGATGTGATGAAAATACACAAAAGAAAAGCCAAAAAGTTACTCGTATTTTTTTTAAGGGATGTGAGAATTTTTTTTCTTGATACTATATGGTACTGGACTTTTTGGAAATGGACGGCGCTGATGTTCTCTGGATAAACGTAGCACTGTGCGTTTTGAGTACCCAACAACTAGTCCAAACCGTCGCCATTTCTCCATAGGAACACATCTCGAATCTGGACCTCCTCTCCATTCCTGTTAGAGATTAACTGACACTTAAGTTAGGATTGCAGCGATTTGGTTGATCAACTTCAGTTTCAGATGGAATCTAAAGACGGATATGTAGATGTTGAGAATTTGGAGAGAGGTTTGTTGTCACCACAAAATGGATCGCAAAACGAAGGCGAAGCGGAAGAGGAGACGGTTCTTTACACGGCTTCGTTCGAAGAGACGGAGGAGAATTTCATCAAGTATCAAACTTCCCGATGGGTGCTTTACTCGTTGCTCTGGATTTTGGCTTGGGGGTTTGGTTTGTTCATGTTGCTTTACGTACCTGTTCGGAGATATATTCTGCGCAAAGATATTAGGTCAAGGAAGCTCTATGTCACCCCCAATGCTATTGTCTACAAAGTAAATTGCCCATTCCTTTTTAAAGTTGTTGCCTTTGTTTTCTTTTGCCCATTCCTTTTTAAAGTTGTTTTCTTTTTGTTTTCAGTGACTTTGACTGCGACTTTTATGTTTTATGAATGCTTTTGGAGTTTATTACTAGTAGTAGTTAAAGAAGCATGATACGAGAACTAGACTGGATTTGTGATCTTGCGGTTGAGTTCATTGAGGTGCACTTTATACTAGCAATGGTGTTTATGGTTTGGTAAATGAAAATTTATGTCAATTGGGGTGCGTATTGCAAATATTTTCAGTGTATTTTTGGGACTTCAATCTTTAGTTTACCAAGTAAGAAGATTGCTAAAATTCGATGTCATGTTATATGAGTTAAATGCATTGAAGATACTGTTTAATATTGCTGAAGTTCTACGAGTCCTGTGTTTTCCTTTTAGCTAACACCTTTTTCCTATTTTCTTGTTTAGTTGGTAAGGCCGGTTCCATTTCCATGTTTTGGTGTATTGAAGAAAGAGAAGCACATTCCATTACCTTCAGTTGCTGATGTTGTGATAGAACAAGGTAAAAACTAAAACTGTTGTCTTATGCTCTGTATGCAGGGTTGCCTGGATATTAAAAGTTACAGTAATATTTTTTGCATAGCACGTTTGGTTAGACTAATGTTAATTCCTTTCAAACTTGTAAGCACACCAAAGCAGGGTAACCTGTACACCCCCTTTGTATCATGACATAATTGTGTACATTAACTATAGATGTTGACATGTTGTGCATTCTTTTCTCTTGAGTATGGCTTATCACTGTTACACGGTCTAGGGCAGAACTCAGCCCCAAAAGCTAGCTCATGAAGTGAAGGTGCCCTCACACTTATATACTTTGCTTCACACCCTCCCTCACGCGTAGGGTGCTTACTTAGCAGCACTTGCCGTGTGCGGGTCAGAGAAACGCATCCTACCCATCTCTGGTTTCTAGCTCTGATACCATATTAGATGGTCTTGGGTACAACTCAACCCCAAAGTTAGCTCATGAAGTGAGGGTGCCCTCATGCTTATATACTTCATATTAATTTGGTACCCAGACGATGTGGGACTTCACTTCACAGTCACTACATGTCTCATTATGTAGCCATTGCTATTCTCAGGATATCTGCAGTCCCTTTTTGGTGTATACTCAATCAGGTTTGAGAATGTTGGTGTAAGAAGGTCTCCAAGTGATGATGTTCGAATTGAAGGTGTTGCAAATCCTCGTGCTTTTAGGAAGGTATATACCTTACTTGCAAACTGCAATTAATTTGGGTATTTTTGTTTGGAAGTATAATAGGAATTTATAACCTTGATACCTTTCAGGCTGTTACAATGCACCTTTCAAATATGAGAAGTGAGGCTTTCTCTAGGCATGTTTCCACTATTGAAGATGTTCCAAATTTGAGGATTGGCCCCTCAGCTGCAGCGTGGGTATGCCTAAATACTTGAGCATGGCTCGCTCATTAAGTAGTTTTTTCTTCTTCTTGGATTTTGCTTCTGATATTTTGCCCCTCTACAATGTCATGTTGGCTCAAAAGAAGCTGTTCTTGATTAGTCAATCAAATACCTTATTTCTTGAAAATCTCTTTCTTACGCAGCTTCCCTAGTTATTTTTTATTCCGTTGATCTTATGCAGATGTCTCCATCAAAATCTTTGAGGCAAGATTCTTTTTCTCAATCAGGGGAGCTAATACTTTTGCAAAAATTAGAGGAGGTTGGATCTTCTGTGAAGGTAATGACCCCTTCAGTTTGTAGGTAATATCTGATCAACTAACTAACGAACTCAGTATGTGAGATTGCTCACTCGTTCTTTCAAACATGAAATGCATATCTGCTATTTTGTTGCAGAGAGTACAGAGCTTAATCGAGGACCAACACGCTCAAACATCACAACCAACAGATTAATTAAGTGGACCTCAAAAGCACAAGTCCCCTGTAATTACCTATTTTCCTGGTTTGTCAGATCCTTTCTGCTTGAAATTACTCTTATTCAGACTTTAATTTTGCCAAGCAGTACTATCCATGGTCATTGAAGTGATAGAAATGGCAACTTTTCCTCTCTAACTTTAATATCATTTATCAAGAAACATTTTAGATATTTTAATGCCCAGACATTCATAACTCAAGAACCTGGTCCTCTAATAAACTACCAGGAATGAAATCTTTGCTCTCCTGGTCCATCTAAGCTTAGCTATCAAGAGTCTGACTCTTTCATAGACTCAACCCCTTGGGAGGGTGACATCAGGAGTTATGTTGGTCTGACGCTCATCATCTCAAACCTCCTCAAGTTTCAAATTCTACCCTTAAGTTTTCCAGTTTTCAAGGCTCTGGAAATGTAAAAGCATTTTCGCCCTCTTTGAAGTGTGACAACTTCCCAGTTCAATCTACTTAACAACCAAGAGTTTGGCCCTTTCCTTAACTGTCTGGGGTCAGCTCATGGTAGGTGACAACTAAAATTCATCTCATTGCTCATGCGGACTGGTTCCTATCAGATACTGCGGACTGCTTCAGAAATTATATGTGGGCCTGGTCAATGAACAAGTTACTTGTGTTTTTTTTTTTGGATAAAAATTAATTGTGTTTTTCTTTAACAGCTTGTAATTTTATTGTTTCCATAAGCCATGTGTAGAGCTTGTCCACATCGGTGAATTATCTCTTCCATAGCCAGAGCATGGGCAGTCTCTCTGCTCGTTGTTAATTAGTTGTGAGTTGGATGTTTTAACATGGTATTAGAGCTAAGCTTTCAAGAGCTTTTGGCAAGACTTTTTTGATTGATTTTTCATTATTTGTGCCATTAGTGCATTCCTTTACGTTGTGATCTTATTTTTTAGATACTTTATTAATGTGTCCACGTGTTAGTTGGGGTTCACGTGTTAAGGAGTGTTCGAGCTTTTTGCATTGGCCAATTGCCTCTGCTCTCATTGTCGATGAGTTTTGATTTGAATGCTTTAATTCCATGTTCGTACTATTTTCTTAACAAGCAAAAAAAAGTAAACCAAAATGCAGATCTCTCTGAACTGTCAAGATAGTTTCTACATTTTAAAATCCGTCAAGGTACTTGCACACCAAATTCGTTTAACCTCTTAGGGTAGCTTGAGACATGCTCATCATTTTCAATGAAGCTTAATGTTCAGCACACTGAACGAGGTTTAAGCTTAAAAGGACCATTGTCAGCTTGGCTCACTGTGGTAATTTTTTTTTGTCATCACTTGTAAAAGGAATGTATCTATACAGATAATATGAGAGAACTCACCCACAGAAATGATGAATTTAATTGATTATTTATGTCCTATGTTGATTAGACTGCGTCTGCATGTGTTGCAGGATCGAAGTAAGGTATAATGCAAGAAAAGCTTTAGTTCAGGATCATTGCTGAGCCATCAAATTTGGATTTTCTGTCTGAGCTGCCCTGAAGCAAGAATTTTGATCATGCATAGGTCCTATATGTGTTCGAGTGCGTTGGCAATTGTTCTGGTTCCCGTGTATTAGAGTGAAGATTGCTGGTACTCCTGTCTACTTACAGAGGTTAAGTATTGAGTTCTGTTCATGTTTTACACAACCAAAATTTCACATATTCGCCTACGTGATTTCTAATTTTGTGGCCTCTCTGTTGGTTTTGTCCCCTTATTCTTTACTTTTCTTTTCTTTCATAAAGTTCTCCACTATTCTGTCTTTGATTTGCTCTTCTTTCTTTTTTTTCTCTTCTCTCTTATGTGTTTTGGTAATGATTTCTGTAGAATTGATTGCAATATATAGTTGAATTTGCAAATTCACCAGCATCACATAGTATTCTCCCCCAGTAGCATCCGCATGTTGCAAGTTTTTTTTTTTTATCGGCTCCGCATGTAGCAAGTTAACAATACATAATGGAATAGAAAGATAAATATGCAAATCTCCTACCGAAATTGGAGTAGCATTCGCTAGAGCATCGGCGCATATGTTTGCCAATATCATACCTGCTGAAAGGTGTTCAACTATTCATTTAATTTTGAAGGTGAGTTTTCCTTCAGCTATGGAGTTACTTGTTGAGATTGTTATGTTTGGCATCCTGTTATACTTGTACTGACTCGCAGTTCGGCCGAGCTTATCTCCAATAGAGGAAATATACATGCCAATATGCGCAGGAATTTGTCACATGGAACTGAACTTCTGCTCTCGCATCGCGTCCACTCTTCTTTTTCCATCCAAGAAAATTTTCTTTTCCTTTTACCTTCTCTTTATCCACATTTCCATATTCAAACGCTATTTCAAGGTTGACCGCTTATAGGAACAATTCTCTACAGCCAGGCAGTGGCAGAGCCAGGATTTCATGTGAGTGGGGGCACCGTGGCATAATATTTTATAACGCTTCTAAACATAAGCGGGAAAAAAAAAAAAACTAAATATTTGTTGGTGCTTTTATGTACAATTGACCTCGACAAGTTTTAATTCATCTGATAATTGTTTCATTACTAATCCTATAAAAACATTTTACTTTGTGTATATTGTCCGCGCTAGCTTAAAGACTCTACCTAAGTTCATTTTTTTGAAGAAATTGTAGAATTATGATAACTCGCTTAACTATTAGATTATTAATCTTTATGACAAAAAAATTAAATTAATTATAGTAACGATCCTTAAGATTTTTTTCAATTTTTTATTTCAAAATTAGTAAAACGGTGAAAATTTACTCATTTTCTTGTCCCATTTGGAAATAGAAGGAAAAAGAAAAGCATAATAAGAAATTGTAGAATTATGATAACTCGCTTAACTATTAGATTATTAATCTTTATGACAAAAAAATTAAATTAATTATAGTAACGATCCTTAAGATTTTTTTCTATTTTTTATTTCAAAATTAGTAAAACGGTGAAAATTTACTCATTTTCTTGTCCCATTTGGAAATAGAAGGAAAAAGAAAAGCATAATACTAAAAGGAAAGAAAAAAAACATGATAGAAACCACCACCAGGACTTGAACCCTGGCATTTAAGGAGGGAGGCCAGCACTTGGCCAACTGCACCAAGCACACCCATTGTTAGAAATCAGATAATTTTATTATATATAATAAACATTAAAAAAAAAAAAAAACACGGGGTAAAAATCCAGTGTGGGCACGTGCCCACACTGGTCCTATGGTGGCTCCGCCGCTGAGCCAGGTTGCTCGCCTTTCTCTATGAAAAGTTTCTCCTTGTTAGACCTCTGAGAGTTATGAGCTGAGGTAGTGTTATTTGTGTGAAATAGGAAATTAAGGGGTAGCTTGCTTGGAGGATCATCGACGATGATGAGGGGCTAGGCTATAAATGAACTTTAATCGTTCTTTGTACTTCCAATTCCATATTATGTCATCATGGACTTGAGCATTCAAATGGACTCGTAATTGGCCTCATTTCAAAGTACATATGACAATTGCATCATATGATCAGGATTCTGGACCAGTGATGGTCATTGGTCAATAGTGGGAGAAAGCTTGAAAACGGAATTTTTAAGTTCTATATTTTGAACAAACCAAAAAAAGAAACAGACGTAATAAAGTAAGCGCGACTTAGTAAATTCCGTAAATGCTAAGGTGAAAAATATATGACTTCATGGGGCCATAATTTGAAAACCTAATAGAGATTCAACAACAAAGAAAAGGTCAAGCAGTAAGACGCTAACTTGACCAAGATGACATTTGGGTACTATTAGGGATTGTTATATAATTTACCATATTTGGTATCCGTGACTAAAAGACTTTCTTTTTGATTGGGCAAAAGAAAGATTTAATTGATACGCGACAAATGATACATTGAGAGAGGATTTAAAATGACGCCCCTTGCAGCCTAAAAAATTACCCCATGTGGCCATGTAACGGTCAATCTTTGGCATCGAAAGCAAACGACTAAATGGAAAAGCCAAGAGAATCATCCATAAATGTGCCAATTAGTGGCCCAAATAAAGTCAGCAAATGACTCAGTCAAGAGTTTTGAACCCGTCATGATAAATAGTGAATGGGATATGTTCCAAAATATCAGTAGCTTAATTAAGCCTAGAAAATAATCAACCTGTCAAATGATGGTTTAGCTCTTGAAGTTGCATATCTGAGATTGTTTAGCTTTTGAGATATGATATGGGCTTCAATTGGGTTGGGTTTCAAATATTTTGTGAGCTTATTTTTTCAATTGGGTGTTCAAACATTTTTTTTTTTTTTTTTTTAACCATAACCTTACCCATACATTAAAAACTAATGAAATTACAAAGGCAACGCCAAGCAAGATCTTTCACATCTTGACGGGTGACTTTAACAATATCAACAAAACAAAAGGATGACGAAATAACTTCTAAAATATTATGGACAATATTCCTAATTAATACATTAGCGGTCAAAACGTCCGTAAGTGCAGTTACAACTTCTTTAATGTCCGTCAAGATCCGCACACATGAAAAGCCAGCTGACTTTGCCCATTTGACCGCCTCCAAAACCGCTAGCACTTCTTCCACACTAGTAGCCGATAGCACCAAGCAGCCCACACATTTGCAAAAATCTTTCTTCCAAGCACCATCGACAAAGTTTTCCTCCACACATCCACCCTCCTCCTGACTTTCCCTGCAAAAGGAATATCCCCTCCACAAGTGCCCACTTCCACCTGCTCCTCCTTTATCCACAGCTCTTCTAGACTTCAATAACATAGAAAAGATTATGCTTAATATTAACAACACATGAATCAAATATAGGAATAGCAAAGTCAAAGAAAGCACAATTACGAGATCGCCAAATTTCCCAAATGCCAGAGTGTTCATATATTATTGTGTTGGTGTTCAAGATGGTAAAAATAAACTTAAAAATAAATTTGTTACATATATTTCTTCTAAAAACAATTTTTTTCAGGGGTATTCATGTGACCACCCATTGGTCCATGTAGCGCCACCCCTGCATCCTAACCAAATCGGGCACGAGTACTGAATGTAATTGTTATATGACTAGCATATTAGTTTGGAACCCGTGACCAAAGCACTTGTTTTTGTTTCTTTTTTTTTTTTGATTGGCAAAAGAAGATTTTAATTAATACCCGACAAAAGATACATCAAGAGAGGATTTAAAAACTAGCAAAGAGGTACCTAGAACCAAAATCAGAAGAAGAGAAGAAAGAAAAGAAAAGAACCCAAAAAAAAAAAAAAAGACACATCCAATGATGGTTTGGCTCTCATATGCTGGTAAATATGTCACTGGATCCGTGGTAGCGCTTCCGATGACAGTGTTTGGTGATCGGAGTTTTTTTAGTTCTTTTTGTTTTGTTGTTTATTTTCTATAGCCTTCCCTTCTTGGAGTGTTTATCCCTCCCCCATGTGGGAGTTTTTGTCCTTGATTTCATCATTACATTTTCATAACCTTGAACGGTGTGTCCTTTGTGGGATCCTCTACTACGACGTCTTTAACTGGCTCTATTACCCAACCTTGTTGTTGGCCTGCTTTCGCAGCACGTGCCATTAAGCCTACTAGTGTTGTGCTCGAGCCTAGATTGTTTGGTAGTTTTGGTTCATTTCATTTTATTGTGATGAATTTTGTTTTGCCTTTCGGCTGTCATAATTTCATTTGCCTCTTGTTCAAAAAGCAAAAATAAAAAATAAAAATGGTTGAATGAGGGGAGAGGGAAAACCGAGAAGATCAGTGAATGATTCACCCAACACCCTTTCATATCCTTCGACTTCTTGTTCAAAACCGAGAAAAAAAAAATGGTTGCATTTGAAAACCTCCACAGAGTACTCCTTTGACAGAAAACTTTGCTTTTACCCAAATGGCTATAACACATTTAGATTTAGGGACCATTAATTCAAATGTTTTGTGTGACAAGATGTAAAATTAAAATTGAATTACGTTCAAGTTTTTCCCATTATTATTAAGATTTAAGAGCATCTCACTCTCTTCTAGCTGAATTAAAATAGCTATATAGCTTATGTAGCATAAAAGTGAAAGTTTTATTTATTTTATTTTTTCGTTATTGTAGATTGTTGTAGAGGTAGTACATTGCATTTGCGGGTTCTCTCTAGTCTCTATGATGCTCATACGGGGTGATGAGACACACACATTGCTTGCCCACTTTTGGGTCCCGCACGGCCGATCCGAGCCGTTCATTTATCTCAAAATCAAATTCCGAGGGGCCTACGCGGAGATCAAGTCGATCGGACGTCTCTAAGTGCTCGATACTAAATCACCCCATTTCGATTTGATCCCCGCGTGGACCCCTCATAATTTGATTTTGAGATGAATGAACAGCTTGGATCGACCGTGTAGGACCCAAAAGTGGGTCTCAGAGACCCATCTGTGCACTGTCTGTGCACACCCATCTGTCCCCGTTGTTTTACCATTCCATATCTCAACTCAAAATCACCTTCCACTTTTTCTCCAACACCAACTCGGTATTGGTAACAAATAGTCTCTGTTCGATGTCAATTGCTGCACAATCTGACAACGTTAGCCTTATGGGACGGAACAAACAATATCTGTGTCGGCTTTGTGTTGGTTGATTATTACCTATTGTAAAATTCTGTCCATGTTGTTCTGAAAAATATTACTAGAAAAGCTTAGTAGAACTAATCAAGGACGATTCGTGGGACCCGCAACATTAAATAATGCAATGTCATATAAGTCGTCATTCTCAAGGCTTTAAAAAAGTTAAAATTTTGTTATTGTTAGTACTCCCTCCGTCCCAAAAAGAATGTCCAAAATCACTATTCACCACCTTCAAAAAATTATCTACATCTTGCAATTTATAATGCCTTTTGTGATTTTAAAAACATTGTTTAATAGAATTAAGTGAGATCTATCAATCGAGATCTATATTGCATACGTAAATCATTATACGTTGAAAAATATAGATAATCTTTTAAGAGGTGTGAACAGTGATTTTGGACATCCTTTTCGGGACGGAGGGAGTAATTGAATTCAGATCGCGTAAATAAAACGGATCCGGGGTGGGTGCTAATGCGGTAGGTGCTATGCGCCGTATTGTGCGGAAAAATTACGCCGTTTTGCTTGATTTTTGTGCACAACTCCAAAGCTTCCAAGGGTTTTGTTTGGAGGAAGAAAAAACCACTACAAATTGCCTAAACCCAAAGTGCCTAAACCCTAAACACGAAGTACTTAAACCTGAAGTGTCTAAATCCAAGTGCCTAAACCTACTATACCCTACTCCAAAAAGCCTAAATCCCCTAAAATTGAACCCCAAAATTAACTCTCCAAACAGGGCCTTCAATGTATCAAGAAAATGAGCAAAACGACATAGTTTTGCCGCACAACACGACGCATAGCACCTACCGCATAACACCTCCCCGGATTCAAATAAAACATACCACTACTCCCTACCTCTCCATTTGTTCTTGAATTTTTGATATCTCAAAAAGATTGCTCGGTTTAAAAATAATAGGCAAAAGTTGATAAGTTTGCTCTCTTACCCTTTCTTATTACCAAAAAATACAGTGTTTATTACCAAAAAAATAGGATATTTATTTAATAAGTTGAAATCTCACCACAATTGAGAGATTATCAGTACCTCTTAGGTGCCACGAGATCATTATTTATGAGATTCAAACACTTGTACGCTATTTTTTTTGGGATCAACTCTTTTCTACTAAAATTATTATTTAATTCATTTAATTAGAGGAAATGACTTGTTTTTAAGGTAATTGATATTCACACCCCTTTTTGTTTTTTAGTGAAATTTTTACACATAAAAATTTCACTAAAAGACAAAAAAAAGAGGGTGTGAATAACAATCTGGGGTGTGAAAATCACTCCCCGTTGTTAATAGTAAAAATATTTGGCGTAGTTACCCAAAAATACCGTTAAATTAGCCTTGAACCTCGTATAATTGACTAATTGTGCGGTATGGCAGTAGGTGGCGATGCAGAAAAAATAATGTTCCGTATTAAAAAATATTAACCCAGATTAAATTTATACTTCTTCCGTTGACATAAACTGACCCACATTACATTACTGCACGTTGCATTTAACTGGGTTTGATTTTGTGTCACTGTAATTGCAATGGCTGCTTCTTCAATGGCGTGTACATGGCTCGTGGCCGCTTGCATGTCAATTGCCTGTGGAAAAGACCAACCCAGCCCTACAATCAATCCCTCGTCGTCGTCGTCGAGGCTTCTTCACTCTTCTTCTTCTTCCAAACGATTGAGCAGATTGGGGGCTAGTAAGCGGAGAATCTCACCTAAATGCAGAGCCGTTTTGGGTAATCATTTTCTTCATCATATGCTGCTTGCCTGCTTCTGTAGTACAGTGGTAGTGTTCTGTTTGTGTTGACTAGTCTGGGGATTGTAATTGAGTCCTTCTAAAAGTTTCCACTTTTGCCAATGTTTGTTTGTTTGTTTCTTCTCGCTAATCAGGATTCAATATTGATTTTGGGTTTGATTGTAGTTTGGTATTTCTTCTCTTCTTTCTTTAGTTTTTAAAGAGTTCCGGTGCTGTTCGATTTTTTCTTATAGTTTCAGTGAAGTTCTCAAGTATTTTGTTACGGGAAATGTAATTACGAATTAGTAATACAAGTTCTAGGCATTTGATGAGTAAGAGTGCCGGGCCTATCGAACCTTAGGGTCCGTTTGGAACTTGTGGGAGGAAAGGAAAAGAAAAGAAAAGAATATGGTTTAGGAGTAGAGTGTGAGGAAAATCCGAAAATCTATTGTGCTCAAAACTTGGTTTTCTTAATTTCCTCTCGCTTTCTTTCTAAACCAAACAATTTTTTTTAATTTTTCTTTTCTTTCCTTTATTTTCCATATGTTCCAACAAACCTAGTTCACACAAAACACCCTCCTTTTTCACCCCACTAAGCTCTATGTAAATAGGATTATTTTTTGTTTGCGCCATAATATTTTTGAATATAATTTTCCAGATATTTATTTACCTACTTAAACTGTAATAGTGGTATACCTTCTTGCTTTATCCCCACTATTTAGGTTTTGCGCCCTGTTCAATGTCGGTTCCTTACAATTTACAAGCCTAATGCTAGAATTCTTGTTTGAGGAATTCAACATGCTTGTGTTGCCTATAGAACTTTTGAACAACCTCATGCCTGACCAACTTACGTACACCTCTCAACTAACCCTGGGATCCTAAAGTTAACGACCGGGCAAATGACCCAAGGATTTTTGCTAGAAATGGAAATTGACCCTGTGAGCTTGGAGTTAGCCCCTTACTTGCTTTAACACTCAACCAACCGCTTGGGACTGGGGTTATTGACTATCGATCTCGTGGTATTGATTATGGTATCCCCTAACTTTAGCACGCAATCCCCACAGAAAATAGTAGTCTCACCGACTTGGTTTGATTCTATGTTTCAGTTTTTCAGTTTGTACTTGTATATGAAATTGTTTCATTTTGCTAAGTTAGCGTGATGCTGTATAGCCATTGGCCACATCCCTAATTGGCAATTGCCTAGCTGTCAAGTATCAACCTATCTAATCTGCTTTGAGACATACACAAGCATCTGGCTTATTATTTAAATTTTTTAGGGCAAGCAATGGATATTGCTGCAAAACCTGCAAAGGAAATCACAACAAAAAGGCGAGTGGTTGTGACAGGGATGGGTGTGGAGACTTCAGTTGGTAATGACCCAGATGTATTTTACAATAATCTGCTTGAAGGTGTTAGCGGCATCAGTGAAATAGAGGGCTTTGACTGTGCCCAGTATCCAACTGTACTTCGCCTTGACTTTTTCTTTTTTATATAACCAGACTGCTGTTTAGATTTTGATAGCTGTTTCCCAATGCAGAGAATTGCGGGAGAGATCAAGACTTTCTCAACAGATGGTTGGATTTCACCTAAACTGTCCAAAAGGATGGATAAATTCATGCTTTATGTGATCACAGCTGGTAAGAAAGCATTGGCAAATGGTGGAATTACGGATGAGGTAATGAAGGAATTAGACAAAGCTCGATGTGGGGTTTTGATTGGCTCAGGCATGGGTGGCATGCAGGTAATGGTTGGTTTATCTTTCATTAAAAATGCAAATGTTGGAAAATCGAGAGCGGAGGGGAAACTGGTTTTACTAGAGCTACTACTGACTGTTCTTTAATGAGGGCAGCATGAAGCGTGGTATTCCCTGTCAAAGTCCTGTCATTGTGATTTGTATGTGTGGTGGAAGGACCACTGTTGAGGAAGGCCCAATACAGGCACTCTCAACTGGGAGCTGTTTCGGTTTCTTCTGCGTGATTACTAAAAGAAAATAGCCGTGGCGGTGTCTCTATGCCATTAATTTTTCCAAATGCTATGGTTGCACAGGATATCTTTTGGAAGCTTTTTGAGAGCTAAAATATCCGCGTATCGGACTAGGATCCGTTCTGCATGTTTGAGTCAGTCTAGTAGCTAATTTCTGAGCCAGTTGTTTCTGCATCATTGAGCAGGTTTTCTCTGATGCTGTTGAAGCTTTAAAAATCTCATACAAGAAGATGAATCCCTTCTGTGTCCCTTTTGCAACTACAAACATGGGGTCTGCCATGCTTGGAATGGATTTGGTGAGCTTAGACTTTTGCTGCTTCCATGTTAAATCCACTTGACCAACTATTTCACTATCAAGTTTTCTGATATACCTTTTGCAAACCAATTTGCAGGGTTGGATGGGCCCCAACTATTCAATCTCTACTGCTTGTGCCACAAGTAACTACTGTATATTAAGTGCCGCAAACCATATCATACGAGGCGAAGCTGTGAGCATCTTGCATTCTCTCTGTTGTGCAGTAGAAGTGTGGGATTTTTCTTATAGCATGTTCTATAACAATTCAGTGGTACTGCTCGTTTCTAACATTTGATGAGATATTGTAGGACGTGATGCTCTGTGGTGGCTCAGATGCTTGTATCATTCCTATCGGTATCCTATTTTCTTAATCTGCAGTTTTGTTTGGTCTTTATTAGCTTGACACTATTAGCTTTTTTATGAGAACTATTGTTTCAGGATTGGGAGGTTTTGTGGCATGCCGAGCACTTTCTCAGAGAAACAGTGATCCTGCAAAAGCTTCCCGTCCATGGGACAGTGTACTATTCTATTTACCTTGTGGCTTCATCTCCATCTCTTTCATTCGGTCATTGTCTTGGTTTTTTTGTGTGTGTGTGTGTGTGTGTGTGTGTGAGTGCGCACACGGTTAAAACTTTTTGAAGCTCCTATGTGAGGGAAATTGTGGAATGTATGCCATAATTTTCTTTCCTTTTGTTTATTTATTTTTTATTTTTTTAAATTATGGACGTGTATGTAATATGTATCCAGCAAGCTTCTGAAGAACGATGCCTTAGGCTTGTTCATGAATCAGTTAATGTGTATGAATCATGTGAATTTGGTGCAATATTTAATAAGGTTGGTTTACCCAAAAAAAATATTTAATAAGGTACCATGTGAACTAAAATAATATCAGAATCAAGTTTCTGTACTGCGGAAAACTTTTGTATCCCCAACATAAACTTATACTTTCATTTTCTGAATGAATCATTGCGTACTTGAAGGACCACAGCGTGCATCATGAGTACTACGTAGACTAAACCTTGTTTTTCTCATTGAACAGAACCGTGATGGATTTGTGATGGGAGAAGGAGCTGGAGTTCTGATTTTGGAAGAACTAGAGCATGCTAAGGTAAACTAGCATGAATTACTCTGCCCAAGTCTGATGTTGAACTACTCCCTTATTTGCTCATTGAAGATTTATTTTAATAGTTAATCCCGTATGAAAATTTCTTTTCTGTGGCAGAAAAGAGGTGCAAATATATATGCAGAATTTCTGGGTGGAAGCTTCACTTGTGATGCTTACCACATGACAGAGCCCCATCCTAAAGGTAATGCTTTGAAGCTATAGGAAAAAAAAACTACTTTTGTTGATTGTTCTCGTAGCTCCCAGGGATAAGCTAGTGAAGTACACTTTATAAGATGGTAGAAATAGCACTAGTGAAGATATAGTGAGAGTGTGTTAATGTGCAATACGGATTCATTTAGAGTGCCTTAATATACATTGGGGGGGTAGTAGCAATAAAAGAGGAAGGCTAACATTACTGTGGCTTGAGAGATTATAGAGAGGCATTATAAGAGTCTAGTTTAGCTGAAGTGATGGTCCTTGTTTGAGAGGAATGGTGTAAAATGCTAGGAGAAGAAGCCCTTCATTTCGGCAGGCCCCCCACCCTGAGTTTCAAGCCAAACTTTTTTCTACTAAGGTAATTTGGTTAGGCACCTACCAGCATTATAAAAAAATTCATATTTTAGAAATAATGTAAAGATTTCTTTCTAAAAAATGAAAGGTTTGTAATTGTATCATTGTGAAGATGTAGAGAGAGAGAGAGAGAGAGAGAGAGAGAGAGAGAGAGAGAGAGAGAGAGAGAGAGAGAGAGAGAGAGAGAGAGAGAGAGAGAGAGCATCGTGAAAGAAATGAGTGAGTTTGGGATTCTCCTTCTCACAATTAGATTTATATGAACAATGTTACATGTACCAAACTACCCATAGGTAACTATACAAATAACAGTATAACCCATAACTTAACATTCCCCCTCAAGTTGGTGCAAAGATATCAATCAAGCTCAACTTGAACACAATGGGGTGAAAACTTTTGCTACCAAGTCGTTTCGTAAATACATCAGCTAACTGGTCCTCAGATCTCACGAAAGGCATACATATCAACCCGTTGCTCAACTTCACCTTGATGAAGTGCCTGTCAATTTCTATATCCTTTGTTCGATCATGTTGATCATGGTTATGAGCAATGTTTATGGCAGCTTTATTGTCATAGTAAAGCTTCATAGGACCACTATCAAGAATCCCAAATCATGCAAAAAGGTTTGGAGTCATAAAAGCTTACAAACACCATGAGCCATAGCTCTGTATTCAGCTTCTGCACTGGATCTAGCTACCACTGATTGCTTCTTACTTCGCCAAGTAACCAGATTTCCTCCAAAGATGGTACAATAGCTAAAAATAGATCACCTATCATCAATAGAACCTGCCTAGTCTGCATCGGCGAAAGCTTCCAATTGTGATTTACCATGATTTGAGAACAAAATTCCTTTATTTATAGCAGATTTGGATACCTCAAGATATGATAAACTGTATCAAGATGCACCATATGTGGTTCATGCATAAATTGGCTAACTCTCGAGCATAGAAAATATCTGGTCTAGTGTGAAATAAGTATGTCAGGCGACTCACAAGTCTCTGATATCTCTCCTTAACTGCATGCTCCCCAACATTGCTACCAAGATGATGATTAGCCTTAATGAGTGAGTCGGTGGGCTTACATCCCAACATGCTTGTTTCTTCCAAGAGATCAAGAATGTACTTCCTTTGAGAGATAAAAATACAATTATCAGATCTAGCCACCTCCATTCCAAGAAAGTACTTCATCAACCCCAAATCATGAATTTCAAACTCTTGAGCAAGGCGTTCCTTTAGGCTTCATAACTCATCCACATCATAACCTGTCATTATTATGTCATCCACATAGGCATAAGAACATCAATTTTACCATCACCTCTTTGATGAACAACTGGTTTTGTTTGGTTGGTAGTTCTGAGATAAGTTTTGGGAATAATAGTTTTGTATAGGGTTGCGTAATTTTTCGTCTTCAGTCAATTTTTTAAATGTTTTTACAAACTTTTTTTACTTTTTGAATAGAGCTACGCAATATACATCCAAAAAGTAAAAAATAAATAAACAATTTGATAAAAAATCATTAAAGACAGAGAAACCTAAATGACAAAATAGTGAAAACTTTTAAGGGATAACTAAACTAAACTACAAACCAAACAAAGCTGTGATCAGCATGACTTTGGCTGTTTCCAAACCCTCAACTTAGCTTCAAATTACATGTGCCAAACTACATTTATATGAACAATGTTACATGTATCAAACTACCCCTAGGTAACTATACAAGTAACAGTAAAACCCATAACTTAACAATCATATTAAACAATACTTCAATGCCTTTCATTTCAAGACCACAAGAGAGTTTGACCAAACTTTTATTCTTTTTAACTAAGAAAAAGCCCATGGAAAAATTTAGTTACATGTATATACGATCTTATTCTTCGCATCTTTACGTGACAACACAACAACAAAAGTAGACTCCAATCGAGCTACTCCTTTAAATCCCGGCTCTGACATTGTCATTAGGTAAGTATATAGTGGGAAACCGTCCGTTGACTGCCTTTTTGCCTTAGAACATGCATCTTTCAGGTTTAAAGGCATATGACCTCCTACACGACTGAGGAGAGTAAGGTGGATTCGAGGCCCTCCTCTCAAAGGAAGAGAGGTAAGTATACTATTTATATGCCTTGATAGGGTCGAATGGTGCAAATGATGCGATTGGATTTATCTTGCCAAACCCCAAATTGTTGAGAAAAAGCTTTCTTGATTGAGCCTGGTTAAACTTAGTGCAGTCCTAAGCTAGGAGCAGGAGGATATTATTTGGTCCGTTTCTTGCGAGATACCTTCAGTTGGCTGCCGGTTGACATTTTTTTTCTTATTATTATGCCATTGCAAGTCAATACCGCAACATAATCGGTACAAAAAGAGTAAAGAAAACAAAATTAAGCTGATTAAATATTGTTTCTGAGATTTTCAACTCCTTTTGCTTGGAATAATTTACAACAACAATAACAGAACCCATCTAGTCCCCAATCGTTGGGGGTATGGGCGGGGGATGATTGGAGACAGACCTAACCTTTGGCAATATGCACAAAGTGGTTGCTCTCAGAATACCACTGAAATAGTGGCCCCCCTTCAAGAACCGAGGTATTTATGCATGCTCCTAAAAAAGTAGTTACCCCATTTGGTTTGGGCGCAAGGAAATTTGTCTGGTTTAGGTTTTGAGGGAGGTTTTTTGGGTAATGAATGGAGAGAGAGAGAGTAATAATTGAAGAGAAAACTTATTGGAGACCGTGCTGATAGAGAGGTGGTTCTGGAAAACCAAAACAAACAAAGTTTTAAGCTGTATAATCTTGAATGCCATGTGCAAAAGGAATCTAGTAAATCGAATTCCGTCAAATAGGAGGGGAAAAAATACCAAGAGTAGCAATATGAAAAAATCAATGCTCATGGTATGATACCTGGGTATTTGCATTATTTCCTCTTACTCGGCAGGAGACACTTCAACCCCCATTCTTAACATAATGGTAATGACAAAACATAGACATCTTCCATGCACGTAAACTTGGCATGTACAAGTGACGTGACACGACACGGACAAGACATTGACACTTCAAGTCTTTAACACACAAATTTCAAAAAATAGGACAAGACATGTTGGGGTCATGTCTAAAGAAACATAATCAGGTATAATATGTATTGCAAAAGAATACGGCTCTACAATGTTTGTGCACGCGTATCATTACAGTATTCGATGAAGTGTTCCGACAAAAACTATTTCATAATACTCATTTATCTTTTTCATCATCCACCATCCATGAAAGAAGATTCCATAAGCTTTAATTGGCCCTACCACTTAATTTGAGACCTCTAATGTGCCCCACGAGTGCCCATAGTACCCTAGAGTGTATCAAGCACATTCTAAAGTTTTTACACAATCAAAAAGTTCGGCAAAAACTAGAACACATTCGATTTGAGGGTTTGACACAAGTCCGGAAACCAGCACATGATCTCCAAGAAGTGTGTGATTTATAAAATGACATGGATACGCGATACATATACAATCGGACACAAATATGGCGTTAGCACAAGAAGTAAATTGATAAGATGTAGATATGGCAAAGATATGCTTGTAAACAAGTGCTTTATTAGTACTATCAGCATCCTATAAAGTGAACCAGCATTGAACTATAATACCTGTATGGTTGCCGATGTAACATTGTAATAATTAACGTGATTGCTTTTCCAGAAACTGATGCAAGTAGTTGCTATAGAATTCAGAACACTTATCTCAACATGAAGGGAGTTATTTTATGTAACATTCCGTTTAAGCTAGTATCTCTTGTGGATGTTTATAAGCAGGGGCCGGTGTTATTCTATGTATAGAAAAGGCCTTGGCTCAGTCTGGGGTATCCAGGGAACAAGTGAACTACATAAATGCACATGGTACATCGACGCCGGCTGGAGACCTAAAGGAGTACCAAGCCCTCATTCGTTGTTTTGGCCAGAACCCTGAGGTAGCGTGAGTTCATATCCTTTTAGAATAGCATTCTGTATCGATGTCATCGTAGCACGGGTTGATGTACTTTTTCTTTTGTTTTTCAGTTAAAAGTGAACTCTACCAAATCTATGATTGGTCACTTACTAGGCGGTGCTGGAGCCGTTGAAGCTGTTGCTACTGTGCAGGTAACCCATTAATGGCTTCAATAAGTTTTCCTAATGGTTCTATTATTCTATGAGATCCTACAAAAGACCTATTTAGATTGCATTTTTATGGCTGGGCTAATTACCACTAGGAAGCCTGGATATAGCAGTGTTTTCAAATCGGGATACGTATCGTGTATCATTTTTTTCATTGTATAGATTGTATTGGGATACGTATCGCGTATCTTAAGATACGTTTGTCGGAAGATTAGGAGTTTCTAATGTTTAGTTGGACAAGATTTTTGGAAGAGGGAGAATACTTAAGACAAATGTGGGAAATAAGAGCATTTGTATTTTACTTGAACTCAAACTTTTATTTGACTTGGTACAAAATGGCTAGAAACCATCCCTATTTATACTACTCCATGGAGAGCTCTAGTCCAAAGATATTTTCAAACAAGATAAACGCTGAGGTAAATTCTAGAATCACATGTGACTAATTCTCACAAAAATCTCTAAATATTTCAAAAGGATATTCTAGAGTTCCTAGAGCTTCATATTCTTGAGTTTCAAAAAACTAGATATTCATATCTCCTTCAATAATATCTTTTGTCTTTGGGCTTTGTCAATTGGGCTTGTTTGGACTTTACTTTCTTGTGCTAATATACTAAATCTAGTTTATGCTTCGAAAATGTTAATCAAAATTAATATACAATTAAAAGTAAATACACTTAATAACACCAACAAACTATGCTTACTTTTTAAAAAATGTTTTTAAGATGTAAAATTTTCAATCTCTCAATTGGAGCCTATCACATTAAGGTTTTCTGCTGCCTTTGTCAAGGAAAGAAAACAAGAGCAACTATATGATTCAGGCCAAAAACACAATCGAAGTATGGATCTTTCTTCTATACAAGCCCTACAATGGAGTTGAATTTCTATTTAATGGTTTGAAATATGCCATAATTAGATCAAACAACTTAGATTAATGAATTTAGAGTTCTGCTTCTTGAAATAAGGTCAGAATCCAATAAATAATCGTAGGATACGTACCGAATTAGGATACGCGTATAAATCGTAGGATACGTGATCGTATCGTAGGATTTCTATACAAAAAGGATACGGGTTGGATACATATCGTTTTCCGAAGGAGATGATACGAATTGTAGGATACGTATCCTGTATCGTAGGTTTTTAACAACTATGGGATATAGTGGTTTTGTGCATATATTTAGTAGTGCTCCTTTGAAAATGAGCCAACATAAATTGGGTACGCATCACTGCTGTTCTTTAATTTAATAATTTCAGCCACGAGCTGTTTGTTCTTGATTGTGGATACATTGGTCGAATTAGAGGTGGACATCATTTTGAAATTTCATGTAGTTTTCCTTTAATGCTCTCAAAATATTTCCTTAATAAACTTTAAAGATTCCTGACCTTCTACTGCGTCTTACGTTATGCAACACAATAGTCTCTTATGATATCTCAAACAACATATTCCGGCATTTTTCTTATTCAGACCACTGTTTGAAGCATTGATGTCTATTGAAAGAATTGGTAACACAGAAATGACATATAACTGATTTAATTGTCGATTCCTCGTAGCAGATGCATTTGCTATGTTTTCTACTTTCTAGAAACACCATGCAGGAAAGTGGATCCTATAAAAACTGAAATATAAGCAAGGGAAAAAAGAAGAAGAAGAAGAGAATCATCTTTCTCAATTGCTAACAAGCAAGTTTATAAAAACCAAAGCCAAAACAAAACTTCCCCGCCATTCAACATGTACACAATGCAAGACAAGATTTCCAAGAAATCATTTCCTACAAGAACTGAAGAAAGTAGTTTTGTAGGACCCAAAGTTTTCTGTGATGACCAATTGCACATACCACGAAGGATAATGACTATTATTCTACCATTTACATATTCTCCCATTTACATTTCCAAGAGTAGATGAAATATTAATTTCCAAATGTCATTTTAGTTGAAGATAATGCTATTAGACGTATATATGACTTTCCATATTCGATTTGGTCAGTAAAGAGTAAACTAGGCATGTCTTTCCATGTTTTTCTGGCATGCTGACCAAAATGGTCAGACTGTTAGCTAGCGACAGGGTGTAACTGTCACGTAATATTGTGCTCAGAGGAGCATGGAGTAGTTTTCCATGCTATGCTCCGCTTAAACAAATGAGAGTTTTCATTGCTGGAGGAGTTCAGCCCATTTTTAAAATGCATTGCTCGAGGAGTTCATTGTAGTTTACTCTTGTTTTTTGGGGAGTAAAGTTAGTATTCCATATGCTGGTTAATGACAATATGATACATATAGTTCCATTATAGTTGGTTTATATCAAGGCGGGGAATTGGTGAAGGGTCCTCGAAATGCCAGTTCATATTGTCCAGTTGTTCTATTTCACATCAAATCAGCTTTATTGTCCTTGCTAGTTTCATTTTTGTTCTCGAATTCGTTCATGCCCAAAGTTAATGTTCTTATTCCAGTTAAATTTTGTATTGACCCTATCTTATCTCTTCATATAGGCGATACGGACAGGATGGGTTCATCCGAATCTGAATCTGGAGAATCCAGATGAAGGCGTGGTATGCTTAGTTTCATGTTTCATGTGCTTTCTTTCAATAGAAATAATGCTTTAAGTGTTTCATTCTACGTTAAAATGGTTCCTTTTGCCAAGTGTGATTACCTAAACTGTGTTCTGTTTTTTTTTATTTTTTATCAGCATATGTTCCATTAGCATAGCCTCATTCTTGTTATTATAAGTCACTATTCCAGGATGTTTCATCTCTGGCAGTCCGCTATACAATAAGGACCTGTAACTGTGCAGGTGGCTTGGCAAAGTCAATTATCTTAACTATTTATACCATCCTCTCATTTACAATTGTTTTATGCAACACTGTTTGAACTTTTTTTTCTTTTTTTTTTTGGTCGATAAGAGAAATTTTATTAAAGAAACTCGATAAGGGTACATCGAGAAAAGGGGAGGGAAGATCCAACCAAGGTTGGATGAAAGAAAAAGAGAGGAAAAAGAAAACATCCGAAACAAAATGCCACCAAATAGCAGCCAAAAAATCGCCACAAGAAGAACAACCCATGTATGCGAACTGAGGCCTACAACGCAGCCTAAGCCAATACAGCCCAAACAAAAGCCACTTCCAAACATGCGACATCACCCAAAATAAAACGAAACCACCATTGCCATTGCCATTGCCAAAGCTATCTGACATCACCCAAAATCAACACTGTTTGGACTTGCGAGTGTGACGGTTAGAGAAATGTGATCAATGTTGAAATCCATCTGCAATTGAGAAGTTGGGTGATGTCATGTAGACCAATTAAACTGTTAAAAGACGATATCACGTTGATAAATTATTATCTATAAAAATAGTATACTTGCCTAGGCGGCCCTTCACTTAATGCCAATTGAGCTTGGATGCTTTTAACATATGGTATGTGAGCTAGGCTTTTGAAGGTTTTTCGGCATGACTTTGAATCAATTCCCCCTTTGTATGTGTCATAAGTGCGCTCTGTTTCCTAGTACTTTCTATATGACTTTTAGTTACCTTTCCATGTGCGAGTGAGTGTTAGCTGATTTTAAATTGACCAATTATGACCTCCAAAAATAGCACATGCGGTTTACTGCCTCATTGTCATTTGATTTTGAGTTGGATGGTTGAACCTTACATCAGCATGCATCTATGAAACTTGAAAACCTAATGCTCGTGCTCATTAAATTAGGACATGAACGTGCTGGTTGGTCAAAAGAAAGAGAGACTGGATATTAAGGTGGCGATGTCTAATTCCTTTGGTTTTGGCGGCCACAACTCAGCAATCTTATTTTCTCCTTACAAGTAAACTGTCAAGCTTCTTCAACCTGGCTTGAAATGGGCCCAAAGGCAATTGGGTATGTAAATGTCCATTTTGAGTTACCCACGGGAGTTGGAATATGAGAAAACTAGCAATGATGTCATCATTGTAACAAAAGTTCATCCCTTTATTTATCCTTGTTTTTTCTCCTCTTATATAGATACTTTGTGGTATTGAATTTCAACCCCTTGAAATAATCAGTGGAAACTAATAATCATATGTATTGAGTTTAGCATATGCGGAAGTAGTGAAGAAATTTTGAGTTTAGTCTTTGATTTTAGGTACTTCAAATATATTCATTATTCAGGCAATGCATGTTGTTGAAACGTGTTTTACCTTCATCATTTCTACATCTAGTAACTTTTGGGTTGGCTTTTTCTTGCAATTTCTTGGGTATTTGGTTTCACAATTTCAGACGCTCTATAATCATGTTATGATTGGAAGTTGATCTTGCAGAATTTCTGCATTTGTTGGCCTTTTTAATTTGTAAACGAGACAGAAGGCAATTGGCCTTCTAGATGGGAAGGAAACTAGTTAGTTCCCTCCGTAGTTATTCCACTTTTGGCCCTTCTAAGCAGCGCTTCAGCTGGTTCTTTTAGAATTGTATCGACAATTGATACGAACAGTTGGTTGAAGTTTAGACGTATAAAATGGTGGTCATGCTTGGAAATCCAGTTCACTTTTGATTGCATATTCTCTTTCCTGTCCTCCAATCCCAACATCGGCCTCAAACCCATCAAAGTTACAGGCCAATAGGCTGACGGAGGGCTTCTGACTGCCTGCTTGAGGACCTTGAGGTAAAAGCATGTTTGCGTGATGACTGCACGTGAAAAATATGGAGATCAGGAGATGGTAAGACCCATATAATTATAGTGGCTATGCAGCAGTCCGCCGTCATATAGGCCTTTTCGAGTAAACAACCGCAATATCTGCTAATCTGGGCCATCCATGGATATATGTTTAAGCAGCGATGATGCATTAAGATATCATCGAGGTCCCAGGATTTTCAGTTTCATCACCAAGGCAAAAAGAAGCCAACAACGCAGACCATGATTAATCACTGCTTTGCGAATGCTACGTATTGGGATCTTGTAGTACCATTCAAGTGTTAGTGTTAAATGCAGTGTATATATCTTGTTTACATTGGTCTTTCAAGTTCCATGCAAAACCATCTAACTCCAGCGATTTCAAGATTATCAAGCCGAGTCAGCAGATGTGTACCTTAAGATATATTAACACTGGATTCCCGCTGGGAAAATATTTTAAGGGCATCAACGAAAAATCCTATGCATTTTACAGAATAAAGTATCAGTAGTTTAACATGTAAGAAACGCGCAAATAGAGCATGAAAAGCAAAATGTAGAACTCAGAAAATTAGCTTGTTTCCTGCATTGTACGACATACAGGAGAACAAAACAAATTTAATTTAGCATATTAACAGTCCAAAATGCCTAAGTGACCACCCAACCGCAGCGGGAGTCTCTTGGAAATATTCAGAAGTTAAATTCACATTCATTACCTATTTTTCTTGTGGCTTCCTTTCTTTTTCCCTTTCTTAAACTTCACGCCCTTGAGGGAAAGTGCACTCAACCCACTCTTTCCTTCAAACTTTTTCGTCAACTTTACCACATTTACCATACCTTTCCTTGCAGCTGCCCGTTGCTCTGGTCTATGGCTCATCATTTTTCGATCAAGTGGCCAATATGCATATGGCTCAAGCTTACCCTTCCTCTTCACATCTCCACTTGCCTTCTTGCTACCGTACTCACTCCCCACATAAGCCCACCCACTGTATGATGTTTTCCTTCGCTTTTGAGCCATCCGCGAGGGGTTTGCGGACAACTGAGTACTTGCTTTGGTCCTAGCATCAGAATCAGGGTCCGGCGACATCTCCCTCTTCAGTTTCTTCTTTCCTTCCTCGTGAATTATAAGCCGCCCTTCAGGATCTATCTGTGGTTCATCATCGGAACCTGGCTTCCGCTTGAGATGTTCAGATGATTGAAGAGCTGACCTTGTTTTCCGCTGATCAAGCAAGTCTAGTGGCTCGTCTTCTAATTGGCCAAACAAGTCTTCTGGCAAGCTCTTGGCTGCTTTACGGGATCTCTTTGACCTGAAGTATAACGGAAGTACATTTTTATCAGTGATATCTATCTTAGTGGATAGCTCAAAAAGCACAGCCCAAGATAGTCAACTTCGTCAGGCTGAAGATGTCCTGGCAAAAACAATGACAATTGCAGCACAGAGGTTTGACAACCCAACAAAGTTAATATTCCGTGAATTAGGAAGATTAGTTGTTTTCCCTAAACACCTCGAAATACATATTTATTATTCATAGGCCAAATGCCTGTTACACTCACCGGAGTGACGATGCTTCGGAGGTTAACATTGTTGAACCCTTGCTCAATCGACCAGAAATCGTCTTTGTATCCTTGTAAGCTGCATCACTGTCCGTTTCATCATCACCAAAATCAGAAAATATCTTTGTGTGATTCCACCTGCTCTGCCTGGTAGAGGAAATTAGGAGTTACAAGACGCAACCAATACAACCGACTGAACATTTCGTATTTGAAAACCAATGCACCACAATTCAGTTGCATCAAATACGAGCAGTTTCGAAAACGAAAAACCAAGGGAAGCCCCATAAAACTAGCGCTGTTGTTTAAAACATGAAGCATCATTTCACAAGGATATTAAGTAACTTAAAAAGGGCTATTTGTGTTTGAGCTATAGAAGCGGAGGGGCAAACTTCTGATTAAAACAATCTTTGTAGTAACTACGAAATTTCGATCAATTGTGACTTGCACCCAAAAGTATGGACACCATTAGGTTTCGGTTAAAAAGCCTGGGTTGCACACTTGCACCACATCCAACACATTGAGAAACTGTGACAAAGCTTCTCAACCAGCAACCATCATGTTATATGTGGAAACGCCATCAATAGAGCCTGGGCCTCCGTACGATTCCAACAGAAAACAAGGTACATGGTATTTACTTGTTCACTGCTTTGTGTGTCTGTTTAGTAGACGAACCTGGATGTAGTGGCTTTTGACTGTTGACTCTTGCTTTCCTCAGATTTCGCAGCAACTTTCCTTTCTTTTCGCTCCTTAATCTGCATTTTGATGGGCCAAATACAGCAAGTTTGAATTGAATCCAATATAAATGGTCATTAAATGAGGTTTAAGCGTGACCTTTCGTATGTTAGTGAGAAGTTTCACGTGTTCTTCAGGCATTACAGCCTTGATGGCATCTAGACCACATTTCTTGACAAGCACTTCAAGGAGTAACTTAATCTGCAGAGTAAACAAGGCGATGATTTCAAATTCAACTGGTAAGTAAAAGGGATTAGAAAAACATTTCACAACAAAATCTCATATCCATTTTTGCAATTGAATCATTTTAAATAATTTGAGTTGCATCAGTTCTAAGTTGCACAAAAGAGAAAAGGAAAAAGAGCAGACCTAGGGGTACCACTGTGTCATGATTGGCTGGGTTTGTAGATCATGAAAATAATGGTAACGGCGAAATATTCCTAAGACCTTGTATGAACACCACCAAGATGTAGCGACGACACCAAAAGGAACCGGATTTAGAGACAACAAATCAAATTCCAATATCTTACCAATCTACTAAAATATACTCACTTCTAATTCCTCAGATTTACTAAAAAATTATGGGAATCCTGAAGCATGAGGGTCGTGAATTATATTAGTAATAAGGGACACTCTGAACAACAACAACAACAATAATATAACACATCTAGTCCCCAATCATTGGGGGAATGGGCGGGGATGATTGGAGACAGACCTAACCTTTGGCAATATGCACAAAGTGGTTGCTCTCAAAGTACCATTGAGACAGTGGCCCCCTAAACCTCCAAAGAACCGAGGAGCTACAGGGACATTTTGCTGCAAAACCATGCCCCCAAATCAAAGCTGAAAGGCATCAGGGAGCGCAGGCCTAGAGACCCAAATCAATTTTTTGTGCTCATTATTATGTTTCCTTCATTCATGGTCCGGAGCATCTGACATGAAGAGAGGGTAATAAATTATTGAAGGTAACAAGGAAAACCAACTAAGTATTATTATCCATTTGATAACAGAATACAAGCTTCCGAGTAGAGAAAGCTGTCTAAGAACTAGTTACTACTCTCACAACTGAAATGCCAAGTTAAGCAAAACAATACCTTAGCTTTAAAGTGGCTCTTGGTACCATCTTGCCACTTCAGCAGACCTCCCACCATGCTACTTAAGTGGAGTTGCAACCCCTCAGCTTGTGAATTGGCTACCAAAACCTTCATAAGACCAAGAATAGCCTACACCAAAGGCAAAAACGAGGAAATCTAATCTCCAAACAAAAACACAAAAGAATGATGATCAATTAAATATCTACTGTTTATTTATTCAGACAAACAGGAGCGAGGAGGCCAAAATGCATATGGTAAAGAGGGGACACACTTTATCAATTTCCCTGTTCTTTCTCTGGAGGAGGAGAAAAGTAGATGGGAGAACGTTGTAAGCAGCAGAAACAAGATCAGAAAATTCATAAGCCAAGCGAGCTAAGCCTTTCACTGCCGCACTGATCATATGAGGAGTCTTGCCAGCCAGGCCACCTGCTACCTGTGACCATATAAGTAATCAAGAAGACTAAATTCCAATATCAAGGATTCAAAATCAAACCAAATCAAAGATAACAGAAATGTACCATTTTGAAAAATTGGTGCAAGTTCTCTTTTTTCCCTCCTTTTTCTTCATCCCCGCAGGCATGGCCAATTTGGACAAGCATATCATAAGCTCTATTTCTTGTTTTTTTGTTAGCCTGCGAGGACTGTTGTCAAAAGAGATTTACCAGGATATGAATCTGTACTGTAATCACAGCTAGAAGCCCTTAATGTTATTTTCACGGTACCCACTTTTTCTCATAAGACAAGTAGATAACAAATGAACTAATCTATCTCCTCAAAAGATGATTACCATGGCCAACATAAAAGAGAAGCATAAAAAATACTGCCACTTTATAGAGGAGAATTGCAGTATAACAGGCCTGTTCAGCTATGTCTAGGAACACTAGAGCATCTAGATTATGAGGAAAACAATGACTAAAACTGCAACATGTCACTGAATTCTGCTATACCAGAAAAGAACTCACTAGATAATTAGCAGAATGTAAAGTAAAAACAACGAATTTTCAACCATGCTTTGTCAACCTAAACTTCCAATCAGATAATGCGGGATACCTCTTTTAGTGCAAGTACAATTTCAATTAAGAAAGAACTAATGATGTCACGTGGCCCCTGATCTGAATCATCCTGTAGCAAAATAAAAAAGATTGTTCAAAATCATACAGCTTTCTAACCATATATGGTCAAATTTATTCCCCTTGTAGAATTTTCCAATGAGTAGAGAGGTGTATAGACCAATACCTTTGAGACATGGACAATTATGAAGTACAAACAATCAAGCCGGTAGCGTTTGGCCGAGCAATGGCACGAAGGAAGCACTTCAATCATCACAGTAAGCAACTCTTTGAGTTTTGTAGCAAGAAATTCGTCAGAGTTCTGTTGAAGAAAAATAATCATGATAATGAATGATCAGAAATTCAGCAAGATGCAGCCTCACTGTAAGTGTCTGACGCATTCTTTCCAATGGATTGAGAAACATAGTATATCTGAAAAGGGAAGTCTGCACAGTTGGTATCTGCTCCTATCACTATGAGATGGAACATCATAATTTAGTATGAAGGGATATACTTTGGGGATCTCTCCAAAAAACTGAGAACACATAATACCTTGAGAATAACTGAGAGAACTTTGTATGCCTTCTTTTGAACCAATCCTTCATCATCCTGCCATTCAGCAGTTCTAATCATTAACTTTAAAAAGTACAAAAAGACCAAGAAGATCTTCCCCCACAGCAGAAGGTGCCATCGCCAAACAGAGATATCAACAAACCTTTAATGCAGGCTTTATGGTGTCAAACAAGCGAGCGATCTCCTTGGCATCTAAACCAGGCAAGAGTGACACTCTCAAGTCAAATAACTGTGCCCTACACTTGCAGGAAATAGCAACTGTCACATGTCAAACATATTGTCCATATATTTTCAAATTCCAGATGCCACAATGCCAAATATCCTATCAAAGGAACTGTCATATAGGGGCAAGAGGGGGTAATAGGAAATTCTTTGGGGCACAGGAACCACCTTACTAGTGATGGTGAACTTTCATCTGATGAGTTGTCAATCTGCATCAGATTGCAACTTCGAGAGTTTTCTGCTTTGGCGGCTTCAGTAACAAATATCCTTGACACAAAATTTTTCTCTGCTATTGAAGCAAGCTTGCCTATTGTGATCTGCAGGCAGTTTTAAAGATGTTGCCACAATTATGCATATGTCAGAATCACCAAATCTAACAAAAATCTAAGTCACAGTAATAAGTTCTACAAACACTTAATAATGAATATATTTCCAACTACCGGAAGGGTGTTCTAATCAGTAGCAAGCACCACTACTTTAGACCATATTTCCTGATGGAATATAAGATGAAAAAGGCATGAAGGCCCGTGAAGATATAAAGCCAACTGGAACAATCGGACCAAAAACCAACACCATGTAATTAGGACTAAGGGCTTTATGTAGGATCGTAGCAATTTATTTGAACCAGGTAAATGCCCTCTCAATTGCTCTGAGAAATAACCTTTCTATGCTACACAGGTTCCTCAACTAGCAAATATAATAACTGATCCACCATAAAAACCATTTGAGACAATATTTCTAGACAGGGAAAAACTGAAATACTATGACGGGAATGTAGAGTTCTAGCTAATGGAAAAGGAATCACTCTTGAGGTGAACAGTTTCCCACAGCATGTTCACTTGTATGAGCATCTTATGATAGCTCAACATAAAATGTTAACATAGTCTACATGTAAGCGCAATCAGATTGTTTTAGGTTTTAGCTTATCTACATATATTAACAATGAATTGATCGGGACAGAGAGATTCTTCTAAAAATAACTTAGAAGGAAAAGGGGAGTGCGAGTCATTTAGCTTTTAGCTTCTCACACTCCTCATTGTGCCTCATTTTAGGGAGATTGAAAGGCAAAAGGCAAGTGTGAATCATTCCCCAATATAAAATAAAAAAACAAAAATTATCCACGTCATTCCATTCAGGTTATCAAGGTTTTCTGATTGAGATGGCAGTGTCGGAGTACCTGCAAGCATCCTCCCACATCCTTTGAACTTTCCATGAAGATTTTGGATAGGAGAGATAATAACTCACAAGCAGACTTCTTTAGTACTTCCAAATTATCAGCTGCAACCTGTGGTGTATAACGGGCCATAGCTTGCTGTTTGGGAATGCTTGCTTCACTACCAGAAGGATCACCTTTTCCTTCTACAATTCTCTTGTTCTGGTGGATGAGGATCTGCAAACTGGAGCATATAATTGGACGTATGTCAGGTTGCTCATGGAGACCCTTGCATAGTGCCTCCTTTAAGTCCTTGAAGCTTTCAGCTGTATCCAGAGGGTAGTTGCAAAAAGAAGGCAGCAAGGACCACAGAGAGTAGATATGTCCATCCACACTCCTTGACGAATAAGTCCTCCCTGCTTGCTTAAGCTGCCAAGCATAATTCAAAAGCGCATAAAACATGCAGCAAACAACATAATTACAATAAAAATTAAAAAAAACCCGTACCACTCGAGATTTCTTCCTTAAAATTTCTACCGTGGCCAAAATTGACTCTGTAAAGAAGTCTAAACGAGCACCGACAATATATTGCTTTAAAATTGGAAAGAGCCAAACATTCGCCTCAGACAGATCTTCATCCTCCAACTTTAGTGGTACGATACTTAAAAATGTTTCCGGACCCATGGCACCAAGAGCTGATCCAATGCATTCATTCAGCTGCAAATTAACAAGTAAACCAGTACTTCAATGACCATAGAAATAATGAGCAGTTAAACACAAACCAGATTACAGTGTATTATTAAATTTTCCTTCAACAAGCTCAACTTGTAACCAACAAAGCAATAACTTTCAAGGCTACCTCTGATGCACATAGCGGGCATCATCACCTTAAGGCAGTCGTTCCAATTACCCAAGTGCAAGCATCCACAAAATATACCAGAATCTATATCCTGAATGGTGCACATGGCATCTTTAAGCTCTGGAATATAAATGGAACTCCTTAATTTGTTAAACTGAAAATACCTATTTCCACTTTGCTAGATTAAAAAAAAACTTCATTGGTTGCTTCAGAAAACTTCATTGCTCAAGATACATTAGAACAAACCAACATGGGACTCCTGATTCAGAGTGAATAACTGATTCAACAATAATACCGATACAAAACTATCATAGCATGGAAAAAATGAAAAGAAGATCATGCAATCAAAGTACACCAAGGAAAAGGGGGGTCGGGAAACCAAAAAAGCTACCTGCTTTCTGAAGGGGAATTCTTCATCTGGCAATTTCTGCATATCTGCCAGGTTCTTAAGCGTGCCCTTCAATAGGTAAGACGAATATACACCTGAAAGAGCAATTTTTTACTCTTATTGAGAGATTAATAATCTGCACGGACAATATACAAGTACTTCTGGACAGAACATAGGGAAATTATAATCAAACGTTGCAGCAAAGGTTGTTTTGCTAGTACAAATATCTGCTACCTTATGTTTCCTTTTCCAGAGTAGCATGGTAACATAGACTCAAAGCTAAAGAAATTGACAGAGAAGACTATTCCCATAAGCAAGATACCTAATTTATCAAACATCGTTGAAGCAACCTGAAATGACATGTCCCAGACTGCAGCATAGCGATAATCAAATAAACTTTCAATAGTTGCACAAACTTTTTCAATGACGGTTGGCCCAGATTTTCTTGCATCTACATTTTCCCTGGTCATAATCTGACCTACTCCCTGTACGATCAAGCTTTCATCGATACATGCATTTATTAGATTTTTGAAAGCTTCTTTGGCCGCAAATAATGCCTCCTCGTATTCATACGCCAAAACATCTGAGGGGAACAAGAACAAGGAAAACAAGGTGAGAAATAAATTAGTAATTTATTCACCTATGTCACAATGTCCCTGAAATTCGATTACACACAAACTTCAGTGCATGTCACGAATACCAAGAAACATATCATTAACCAATTAAACAATCTTTAAGGAAGGGAAAATAACTGCAGGAGAAAACAAACCTCCAAGTGCACTGAAGACAAGAGGGAGTTTGATGACACAAATTTTCCTGTTAAGAGCATAAATCTTTGACATTCCAACATCGAGCAGCCCAGCAGTGAATGTCATGTCATCTGCAGAAATCTCATTTGCAGATATAGAAAGACCCAATGAACATAACAGATCGAGCAGCACTTCGGGAGAAACTTCTGAATTTGGGTGGAGACAAAGTGCATTCAAACTATTTGTAATGCGCCTGCTAACGACAGGTTGTTGTAGTTCCAACAGAGATTTGAAGTACGTCAGGATGCTAGTCGAGAACCTCGAGGACAAAAGAGGAAGACAATCTTTTAGAGCATCCAGAACATAGAGTATCTCCTGAGCTCCTTTGGGCCCTTCTGAAGCACTCGCACTCGATCCTCCCGCAAGCAGCACGAACCTTTTTAAGATGTTTGTGATAGCTTCACTAGCAGGTGCTAGCACCCCTGTTCCTTGAAAACTAAAAAGGACATCACGAAGACAAATATGAGCCTGTCTCCTAACCTGTCCACAAACAATTTGGATTCTTAGCATCAACCGGAGTCTTATGTAAATTATATGCTTGCAAAAAGTGCAGTCTACATATTTCATATGAAAAAACTTCAGGAAAACTCCTTACTATACACTCTTAGGTGCTCATTCGACAACTCTATGGACATACAGAAGAAAATTGCTATCGCCACTTGGACCAAGACATAATGCTGGGGAGCTCATTACTTCAATTGAGATAATGAAAAATTTGATGTTTGCCCCCTAAAATATTTCTGAAAATTTCACACTTGCCCCCAATAGAGAGTAAGTTATTTCCACAGCCGGTAGAAACAAAAGTTTCCTCCAAATGGATTGCATTGGTCTCAAATAGTAGAACATGGACATGTTGCGCAATGAAATAGATTTGGAGGAAACTTTTGTTTCCACCGATGGTGGAAATAATTTAAACTCTTACTATAATGCTTGTATTATCTTTTGCCATTAAGTTCCTGTGTCCGTCCCTGTATACATACATTTCATTTAAGATTCGGGAACTATCACATGACTGAAGAAAAAAAGAAGAAACCTACAGCACGGTATGCACAAACTGTCGCATCCAACTAGAAGACTATAAAGCAAACAAACAACGGGGTAGTAAGGAAGAGGGAATCACAAAAACATCACCTTTGGATGGTCGTCAGTAACGTAATCAACAATAATTTTATAACGCGGTGATACATCGGACCAGGAGAACTTCTCTCCGATGATCAGCAAATGCGAAACGCATTTCATCGCCGAGGAGGTTGCACCAGGGGTTACCGATTTCGAATTCAGGACGCGAACGACAACGTCCGACACGTACTGGGTCTTCTTCTTCAAAATTGCGGAAGAGACACGTGGGAGGATCATGGATAGGACGGCGAGGAGTGAATCGAGCACGTGAGGGGGCAGGTCGGGCTCGGACAAGAGGCGGTCGAGGGAGGAAGACGTGGCGCCGAAGTAGGCGATGGGGGTGAGAGGTAGGTTTTGGTCCTTGAGCTCCTGAGACATTGCGCCGATGACTGTGCAGAGGTGTTGGTGGTGCTCCTCCGTCGAGTTGCTGAATCTATAAATCATGGAATTGCAGAAGTCGTCGGAATCAAGTGGGGAGTACAGTGGTGGTTCTTGCATATCGTGGCCTCCCATGGCGGAAGAGAGAGTGGTGCAGAAACCCTAGGTCTTGAACCCCACAGTTGGCTTGGCTTGGGTTTTAGGTGGGCGACGGTTGGGCCTGCCGCGAATATTAGGGGATACAGTAATAAATTACAATCGCATGGTCTTTGGTTTTATGGCATTTATAGAGACCTCCCCTCAAGTATTTGAAATAACACTGACCTCCCGCTTCAGTAGTTTTCTGCTTTACTTCTATAGGTTGACTGTAAATGAGGCAACAATTTTCGTGTTTTTGTTGAGGACAATATTGTCAATGAAGTTAAAAACAGCTTCTCAACATAATCATAATAGAAACTTTTAATTCAGTGTAGTTAAGTTTTGTATTGACCCTATCTTATGTCTTCATATAAGCGATACGGACAAGATGGGTTCATCCGAATCTGGAGAATCCAGATGAAGGCATGGTATGTTTAGTTTCATGTTCCATGTGCTTTCTTTCAATAGAAATAATGCTTCAAGCCTTTCATTATACACGTTAAAATGGCTCATTTGCCATGTGTGATTACCTAAACCGTGTTCCATTTTTTTTTTATCGGCGTATGTTCCATTAGCATAGCTTCATTCTTGTTATTATAAGTAACTATTCCAAGATGTTTCATCTCTGGCAGTCCGCTACAATATAAGGACCTATAACTGTGCAGGTGGCTTGGCAAAGTCAATTATCAAAACTATTCATACGATCCTATTATTTACAATTATTTTATGGAACACTGTTTGGACTTGCGAATCTGACGGTTAGAGAAATGTGATCAATGTTGTAATCTGAAATTGAGAAGTTGGGTGATGTCATGAGACTAATTAAACTGTTGGAGACGTTCACATGTTGATAAATTACTATCTATAAAAATAGTATACTTGCCTAGGCGGCCCTTCACTTAATGCAAATTGAGAAGTTGGGTGATGTCATGAGACCAATTAAACCATTAGAGACGATCTCACATTGATAAATTATTATCTATAAAACTACTATACTTGCCTAGGCGGCCCTTCACTTAATGCCAACTGAGCTTGGATGCTTTAACATGGTACGTGAGCTAGGCTTTTGAAGGTCTTTCAGCAAGACTCTGAATCAATTCCCTCTTTTTATGCGTCATAAGTGTGCTCTGTTTCCGAGTGTTTTCTATATGGCTTTTAGTTACCTCTCCACGTGCAAGTGAGTGTTAGCTGGTTTTAAATTGGCCAATTACGACCTCCAAAAATAGCACATGTGGTCTCTTACCTCATTGTCATTTGATTTGAGTTGGATGGTTTAACCTTACATCAGCATGCATCTATGAAACTTGAAAACCTAATGCTCCTGCTCATTAAATTAGGACATGACCGTGCTGGTTGGTCAAAAGAAAGAGGGACTGGATATTAAGGTGACAATGTCTTAATTCCTTTGGTTTTGGTGGCCACAACTCAGCAATCTTATTTTCTCCTTACAACTACACTGTCAAGCTTCTCCAACCTAGCTAGAAATGAGCCCAAAGGCAATTGAATATGTAAATGTCCATTTTGTGTTACCCATGGAAGTTGGAATATGAGAAAACTAGCAACGATGTCATCATTGTAACAAAAGTTCAACCCTTTATCCTTGTTTTTTCTCCTCTTATATAGATACTTTGTGGTATTGAATTTCAACCCCCTGAAATAATCAGAGGAGGAAACTGATAATCATATGTATTGAGTTTAGCATGTGCAAAAGTAGTGAAGAAATTTTTGCGTTTAGTCTTTGTTTTAGGTACTTCAAATAAATTCAGACAATGCATGTTGTTGAAACTTGTTCGTCATTTCTACATTTAGTAACTTTTGGGTAAGCTTTTTCTTGCACTTTCCTGGGTATCTGATTTCACAATTTCAGATGCTCTATAATCATGTTTTGATTGGACGTTGATCTTGCAGAATTTCTGCATTCGTTGGCCTTTCTAATTTGTAAACGAGACAGAAGGCAATTGGCCTTCTAGATGAGAAGGAAACTAGTGAATTCCCTCTGTAGTTATCCCACTTTTGGCCCTTCTAAGCGGCGCTTCAGCTGGTACTTTTACAGGTGTATCGACAATTGATATTGTGAACAGTTGGTTGAAGCTTAGATGTATAAAATGATGGTCATGCTTGGAAATCCAGTTCTCTTGTGATTGCATATTCTCTCTCCTAGTCTTCCAATTCCCATCATCGGCCTCAAACCCATCAAAGTAAAGGCTAACTAACAGGCTGACGGAGGGCTTCTGACTGCCTGCTTGAGCTAAAAGCATGTTTTGCGTGATGACTGCACGTGAAAATATGGAGATCAGGAGATGGTAAGACCCATAACTATAGTGGCTATGCACCTGTCATGGAGGTCTTTTTGAGTAAGCAACCACAGTACCTGCTAATCCGGGCTAGCCATGGAAATGTTTAAGTAGCGATGATGCATTAAGATTTCTTCAAGGTCCCTGGATTTTCAGTTTGATCACCAAGGCAAAAAGGAGCCAACAACGCAGAATATGATTAACCACTGCTTTGCAAATACTAGGTATTGGGAAGTTGTAGTACCATTCAAGTGTCAAATGCAATGTGCATCTCTCTTTTACATTGGTCCTCCAAGTTCCATCCGATACCATCCAACTCCAGCAATTTCAAGATCATTGAGCCGATTCAGCAGATGTATAACTCAAGTATATAAACACTGGCTTTCCCGCTGGGCAAATATTAACAACATCAATGAAAATCCTATGCACTCTATAGAATAAAGAATCAGTAGTTTATCAACACCAGGTCCTTGAAAACCATAACATGTAAGAACCGCACAAATAGCTTGAATAGCAAAATGTAGAACTCAGAAAATTGGCTTGTTTCTTCCATTACACAACATACAGGAGAACAAAATAAAATTAATTTAGCATATTAACAGTCAAAAATGCTCCAAGTGACCACCCAACAGCAGAGGGAGTCTCTTGGCAATATTGAGAAGCTAAACTCACATTCATCGCCTACTTTTTTTTTGGCTTACTTTCTTTTTACCTTTCTTAAACTTCATGTCCTTGATGGCAAGTGCATTTGACACACTCTTCCCTTCAAACTTTTTCGACAACTTTACCACATTTGCCATACCTTTCCTTGCAGCGGCCCGTTGCTCTGGTCTACGACTCATCATTTTTCGATCAAGTGGCCAATATGCATATGGCTCAAGCTTACCCTTCCTCTTCACATCTCCACTTGCCTTCTTGCTACCGTACTCACTCCCCACATAAGCCCACCCACCGTCTGATGTTTTCCTTCGCTTTTGAGCCATCCGCAAGGAGTTTGCAGACAAGTGAGTACTTGCTTTGGTCCTAGCATCAGAATCAGGGTCAGGCGACATCTCCCTCTTCAGTTTCTTCTTTCCTTCCTCGTGAATTATAAGCCGCCCTTCAGGATCAATCTCTGGTTCATCATCGGAATCTGGCTTCCGCTTGAGATGTTCAGATGATCGAAGAGCTGACCTTGTTTTCTGCTGATCAAGCAAGTCGAGTGGCTCATCTTCTAATTGGTCAAACAAGTCTTCTGGCAAGCTCTTGACTGCTTTACGGGATCTTTTTGACCTGGAAGGATACAGAAGTACATTTTTATCTATGACATCTAAGTGGATAGCACAAAAAGCACAACCCAAGGTAGTCAACTTCGTCAGGCTGAAGATGTCCTGGCAAAAACAATGACAATTGCGGCACACAGGTTTGACAACCCAACAAAGTTAATATTACGTGAATTAGGAAGATTAGTTGTTTTCCCTGAACACCTCGTAATACATATTTATTACTCATAGGCAAATGCCTGTTACACTCACCGGAGTGACAATGCTTCGGAGGTTAACATTCTTGAACCCTTGCTCAATCGACCAGAAATTGTCTTTGTATCCTTGTAAGCTGCATCACTGTCCGTTTCATCACCACCAAAATCAGAAAATATCTTTGTATGATTCCACCTGCTCTGCCTGTAGAGGAAATTTGGAGTTACAAGACACAGCCGATACAACTGACTGAAAATTTCGTATTTGAAAACCAATGCACAACAATTCAGTTGCATCAAATACAAGCAGTTTCGAAAACAAAAACCAAGGGAAGCCCCATAAAACTAGCGCCATTGATTAAAACATGAAGCATCATTTCACAAGGATATTAAATAACTTAAAAAGGGCTATTTGTGTTTGAGCTATAGAAAGCTGAGGGGCAAACTTCTGATAAAAAACAATCTTTGCAGTCGGTTGTGTTTTGTTTACCCAGTTGAAGACGTCCTTGGGATTTAATCAGGTGCTGTCCTTCGTAATTCATCCATGCAGTTTCCTTGTATTATAGCCATGGAGGGCCTTGTGCCCGAAGTTTTGGGGCTAACATGCCGATTCATTGTTTGAGCACCTATCCAGTTGGGGATGTCACTGGAACCAAATCACGTGCTTGTTTTTCTCATATAGCATTCAGTTATGGTCTTGGAAAGGATTTGTCTGTAATCAACCCAGTGTGTTGTGATGGCCTATTTACAGGGGGCTGTCCTCTAAGCCGGTCTACTCTCATGGGCCTTGCCCATTGAGCTCATCTTCTAGGGACCACTCAGGAGGGTCATTCAGTATTTCCCATTACTATTTTGAAGTTCAACTCATCTAGCTAATCGTTCAGTTGAAGATGTCTTAACATTGAAGTTTTGAGTGTTTCTTGTCCCTCTACCTAGATGGATTAGAAACACTTTCTTAGTTACTGTATAATTTTCTATTTGCTATTTGGCCAAGTTATTTTGTTAGGCAGTCCCCAGTGTGTTAGCATTTTATCTCATTGTAGCCATCTTGACCTTCCCACTTTTCTTTTCTTTTCCTCCCTGGGGTATGCCCTTGTAGGCAGTATATTTGGTTATCCTTTTTTCTATTTCAAGCTGATCTACCCAAAAAAAAACTACGAAATTTCAATTAATTGTGACTTGCACCCAGAAGTACGGAAGCACCATTAGGCATTAGGTTTCGGTTAAAGCCTGGGTTGCTCACTTGCACTACATCCAACACAATCAGAAACTGTCTTTTTGGCTTGACCAAGAAGTCTTATGTCCTCCGAGTCGCACGCCGTTTTAACCGAAATAACTTCTTGTGCAATTCATGCGTTTCTGTTTTTATGACCAGAATTCTTTTCTTGATTTCCATTTCAAATTGTTCTGTGGACTTTTTTTATCAATATGAGGTGATCGTAACACAGTATATAAGACTCATGATTCAGGCAATCCAATCTTCCGTGTGTAAGGCGGAAGCACAAAGCTTCTCAACCAGCAACCGTCATGTTATACGTGGACAAGCCATCAATTGAAACTGGGCCTCCATACGATTCCAACAGAAAACAAGGTACATGGTATTTACTTGTTCACTGCTTCGCCCGTCTGTTTAGTAGACAAACCTGGATGTGGTGGCTTTTGACTGTTGACTCTTGCTTTCCTCAGATTTCGCAGCAACTTTCCTTTCTTTCCGCTCCTTAATCTGCATTTTGACGGATCAAAATATCAAATACAGCAAATTTGAATTGAATCCAATATGATTGGTAAAAAAAAGAAAAAAAAAGAAAAAATGAGGTTTAAGCTTGACCTTTCGTATGTTAGTGAGAAGTTTCATGTGTTCTTCAGGCATTACAGCCTTGACGGCATCTAGACCACATTTCTTGACAAGCATTTCAAGGAGTAACTTAATCTGCAGAGTACAAACAAGCCAGTGAATTCAAATTCAACTGGTAAGTAAAAGGGATCTCAAATCCATTTTTGCAATTGAATCATTTTAAATGATTTCAGTTACATCCGTTCTAAGTTGCACAAAAGAGACGAGAAAAAAAAAGAGCAGACCCAGGGGTACCACTAGGTCATGATTGGCTGAGTTTGTAGACCATGAATAATGGTAACAGCCAAATTTTCCTAAGACCTCATAGGAACACCACCAAGTTTTTACGAGGACACCAAAAGGAACTGGATTTGGAGACAACAAATCAAACTCAAATCTACTAAAATACACTCACTTCTAATTCCTCAGATTTACTTGAAAAATATGGCAATCCTGAAGCACGAGGGTCATGAATCATAAAAGTACCAAGGGACACCCTGAACAGAGGGTAATAAATTATCGAAGGTAACCAGGAAAACCAACCAAGGATTAATATCCGTTTGATAACAGAATACAAGCTTCCGGGTAGAGAAAGCTGTCTAACAACTCGGTACTACTCTCACCAACTGAAATGCCAAGTCAAGCGAAACAATACCTTAGCTTTAAAATGACTCTTGGTACCATCTTGCCACTTCAGCAGACCTTCCACCATGCTACTTAAGTGTAGTTGCAACCCCTCAGCTTGTGACTTGGCTACCAAAACCTTCATAAGACCAAGACTAGCCTACACCAAAAGCAGAAACAGGAAAATCTAATCTCCGAACAAAAACACAAAAGAATGATGATCTATTAAATATCTATTGGTTAATTATTCAAACAGAAGCGAGGAGGCCAGAATGCAGATGGTAAAGAGGGGACACACTTTAACAATTTCCCTGTTCTTTCTCTGGAGGAGGAGAAAAGTTGATGGGAGAACATTGTAAGCAGCAGAAACAAGATCAGAAAATTCATAGGCCAAGCGAGCTAAGCCTTTCACTGCCGCACTGATCATATGAGGGGTCTCGCCAGCCAGGCCTCCAGCTACCTGTGACCATAAAAGTAATCAAGAAAACTCAATTCCAATATCAAGGATTCAAAATCAATCCAAATCAAAGGTAACAGATATGTACCATGTTGAAAAATTGGTGCAAGTTCTCCTTTTTTCCTCCTTTTTCTTCATCCCCACAGGCATGGCCAATTTGGACAAGCATATCATAAGCTCTATTTCTTGTTTTTTTGTTAGCCTGCGAGGAATATTGTCAAAACTCAAAAGAGATTTGCCAGCATATCAAACTGTACTGTAATCCACAGCTAGATGCGCTTAATGTTATTTTCATGGTACCCACTTTTTTCTCATAAAATAACAAATGAACTAATCTATCTATCTCAAAAGATGAATACCATGGCCAACATAAAAGAGAAGCATAAAAAATACTGCCCACTTTATCGAGGAGAATTGCAGTATAACAGGCCTGTGCAGCTACATCTAGGAACACTAGAGAAACTAGATTATGAGGAAAACAATGACTAAAAGCGCATCATGACACTGAATTCTGCTGTACCAATAAAGAACTCACTAGAAAATCAGCAGAATGTAAAGTACAAACAAAGTATTTTGAACCATGCTTTGTCAACCTAAACTTCCAAGCAGATAATGCATGATACCTCTTTTAGTGCAAGTACAATTTCAATTAAGAAAGAACTAATGATGTCGCGTGGCCCCTGCTCGGAATCATCCTGTAGCAAAAGAAAAAAGATTGTTCAAAATCATACAGCTTTCTAACCACATATGGTGAAATTTGTTCCCCTTGTAGAATTTCCGATGGGTAGAGAGGTGTATAGATCAATACCTTTGTGACATGGACAATTATGAAGTACAAACAATCAAGCCTGTAGCGTTTGGCCGAACAATGGCACGAAGGAAGCACTTCAATCATCACACTAAGCAACTCTTTGAGTTTTGTAGCAAGAAATTCGTCAGAGTTCTGTTGAAGAAAAATAATCATGGTAATGAATGATCAGAAATTCAGCAAGATGCAGCCTCACTGTAAGTGTCTGAAGCATTCTTTTCAATGGATCGAGAAACATAGTATATCTGAAAAGGGAAGTCTGAACAGTTGGCATCTGCTCCTCTCACTATGAGATGGAACTTCATAATTTAGTATGAAGGGACTTACTTTGGAGTTAAAGCATTTTGGTAATTTTCATTTAACCCCATTTATCACGTAGAAACTACAATGAATATTGAGAAGAAAATTGAAATTTTTAGGACTTCTTAAAAAAACTAACACATAATACCTTGAGAATAATTGAGAGAACTTTGTATGCCTTCTTTTGAACCAATCCTTCAACATCCTGCCATTCAGTGGTTCTACTTAATAACTTTAAAAGTACTAAAAGACCCAGAAGGTGCCATTGCCAAACAGAGACATCGACAAACCTTTAATGCAGGCTTTATGGCATCAAACAAGAGATTGATCTGCGTGGCTTCATCTAAACCAGGCAAGAGTGACACTGCCAAGTCAAATAACTGTGCCCTACACTTGCAGGAAATAGCAACTGTCACACATCAAACATATCGCCCAAATATTTTCAAATTCCAGATGTCACAATGCCAAATATCCTATCAAAGGAACTGCCATATAGGGGCAAGCGGGGGTAATGAGAAATTTTTTGGGGCACGGGAACCACCTTACTAGTGATAGTGAACTTTCATTTGATGAGTTGTCAATCTGCATCAGATTGGAACTTCGAGAGTTTTCTGCTTTGCCGGCTTCTAGAGTAACTTTCAAGAGCTGCTTCATTCTATTTTTAAATATTCTTGACACAAATTCTTTCTCGGCTATTGAAGCAAGCTCGCCTATTGTGATCTGCAGGCAGTTTTAAAGATGTTGTCACAATTATGCATCTATCAGGAGCACTAAATCTGACAAATATCTGAATCACAGTAATAAGTTCTACAAACACTTAATAATGAATATATTCCAACTATCGGTGGGTGTTCTAATCAGTCGCAAGCACCACTGCTTTAGACCATATTTCCTGCCGGAATATAACATGGATAAGGCATGAAGGCCCAAGAAGATATAAAGCCAACGAGAACAAACAAACAGACCACAAACCAACACCATGTAATTAGGACTTAGGGCTTTATGTAGAATTGTAGCAATTCAT
This sequence comes from Vaccinium vitis-idaea, assembly GCA_963854785.1. Lineage (NCBI taxonomy): Eukaryota > Viridiplantae > Streptophyta > Magnoliopsida > Ericales > Ericaceae > Vaccinium > Vaccinium vitis-idaea. The sequence continues at coordinate 40,172,729 of OY978219.1, forward strand.
TTGAACCAGGTAGATACCCTCTCAATTTCTCTGAGAAATAACCTTTCTATGCTACCCAGGTTCCTCAACTAGCAGATATAATAGTTGAAACACCATAAAAACCATTCGAGACAATATTTCTAGACAGGGAAAAACCGAAATACTATGATGGGAATGTAAACTTCTAGCTAATGAAAAACGAATCACTCTTGAGGTGAACAGTTTCCCACAGTATATTCACTTGTATGTGCATCTTATGATGGCTCAACATAAAATGTTAACATAGTCTACATGTAAGCGCAATCAGATTGTTTTAGGCTTTTAGCTTATCTGCATATATTAAGAATGAATTAATCGGGACAGAATTATACTTTTAAAAATAACTTAGGAGAAGGGAAAGGGGAGTGTGAGTCACTTAGCTTTTAGCTTCTCACACTCCTCATTGTGCCTCACATTAGGGAGATTGAAAGGCCAAAGGCGAGTGTGAATCATTTCCCAATAAAAAAAACCCAAAATTACCCACGTCATTCCATACAGCCGTTGCATGGACTTGGGTGCGAGTATCGGGTGCGGGTGCAAGTCCAAGGGTCGGACCTCTATTCTTTTTCTGTAAATATAATGACAATTCAAGGATCCGAGTGTCCAAAATGATTACACGTGTCGAACACATCAAACACAGGTACTTCAGCCAAAATGAAGGATCCATGTAACATAACATACAGGTTATTGCATGACAATTACGAAATCCTAAGATGTTGGCAAGGAGCACGGGGCGGGGGGCATGATTCATATGCGTGAGATTACCACTAAAGACAATCTATTTGTGAGGGCAACTCTGCATGCACTCAAGGTTTTCTGATTGAAATGGCAATGTAGAAGTACCTGCAAGCACCCTCCCACATCCTTTGAACTTTCCATGAAGATTTTGGATAGGAGAGATAATAACTCACAAGCAGACTTCTTCAGTACTTCCAAATTATCAGCTGCAACCTGTTGTGTATAACGGGCCATAGCTTGCTGTTTGGGAATGCTTGCTTCACTACCAGAAGGATCACCTTTTCCTTCTACAATTCTCTTATTCTGGTGGATGAGGATCTGCAAACTGGAGCATATAATTGGACGTATGTCAAGTTGCTCATGAAGACCCCTGCATAGTGCCTCCTTTAAGTCCTCGAAGCTTTCAACAGTATCCAGAGGATAGTTGCAAAAAGAAGGCAGCAAGGACCACAGAGAGTATACAAGTCCATCCACACTCCTTGACGAATAAGTCCTCCCTTGTAGCTTAAGCTGCCAAACATAAGTCAAACACGCAATAAAACATGCAACAAACAATAACACAATTACAATAAAAAAAAATAATAATAATAAATAAATAAATAAAACCCATACCGCTTGAGATTTCTTCCTTAAAATTTCTACCATGGCCAAAATTGACTCTGTAAAGAAGTCTAAACGGGCACCGACAATATATTGCTTTAATATTGGAAAGAGCCAGACATTCGCCTCAGATAGATCTTCATCCTCCAACTTTAGAGGTATGATACTTAAAAATGATTCAGGGCCCATGGCACCAAGAGCTGATCCAATGCATTCATTCAGCTGCATATTGACAAGTAAACCAGTACTTCAATGACCATAGAAATAATGAGCAGTTAAACACAAACCAGAGTACAGTAACCAAACCGAGCCTCAAGTCCCAATCAATTGGGGTCGGCTACATGAATCCTTTTCCTCCATTGAGCTCTGTCAAGTGCTACTTGTTCGCTTAGACCTAGTAGACTCAAATCTTTACGCACTACCGCATGTAATGTCAATTTGGGTCTTCCCCTCCCAGGAGTGTTTGCTATCCAAAGCTATCCTATCCGCTCTCTTAACTACTGCATCCACCGGTCTACGATATACATGCCCAAACCACCTTAGCCTATTTTTCCTCAACTTCTCCTCTGTAGGTATTACACCTACCATCTCGTGGACTATTTCATTTCTAATCCTTTCTCATCTAGCCTTACCACACATCCACCTCAACATTCTCATTTCCGCAACACTTATCTTGTTCACCCGTTGTTTCTTAAAAGGCCATCATTCTGTCCCGAAAAAACATCGCTTGTCTTGTAGCAGACAAACCAGAGTACAGTGTATTATTAAATTTTTCTTCAACAAGCTCAACTTGTAACCAACAAAGCAATAACTTTCATGGCTACCTCTGTTGCACATAGCGGGCATCATCACCTTAAGGCAGTCGTTCCAATTACCCAAGTGCTAGCATCCATAAAATATAACAGAATCTATATCCTGAATGGTGCACATGGCATCTTTAAGCTCTGGAATATTTATGGAACTCCTTAATTTATTAAACTGAAAATACCAATTTCCCCTTTGCTAGATTCAGAAAAACTTCATTGCTCAAGATACATTAGGAAAAACCCATATGGGACTCATGATTCGGAGTGAATAATATAATATCTAATCTAATCAATTGGAAATCACTGATCAACCGTAAAGCAAAACAATAACTGATTCAACAAGAATACCAATACAAAACTATCAATAGCATGCAAAAAAATGAAAAGGAGATCATGCAATCAAAGTACACCAAGGAAAAGGGGTGTCAGGAAACCAAAAAAACTACCTGCTTTCTGTAAGGGAAGTCTTCATCTGGCAATTTCTGCATCTCTGCCAGATTCTTAAGCGTGCCCTTCAATAGGTACGACGAAGATACACCTGAAAGAGCAGTTTTTTACTCTTATTGAGAGATTAATAATCTGTACGGACAATATACAAGTACATCTGGACAGAACATTGGGAAATTATAATCAAACATTGCAGCAAAGGTTGTTTTGCCTGTGTAAATATCTACTCCCTTATGTTTCCTTTTCCAGAGTAGCATGGTAACATAGACACAAAGCTAAAGTCATTGACAGAGAAGACCATGCCCATAAGCAAGATACCTAATTTATCAAACATCGTTGAAGCAACCTGAAACGACATGTCCCAGACTGCAGCATAGCGATAATCAAATAAACTTTCCGTAGTTGCACAAACTTTTTCAATGATGGTTGGCCCAGATTTTCTTGCGCCTACATTTGCCCCGGTCATAATCTGATCTACTCCCTGTTTGATCAAGCTTTCATCGATACATGCATTTATTAGATTTTTGAAAGCTTCTTTGGCCGCAAATAATGCCTCCTCGTATTCATACGCCAAAACATCTGAGGGGAACAAGAACAAGGAAAACAATGTGAGAAACATACTAGTAGTTTATTCACCTATATCACAATGTACTGAAATTTGATTACACACAAACTTCAGTGCATGTCACCAATTCCAAGAAACATATTGTTAACGAATTAAACTATCTTTAAGGACGGGGAAATAACTGCAAGAGAGAGAACAAACCTCCAAGTGCACTGACGATGAGAGGGAGTTTGATGACACAAATTTTCCTGTTAAGAGCATAAATCTTTGACATTCCAACATCGAGCAGCCTCGCAGTGAATGTCATGTCATCTGCAGACATCTCATTTGCAGATATAGAAAGACCCAATGCACATAACAGATCGAGCAGCGCTTCAGGAGAAACTTCTGAATTTGGGTGGAGACAAAGTGCATTCAAACTATTTGTAATGCGCCTGCTAACGACAGGTTGTCGTAGTTCCAACAGAGATTTGAAGTACGTCAGGATGCTAGTCGAGAACTTCAAGGAAAAAAGAGGAAGACAATCTTTAAGAGCATCCAGAACATAGAGTATCTCCTGAGCTCCTTTGGGCCCTTCTGAAGCACTTGCACTCGATCCACCCGCAAGCAGCACTAACCTTTTTAAGATGTTTGTGATAGCTTCACTAGCAGGTGCTAGCACCCCTGTTCCTTGAAAACTAAAAAGGACATCACGAAGACAAATATGAGCCTGTCTCCTAACCTGTCCACCAACAATTTGGATTCTTAGCATCATCCGAAGTGTTATGTAAATTATTTGCTTACAAAAAGTACAGACTACATATTTCATATGAACAAACTTCGGAAAAACTCCTTACTATACAGCACTCTTAGGTGCTTATTTGACAACTGTGGACATACAGAAGAAAATTGCTATCGCCACTTGGATCAAGACATAATTATGGGAGGCTCATTACTTCAATTGCGATAATGAAAATTTTGATGTTTGCCCCCTAAAATATTTCTGAAAATTTCACAATTGCCCCCAATCAACGTTTATTGTTGGAATTACTATAATGCTTGTATTATCTTTTGCCATTAATGAGTTCTTGTGTCCGTCCCCTGTATACATACATTTTCATTAAAGATTCGGGAAATATCACGACTGAAGAAAAGAAGAAGAAACCTACAGCAAGGTATGCACTAACTGTCGCATCCAACTAGAAGACGAGGGAAAGTAAAGAAGAGGGAATCACAAAAACATCACCTTTGGATGGTCGTCAGTTACGTAATCAACAAGAATTTTATAACGCGGTGATACATCGGACCAGGAGAACTTCTCTCCGATGATCAGCAAATGCGAAATGCATTTCATCGCCGAGGAGGTTGCACCAGGAGTTACCGATTTCGAATTCAGGACGCGAACGACGACGTCCGACACGTACTGGGTCTTCTTTTTCAAAATAGCGGAAGAGACACGTGGGAGGAGCATGGATAGGACGGCGAGGAGTGAATCGAGCACGTGGGGGGGTGGGTCGGGCTCGGACGAGAGGTGGTCGAGGGAGGAAGACGTGGCGCCGAAGTAGGCGATGGGGGTGAGAGGGAGGTTTTGGTCCTTGAGCTCCTGAGACATTGCGCCGATGACTGTGCAGAGGTGTTGGTGGTGCTCCTCCGTCGAGTTGCTGAATCTAGAAAGGATGGAATTGCAGAAGTCGTCGGAATCATGTGGGGAGTACGGTGGTGGTTCTTGCATATCGAGGGCTTCCATGGCGGAAGAGAGATTGGTGCAGAAACCCTAGGTCTTGAACCCACAGTTGCTTGGCTAGGGTTTTAGGTGGGCGACGGTTTGGCCCGCCGCGAATATGAGGGGTTTTATAAATTACAGTCGCATACCTTTTGGTTTTAAGGCATTTACAGAGACCTCCCCTCAACCTCAAGCGTTTGAAATAACAGTGACCTCCCGCATTGGTTTTCTGTTTAACTTATGTAAGTTGACTATAAGTGAGAGCATCTCCACTCTTTGACCAAATATTTCACCAAATTTAAATTTGGAAAAAAATCTCCCAAAATTCCACTCCACTCCTTCACCAAATTTGCTCAAATTTTTCACCAAATTTGATCAACACCAAATCTTTCACCAAATATTCAAACGGCTTTATTTGTTCCAAATAGGCAACGGCTCAACACCAAAATTTGCAGAGGGCAACGGATGAAAAGGAATTGACAAAATGAAAAAAAAATTGTTTTTACAAAATGGCGGGAAAGTTTTGGGGCCAAAATGAACAAAAAAACAGTTTTTGACAAAATTTTAACTAGAATTTGGTTAAAAAGGTGATTTTCCATTGGAAGGGATGTTATCAAATCAAGTTTTTGACCAAATTTTTACTCAAATTTGAGTAAAAATTTGGTGTAGGAGTGGAGATGCTCTGAGGCAACAATTTGCATGTTTTCGTGGAGGGCTCCTTTGAGTACTTCGAGCACTGCTACGTATTCAGAAAACATACCTAGAATTTGAAAATCAATAAGTGAATTTAGTACACTGATTTTCACTTTATATGTAAATTCTGGGTGCCCAGAGAGTCTCTAGAGTACTTCTCAGTCTTGACTGACAATATTGTCAATGAAGTTACAAACAGCTTCTCAACATAATCCTAATACAAACTTTTAATTCGGCGTAACTCCTGTAGTTTCTTTTTATAATTGGCGACCTCGGTATATCGCTACTTGATTTTTCTTTAGTATTGATCTCAAGTTTTACGTGGAGAATGTGTTTACTACCGAAAACATCTTTGAGCCTCCATTGTTAGCCTCGGGGATTCAAACATGTGTCGTTGTGCTTTCCCGCAAATCCAATAGCTATTTTTCACATTTTGGTTGGTAGTGCATGGTTCGAACTTTGGAATTCTTGATGCTAAACCACATCCTTTACTCGTTGGAATCGAGTTCCTCTAAGAAGGATGGGAAAAACTACAATACAAACTCCCTATTTTGGTGTATATCATATGCACCCTTATAAAAGTTACAAATCGATTAATAGAAGTTACAATTTTTTTTTATATAAAAGTTATGAAATGCACTAAAATGCTATAAATCATTGAAAATGTTACGAATTATATTGCCGAAAAGTTACGAAACACTAAAAAAATGTTACGATTGCCGATAAGGTGACACAATATGAACCATACAATAGGTGTATATGGTACACACCTTTAATGAGTGCGTATTGTAGCCATTCCCAAGAAGGATAGATTAATAATGAGTGGGGCGAGTTATATGTACAACCTTTTTCGTAGGAGTATTTTTTTTTTTTTATCATTTTTTGCAAACACCACCGGGCTCTAAGAGCCCCATTGTAGACTCGCTGATCTAGTTTGAGTTGTAGTTTCTCGCACGATTCCACGAGTTGCTGTAGACTCACTAAGAGCATCTTCAATCCATCTAAAATGAAGAATGGATGTGACATATTAAGGGAAGATTTTGTAATTTATATCCTTTTTCCTCAAAAAAATTGTACTTTTTGGGGGAATTCATTCTCTTTTTTAGAGATTTGGTTCTTCAAGAACCAAAATAAATTTGAATAATGGATGTGACAAAAAAGGAGAATGGGTCCCACAAAAAAAATACAACTTTTTGAGGAAAATGAGACATAAATTACAAAATCTCCCTGTAATATATCACATCCATTCCTCATTGGGATTATTACCTCTAGGTCTAGAAAATAGATGTCTAATTACCAAAAAGGTAAGTCATTTTTTTTAATTACCACTAAGGTAAGTCACTTTTTTTGGAGTTTAGGTATAGGGTGCACTTTCATTTATAGGGTTTTAGTGGTTTAGACACTTTCATAGAGTACCCTAGGATTTTAGACAATTTCATAAGGTACCCTAGTCGTAGGGTACCCTAGAGTTTAGGTTTAAGGTGCACTTTCCCATTATAGGGTTTTAGTGGTTTAGACACTTTCATAGAGTACCCTAGGATTTTAGACACTTTCATAGGGTACTCTAGTCGTAGGGTACCCTAGAATTTTAGGCACTTTCGTAGGGTACCCTAGTCGTAGGGTACCCTAGAGTTTAGGTTTCGGGTGCACTTTCCTATTATAGGGTTTAGTGGTTTAGGCACTTTCATAGGGTACCCTATGATTTTAGACACTTTCATAGGGTACCCTATGATTTTAGACACTTTCATAGGGTACCCTATGATTTAGGCATTTTTATACGAGTTGGGGAGTTGATGGGAATTTTTCAGAATTGGGCTTGACCTGATGGTAATTATGGGATCCAATAGAGACCTGATGGTAAATGTCCCATCTTCATTTTGGAGGTTTGAAGATTGGTTGGAGATGCTCTGACCAAAAGTGCCAATGCATAAGGTAATACAGGGTTGGAGCCCGCATCTACCATTTCTGGGTATTTGATTTCATTAAAGCAACTCCAACGGGAAAATGAAAATGGGATTGTATTGTTATAATTTGGCACGAATAATACAACTCTATTTCCCAATGGTGATATAAAAAAAAATAGATTTTAAAATTGCAAAGTTCTGGAAACAAGGATGGTTATACTTGCCACCTCACCAATCCCAACTAAAATGCACCAAAAAACAGAGATCGAAAGCTACCTGAGTTCGCCGAAAAATTACCGGAACGTGCAAACCTCGCCGGAGGTAGTTTAATTTACCAAATGGAAGTATAATTTTTACATTATAAAAACGAAGCCTCAAATTTAAAGTATAATTTTTATCCAAATTTTTTTGTCTGTCTTATGTGCTTTCACACTTTTTCAATTCCTCTCCTTAAGTAAAACTATGTGATGTTAAAATTTGACCCAGATCTAGGAAAAGAAAGGAAAATGATTAAGGGAAAAAGTGTGAGAAAAAAATACTATTCTCAAAATTTAATGAGGACTCCTTAAAGATTAAGATTTTCAATGGTCTGCTACAAAGTCAGACTTGGAGACCTTAAAGTGTATATAGTCTCAACTAAGGTATGTAATAAATAGAATTATTATCCATTTGAAATGTGTAGTGTTTGTAAGCCAAGCGGCAAGTATTTGTAAGCCAAGCGGCAAGTAATTGGGCATTCTTCACGCGAGGTCTCGTGTTCAATTCCTGACCCTTACATTTTTAGAGTATATATGTGTAACCGGTTCGGTTCGTCGTAAAAATCCCGAGAACTGGAAACCGAACCGGTTTAAAAAAATTCAACTTTTCAGTCCGATTCTCAGTTCGGTTCTTTGATTTTTTGTTCAACCCTAATGAGGAGGGAAAATCTTTTAATTTTCTTTTCCTCTGCTTCCTTTTCCACATGTTCCAAACAAAGCAGAGAAAATAACTAAAAGGACATTGGCCTTGTTCGTTTTCCAGTTTAGTTTTAGTTTTAGTTTTAGTTTTAGTTTTGATGACATTATCATTTCCCTCATTTCTCTCTCAATCTCTCTCCACTCATTACACCTGCTGACATCATTAAAACTAAACTAAACTATCTAACCAAACACAGCCATTGTCATCATAAAATCACCAAAAAGTTAGCCCAAAATGGCCAAAAAGCTGATTCAACAACCAAGTCCTAGTTGGTTGGGACACGACTATGTTACCGACACAAAGGGTACCAAAGATATATAAGCAGCTTGTGGGATTCACTTTAAAGTCTCACACAAATAATTCGAACTGTTTAATAATTTTAAAATAATTTTCTGAATGACCTTGCAAAAACCAGCTCATTTTAATATGTGTAAGTAGTTGACCAAACTTCAAGTTGTTATTCAGAATTCAGGATCTTAAATTCTGATTGAGAAATTTGAATATTCGATCACTCACTTACGCATATTAAAGTGAGCTTAATTGTTGCAAGGACACTCGGAAAATTATTTTAAAATTAATAAATTATTTGAATCACTTGTGTATACCCAAAAGTGGACTCCCCAAGCCACTTATAGTATATTTTTTGGTACCCTTTGCTTCGTACCCTTATCTTTGTGGAGTTGGTTGTTAGGTACAAATTTAAAGAAAGCATTGTCGAAAATAGAGGTCCAATTGTGGTAAAAATGGAAAGAATTGGTAGTTGGTTGGTAACAGGGCCGGCCCTGATATTTGGGTTGCCCACTTAATATTAAATGATAAAAAAATAAAAATATATGCAAGAAAAAAAATAACAAAGATACAACAGTTATTTTAGGCGCCCCAAGGTCGAAGCAAACTCTCAATATTGAGCTCCCTACATCTTTGAGAGTTCTTTTTAAAAAATTAAAAAATTACAAAACTTCATACTAAAAGATAAATACAAAAAAATATAATTGTAAGATTAATTTTTTTTTTTTGAAGAAAATAAGAAAGTATCATCATATTTTAACTATGATCTATGTTGAAAAACTAAAAAATCTTGTTAACTCGTTCGATTTGTTTTCAATTTTCAACCATTGGGATAAAAAAAATTATTTAAATGTAAGGACATATCACTAGCATACACTGTTGTTCTGTATGTTAAAAGCAAAATTTCTAACAATGAAATTAAGTAATGTGATTTCGTAATATTGTTAATTGAAAAGTAAAAAACACAAAGTCTAAAACCATACTCAAAATGCACCCACATTTACACAAACACATGAATAAATTTGTGTGGCTCAACACCATCAGTTTGTGTAATTTTATACATTTATAAATTGTATGTTTGAGTATATATTTTTAGTGTGATCTAAACTTGTTGGGAAAAAAAAAAGAATTGAGGAAAAAAGGAAAGGAGGGGCCTGCCTACTGATTTTAAGATGAAGATTACAAAAAAGAAAGAAAGGTTAACGGAGGGAGGCAGAAGAAAGTCCCAAAAAATGTGCCGTTGGGAATCGAACTCGACCCACGAAGCAGTTTGACACCATCCCGAACCAACAAACTCAATATAACCTTTGTCTTATATGAGCAAACCGTTAATATTTATTCATAATGACGTTTTTTTTTTTTGGTTGCCCCAGCCGGGGTGGGTTGCCCAAGCCCGGAGGCTTGCTGGGCTTACCCCAGGGCCGGTCCTGGTTGGTAATAAGAGTAATGAGGTGGAGGCCCAGCTGAGTTTTTTCCCCCTTTCTGCCATACATTTCTCTACAAGAAGTATTATCAAAGTCTTCATTTGTAAAATAAAACCCAAAAAAGGGAGAGGCAGAATTATCTTTTATTTGAGTCATCGGAAGTCTTCTCCACCAAGAGAAACTCTCATTTCCGTTTTCGCTTAAGATGGGGTTCGATTGCCGACGTTGTTTGGTAAAATAGAGAGACGACAGTAATAAGTAGAGATAAAATTTATTAAAAATCGTGCTCTGAGAGAGGGGAAGGTTTTTGAAACCCCAGGTGAACAAAGCCGATCATGAAATTAATTAGTAGTTCACTGCTGCAAGAGATTGAGAGTTATTTGGTTCATACTTGTGACATTGAAATTAAGCTCAGTCATCATCCCTGAAAAGTTTGGTTTTGATTCAACCATTCAAATCGCGCTACTCTATACATGTATGCAACAGAGGTGGTACCTCCTGCGAACTATTCCAATAACTATTGGTTACTCGCTAATCAATACGTTTGGAGGGATGAACAAAGCAAACGGTATTTGGGTATTTTTATACTATTAAGTTGTCAAAATCAGAATTAATTTGATAAGTTATACTAGTTCAAAAGTACTGAAAACACCACATTGAAAACTCAGTTTTAATAAAGTTCGTGCACCCTCCGGCAAATAAAGTTCCAGAGCTTCGAAGGCGGCGACTATGGAGCTTGGCGTCCTATCCCGGAGCAGCGACTCGGTCTAAACTCGGTGCTTCTGAGGTGACTCGGTGTAACTCTGCGAGTTGACTCGGGTGGTTCAGTTCGCTGATGTTTAACCCTGTTGTTTTTTTCTGTTTTGTTTATAGTAGTTTGGTTTCTACCGTGTTTGATTTCCAGGAAGTGCGATTTCATCTTGGGCTGTCATTGTTTTGGTTTGAATCGTAGAATACTACTGAGCTGCTTGGGTAGGACCCTATGCATCGATCCTCTTGTGGATCTGCGTCTGCTTGCAGTATGAGTCTCAGAGCCCCAGGCCCGTCGTGGTTCTTTTTGGTGTGCTTGTACCCGAGCCTTAGTTGTATCGGTTCATTCCGTTCTTTTGAAATCGTGTATGTGCCGTATGGCTTGGCTTTCGAGCCTTTATTAATGAAATATCTTCCAGTTCAAAAAAAAAAAAAAAACTCAGTTTTAATATAAGCAATGTCGGACCTCTGTCTTTTTAATGTAACCACTTTCTTCTATATTTCCTGTGAAGATGCTACAAGGTTCCTACCTCTAGAGATGAGGATAAAAATATACTCCAGTACATGATTTTGGTACATAAGTGATAAGGATGGCACATTAATACCACCAAGACGATTCCGTAATTTCAATTTTGCCATTTTGCATTGTAACCTACATATATATGGTCTTTATGAGAGAAAAGTAAAAGTCATAAAAATTATAAGAGTAAAATCTTTTTTCAATTCCGATTTGAAAGGAGTATTGCTTTACGAAAATAATTTCAATTTAAAGAAATTTAGACCAAATTTTCACGAAGACATTTTTGATAGATAGCTGGGGTATTTTCTCATTGTATATATATATATATATATATACAGTAAGCTTCTAATGAGGACTCCCTCATTGGAAGTTCCATGCGGACCTGCCCCTTTTTTGTGTTTCCGGACCAAATTTTGACGATCCGAACCGCTCAATGTTTTTAAAATGCATTTTCCAAGGTCCACGCGGAAAATCTTCAAAAAAAAATACCCGGAAGGGCTTGATCCACACAGTTTTTGTTAAAAACGCTATATATAGCGTTTTTAACAAAAACTGTGTGGATCAAGCCCTTCCGGGTATTTTTTTTTGAAGATTTTCCGCGTGGACCCTTAAAAATGCATTTTAAAAACATCTAACGGTTCGGATCATGAAAATTTGGTCCGGATGGTGAAGTCCTCATGGAAGTCCTCATGGTGAGGTCCTCATTAGAAGCTCCTTGTATATATATATATATATATATATATATATATATATATCAGCCTTGGAAGATTGTGACCATCACATGGGAGGAATGCCTGCCTGTGATATGGTCCACAAATCCCCAATTATTGTTCGTCAAAAGTTTTACCCACGGAAGGAAGAAAAATGATAATCACCTTGACAGTCAGTCTAATCTCATCCGAATCATATTAAGTACTACCATACATCCATCCATGTGACAAATACATAAACAAATGACAAAGCACCCATTTTCCGGAACAAACTCAATTTAACATATTGATCAAAAAAAAAAAAACTCAATTTAACATTCTTTTCATATATATATACTCCATATGCACAGCTGCAACAAAAGAAAAATGAAAATAAAAACTCACTCACTGATTGATTTACATTTACACACGTACGTAGGCGCACACAAATCCTAGATCGCAGACTCTAGTAAAACTATAGTAGTTATTATATAGATATAGATAGATAGATAGATATATTAGGCTGATGAACACGGAGTAGAAATGGGGGAAAAAGCGAGAATCTCATCTCAGCCGTCCGTTTAATACTAATCGAGTCGGTTGATCAGGTAGAGCGCGTTGCTGGTAACTCTAGCCACATTGGTGATCTTCCTCTTCACATCCGACCTAACTTTCCCATCCACATCACGAAACCCGTCGAGGCACGTGTCCTCGTTCGTCAAGGCCGCGCTCACCCACGTCTCCGCGTTGCTCATCTGCCACCGGTACGAGGCGCCGCTGCCGCCGGTGCTGAGGTGTTGGAGCTCCGACAGCGTCTTGCTCAGCTCGTCCACCGAGTCACCCACCTGTTCCACACAGTCCTTCAGCGCCGATTGCTCTCTCTTGTTTGCGCTCCGTACGGTGGTTAAGTAGTCGGAGACTTTGCGGGCTCGGGTGAGGCTGACTTTGACGGCGGCCTGAGCTAGGTCTCTAGGGGTGTTGGCTGGGCCGTCGTAGGAGGAGAGGGTTCGGAGGCATATGTCGGGGTAGCTGGCGTGGACGCACGATGACCGGAGGAGATCATCTCTTGGTTTGGCGGAAAGTGTTTGGAAGGAGGAGAGAGAGAAGAGGAGAATGAGGAGAGAGAGAGGGAGGTTTACGGCCATTCTCTCGTCGTGCTGCAGCTACACGCTAGTGGTGTTTAATGCTATTGCAGCGTCGTAAGAAACAGAGTTCGTGTGTGTGTGTGTTTTATAGAGGTTGGCGTGTTGGATAAAACAAAGTACTTAAAAGAGAGGCGTGACATACGGTCTTGAAGTTGGGAGATAATCACACAATTGCCCTTTGATTATGATACATCATGGGAAAATGCTACTGGTCAAGAAAAAGTCTTTGACATCTTTGAATCACATGTCTCCTGTATATAGAGTAGTACATCATGGGTAGATCAGTTCTTTTTGGGTTTGGCTGTTAAGAGTTTTTTTTTTTTTCCTTGACTGGTCAATTTTCGCGCACCTCAACTGATTTTACGAGACAAATGCCATCATCAACTAGTGGAGGCCTCGTTTAATAGCACCTACGAGGCTATCAAGATTGTTAGTGCCAATTTGCGTACATCCTGACTAATTTTCTTTCTAGTTCAGTCAAAAGTAGGCTAATCTATACGGGGATTAGAAAATTCATAAGAAAAGCTCTCATGGTATGACATTCGATCCCTTAAAAAGTTTGTGATGATGACTTATTTGATCTTATTGATCGTGCATCAAAATAATTGTTCCCTACCAATTTTATCAGACAGCACCACTACATACAAAAAAAAAAAAAAACAGACTTTATAAAGAATTTGAAAATCAATGGCCTAGATTCACTTAGAGTGAATTTGGGTCACTGATTTTCACTTTCTGTATACATTCTGGGTAATTTTTCTTGGTACTTAGACTAACTGTTTAACAGATGTCCCTGAGTATGAGTTTAATCCATAATTTTTCTTGGTACTAAGATCATCCTATGATCTTGTATCCTAATCAGATTAATTAAGAGAGAGCCAGTTTCTTCTTTTATTTTTGGTTGTGATGTTTAAGTGAGTGATCTTATTAAAGAAGGTTGACCTCATCAGTATGGGTTTAATGCATGACCATGAAAAGAAATTTGGTGGGTGGAAGGACTTGTGTTCTTTGCTGGGCTTAAGGGCAATTTGCATAGGGAGTGGAGGTTAGTTATGGAAAACAGGGGATGGAGAAGGGGAGAGGAGTAAATGCACCGCTGCGATTTGTTGCAGGTCGGCATTTAACCCCTCCGGCACCGGCATTTACCAGTCACTGGCGTACCGTTGTAAGTTGTAACCTAGTCCTACATTTCACATTGCCAATTCAAAAGTTAAAAGTGTTGACACAAATTTCGTTATTCTCCTTATAAGAGCATCACTAGTGGTATACTCAAACACAAAAATACTCAAAGATGAGTATTTTGATACACAAAAGAGGCTCACAATGGTATTTGGATAAATACTCAAAGTTAACGACATTTGTTACAAATACTCAACTTTTGGCATTTGGATACTCAAAACTACCAATCTTTCTCAATAATCAAACCTCAATAACCAAATTTTGGGGACCACACCCTATCAAAAGTAACAACATTCTCTCTCCAATTTTCAAATACTTAATTCAAAACTCAATTTTTTTGCACTTTCTATTAGAAATTGAAATTATCAATTTTTAAAATTATCAATTTTTTTGCGAAGGTTGATATTAAAAAAACAGAGAATGAATAGCAGGTCCTTCATCTTACTTCAGAAAGGACTCTATGACAGGATATAGATGGAAAGGGAAAAAAAATACAGCAAAAACATAAACTATACTAACCTCGAGGAAATTCAGAACTATCAAAGCAAAATAATTAAGGGTCCAAAGGAAATTATCAATTTTTTATTTTTACCAAAATATGTTCAAGATTGATCTCATTTTAAACGTATTGTGAATATCTTTTAAATGGTACTAATATTATAAAAAATATATATGTACAAATTTAAAGTTCTGCCCATTTTATGAATAAAAATAAAGTGAATAGTATTTTTTTATTATGGACACAAATGAACCATTGTAGGAGGGTAGATACTCAAACTTATAAACCCATTAAATGAATACTCAAAATGTGATGTGACAATATTTGAGTATCCATATTTGAGTATACCACTAGTGATGCTCTAATACATCAACTATATTTTTAGTGCTTTTAACCCGTTTAACACTTTTTGAGAAACTTGGACAGAGGGGCGGTGTTGTGCAGCGTGCTGTGTGACACTTGGCGCGGCCGCCCTGGTGTCGGTCCGATAATCAGAGACGTCCATCGCGTAGAGAACATCGAGTACTACAAATATACAAAAAATTAACTCGATTAGATATCGTTAGGTGCGTAATCGGAACACAAATATATTGAAAAAAATGGGTTCAATAGTTTTCATCCTGTATTTCCAGTCATTTGTGTTCCATTTTTTTCAAGATATTTGTGTTCCGATTACGCACTTAACGATATCCGATCGAGTTGATTTTTGATACACTTGTAGTACTCGACGTGCTCTACGCGATGGACGTCTCCGGTCATTGAATCGACACCGGGGCGGTCGAGCTGAGTGCTGCACAGCACGCTGCGCTACATCCCTCAGTCCGAGAAACTTGGCCTATAGTATTTCACAATCTACCCACTTTGATACCATATTAATGGGGCAAAGATTGGTGGAAACTATATGTTGGCGTTTACAGCTAGTATTCATGGGTGCGAGTGTGACACATTTCCATAAATTAGCATGGAGCAAAGAGCTAGGAATGGACACTCTTTTTAAGTATGGAGTATTGGCCATTGGGGTGTCCATTTCACATGGACTACTGTTGACTATCAAAAGATTTGGAAACCATTAATCCTTCCACGGCTTGGTTAATTTTATTTTGACTAACTACTTCGTGAAATACTATGTAGTTATTTTGCATTTGGTTGCTATAGAGGAGTACGTGCTAAACATGGTGTGGTAATGATCATACTAATGTAATTGATTTTCACAGGGGGCGTGAAAATCACTCTTCATGACTATTAGAACTGCAACGTATTTTTTATCTTATTAGTTTTACACTGTATTTTTTTTTTGTATATTTGAAAAATTAGTACGTAGAAGTCCTTTTTTTTCCTATGTTAGTGGTTAGCGGGGGTTAGGGGAGTCGAATTTGAAATTAGATGTATGAAACTTGGAATGAGCAACGCTCTTGCAAGTTTCTTAGTAAGAATTTTGAAAATCACATGTTCTAAATTATCACCCTTTCTAATTTTTGCATGGCCGTTAAGTTTAAGAGCTCAATAATTTCTCAAGATGCCTATAAGTTGACCCCGACATCTAAAAAAATACCCTAATCAGTGAGCCTAGTAGTATAGAAAATCCCCATCTAATGTAACGATCGGGCCATAAGTACGGTTATGTAAACAGTTTTTGACTCCTAAACTCTGGACATCAAATGTGTCGTTTAGGTGGACCTAAACCTTAAACAATAAACGTTGCTACGCGCACACCACATACGCGCACCCCAAATGCACACCAGCACATCCCGATCGTCCATTTCAAGAATCAATGGTCCGGATTTGAAATAAATTCTTACCGGTAAGAGTTAATTCTTACCGGTAAGAATTCATTTCAAATCTCAAACGTCAAAAAAAGCTTTTGGACGGTCGGGATGTGCTGATGTGAAAGTGGGGTACGCATCCTGGTGTACGCGAATCATTTTCGCTTGTATGAATGAGGGTCGTCTCCATTGATTTTTGGTAGGCGTAGAACAATAATTGCTGTCCTTTTGGGTCGAAAATTTAAATACTTCCACGATATGATTTTGAAATTTTAGATTTGCTGTGGTACACACGTGAAAGAGGAAAATACAAAGGCCTGAGGTCCACCCTCAGAATTATTGAAGGAGATGTCGATGCTGCAGCATCACGTGAATCTAACTATCTAAGCCTTCCCACAGTCAGCATGTGCCTATAAAAAGGACGACAGGGCTGCTGGAGCCACAATGCCCCTCCCATTATGGCCTGCGATAATCCAAAAAAATAAAAATAAAAATTAGGGTCTTGCTAACATCCCCTAGCGAAATCCTCATGAGGTGTGTAATGCATAGCTAAAAATATGCTAGTCACTATCTGAATGACTAAACAAATACCTACAAGCATCCATTTACGTAAAGACAAATGCATTTTTGTTTAAACAAACGTACATTTCACGGATAATCATATACTTTTACGGATATTAATACATTTTTCTCGAATATTGATACACATTTTTTTTCCACATTGCATCCACCTATTGGGTGGAGGTTAGGATTTTCCTGAAAACAATAGTAATTTTTCTGTAACAATGTTTTGTATTTAAAGTCTGAGGAAGTGAGGAACCTTGTGTAAGTTTTTAAATTACCAAAAAAGAACATTAATCAACTATGATTGTATAACTGCAAAGGGTTGGCCGAGTGGTTATCATTTAGGAATTAAGAATTTGCTTCCTCCTAAGATCTCAAATTTAATTCCATTTGTTAGCAGTTATTTGGGCCACCTCATGTGTAAGCGTGTGGAACGATTGTGGGAGGAACTGCAGAAATTAGTCTGAGCCGCACAAGTTGACCCAGGACACTCTGCATTACCGGAGAGGGAAAAAAAAAACTGAATTATGGAAATCAAACTTGCCCTTTCGGAGAGTTGATGTGGACAATGTCCAAAATGAACCAATTTCGTTCACACACTGCTAGTACCCTTTTTGTGAGCTTCATTTGGCAGCCTTGATCACATGCGGTGTCTGTTTACTGGGGCCATAATACACATCGATGAGGATATGGCCACCCTTTTGCCATAAGCTTATTGACCATGATGTACGTGGCTCGTAAGCTCCACAAAGGAAAAACAGTTGTAAGAGTACAGTGTACAGATGTACCGTTTGTCGATCGAGCTGTACAATACAACACTACTCTCCATAAAAGTATGCATTTGGTCCGATGAATTAAAATAGGTACGTAGATATGTCGTATTCGCTATATTAAACACGAAGTACACTCTATAATTACCTTTCTCAACTTCATGCATGGCCAGAAAACATGGTCAATGTCTAGGAAAACAAAAAATGCATGCAGGCTAAACCATTTAAGTGATATTCGATGATGGTACTGTGAGTGGATATGAATTCTATACCAGGCGACTCAATTTTTACTTGGTGGGAAAACTGGCTAGATAGGTGGAAGGGGGTAAAGGGGCATCTGGAGGAGTGGGCAGCAGTTGGATCAATTGTCTGGAGACTCTGGAAGTGCAGGAATGACGTCGTGTTCAACAGTATGGCTTGGAGACCGGACGTAGCATGCAGCAAGGCAATTTTGGAGGCATCCGAGTTTTTGAAGGCTGTCATTGTCTCCAACGAGACTAGAGGAGGAACGCAAGGTGATCATGCTCTGAAGCAGACGAAGTGGGAAAAACCTTTGCGTGGCTGGGTGAAAGTAAATTTTGATGGAGGTTTAGACAACATAAACAAGACAAGTGGATTGGGCATTGTAATTCGCAACGCTGATGGGTCCTTTAGGGCGGCAAGAGCTGTTCATATTGGAAACTTGATGAACCCAATGGTCCTTGAGGGGTGGCAGCGAGGGAAAGTCTAGTATTTGCTAAGGAATTGGGACTGCAAAAGGTCCAATTGGAAGGAGACTCGCAACGGGTGATCCAGCTGATTCAGAAAGAGGAGGAAATTAATACCGAAGTAGGCACACTAGTTGAGGATATTCATCTATTGTGGAAGGATTTCGAAGGGGTCAAAACAAGTTTTGTGAGAAGGATTGGCAATTCGGCGGCGCACTTGGTGGCCAAAGATGCAGTGAGAGGGAGCGGGATTCGCACGTGGGAATTTTATCCCCCCCGGCTCTTATCTTCTCTTGATGAGGAGATGGGGCCCGTTTGATGTATTTGGTTATTCTCTTTAGCAATCTTCTATGAATTTATTCCTAAACTTTGGCAAAAAAAAAAAGAAAAGAATATTGAAGGATACTCATGGAGAAATTTGAGGCAATCACGATCAAGCATATGTATGTCATCCACTGTAAAGTTCATTATCATGTGGATGCATTGACGAAGGATACTTTATTTCTGTTGGAGACTTTTATATTTATCTTGCTATTCCTAGTTGTATTTCTAATTTCATTCGCGAAGACTTGATGGGTTGTAATTTCCGTCAAACTGTTTCTGTACGTGTTTAATTTCTAACGCACCTTTCATTCCAAAAAAAAAAAAAAGATAGTGAACTTAGAAACCTTGCAATGACTTTCATGAAATTCAGTGGAGTGTTTTCTTTATACTATGTGAATTTACTCCACATTACCCAGCTACCTGACACCACTTGGAATTTGTGGCTCACCGAAAAACCATACATGAGAAATTTATTCAATACTGAGTCCGAGGAGTCTTTTTCTTTTTGTTGCACAATGAACATAGCATTGTTCTCAATATCACATAGTTATCTGTTAAGGAATCCCTATACACAGACAGAAGTCAAATGTAATTGAAGCCAAGGTCCCTAAAAGTGCTATGCGCACAAAAGAGTTTGTTTAGTCCACTGACTGCGGATATTTAAACCCAAAACGTGCTAAAAAAAACTGCAAATACTTACTTATTAAACTAACCGCTTAATAGTTGATAGGGAATTAAACTCGTCTCACATGTACAAACTTGGTACCACAGACTTCACGTACCAGAGCCTAGGGAAATCATGTTGGCTACCTTGGCTAATTTGAACTACATTGTTAATTGGGCCACTCAAATCAATAGCATTGTCAATTTAATGATTTTACTTGTTTTGGGTGGATTCAATTAGTATTTGTTAATAAGCTCTTATTTTCATTTAAAGCATGTAATCAAATCCGATGACAATATATCAGGAATATGTAGCACTATATATAATGAGTTAAGTACTAAATACTAGTTTTTCTGACAAATGCAGTGGATAATTATAATCTCATCCTGACATGGGGGCCCGGGTGTTTATCCAGTTCCCCTTTGAATTTCTGGTTCGGTTCTGGATAGAACAATACCTGCCTCAACCTAGACATGCAAGAGAGAACACCGTTAGTCACTCTGATGCCTAAGTCAGCCTCAATCGAAGGAGACAAATGTACAGAGCTCAAGAGTGAACACTAGCGGCGTTACATCTCTTGGGTCTAGAACAACCCTTTATATAAACTGACCTAAGTTAGACCCCAAGTAAGCTCGTGATAGACACATGCCCTAACCGCTTCTTGTAGTGACATCATGGATGATGTATCGAGTGTCACGTGACCGAACTAAACCTCCGGTTTTTACGTAGACTATCCGCCTCCGTTCGAGTTAGACCTCATCCAACCCAACCAACAATTACGTTCAGTCTCAGGTTCAACCAACAACTATCCGGGTTCGGTCAACAACTACGTTGGACTCCAAGCGCTGTCGACTTCGGCCCACTAAAATGATATTGACAAATTTCAATATGCATCATGAGGATATCAATATTGTACATTGTACAAGTACCCTTAGTCCAAAACTTTAGGATTTTCATGAGAGAAATTCTGACTAGAAGGCTTACATCTCCATCAGTTTCAACAAAAATTTGGTCATTTTTGGCTAGAAAAGTGTCATACTATAGCTAGCCAAGAAATACCACATCTACCCAACAAACTTGCTATTTCCCTCAAAAAGAAAAAAAAAATAACCATCATCTGGGACAAACTCGCCATTTTTTTGCCAAGGACAGCGGGAGTAGAGAGACTCATGGAGATGCTCAGGCACATGTATATTATTGATGGGCCCAAAAGAGTTCAACTGTGCAAGTAGGGGCGGATCCAAGGGGGTCACGCGGGGTCACGTGCCCCCGCTGACCCCGCTCAAAACGAAAAAAAATAAATATTAATATTATATATATTTAGCACAATTATGTAATATGTATTGAACACCCAACCCAAAAACAATTGAACACTCAAATCACAACACAATTACAGTCTACCGATCTAAGTAATTCATATTTGAACACCTAACATGTACATTACCTCAAATAAAGCTCACAATCATAATGGGAAAAAAAAAGAAAAAATGAATGGAAAAAGAAGAATCTATTGGTGTAAGTATTATATATGGTCTGCGTTCTCTCTCCACTTCTATTGTCGGTAGTCTAAATGTATTCATTTCGCATTCATGACAACAACTACTTTTTTTTTTTTGTCTAGTTAGCTTATAGATTACGGGCAAAGCTTTTAAATTTTTTTTTTTATCTACATTGCAAATCCTTGTTAACTTGAATAAAATTCCTTCGAATTTAAGAATATGATAGAAAATCTCATCATGTCATCCCAAAGAAAAGCATAGGAGTATTTTCGAAACACTGTTTATGAGAATTCG